>OZ038380.1:123796898-124019719 GCA_964036045.1 Eutreptiella sp. 'Long Island Sound 2002' | reverse complement strand
CCGCTGGCGGTGTGGGGCCCGTAGGTTTCTTGACGTCACGACGCGAGGTTGGTTCTCTTGCTGCACCTGTGAGGCGAAAAGGTAGGGGGGGACAGGGAGGGAGGGGCGGCGTGTGCGGGGAGAGGGGGGGGGGGGGGCGCATGGAGGGGGCGTGTGCACGCATGCTCGGGGGGAAGGGGGTCGGTGCGCTCGGCCGCCAAGCGTCACCGTGTGGCCGTCCGTAGCGGGTGCGCGGCCGGGGCTGGCCAAAGTCGGCCGGGGAGCCCGGGGCGCTGCTGGTGTCGGGGGGGCTACGGACGGCGATGGGGCCCGCACCCCGCTCGGCGGGGACGAATCCCGCCGAGCACCATCCACGGGGGCGAATCCTGGTGGAGGCGGGGGGAGTGCCACACCGTCCCCTCGCGGCCGAACCGGACCGGGATGGGCCCCGCCGGAGGGACACCGGGGGGGCGGGCGGGGCTGGGCACCGGGGCTCCGAGGCCCGGGTCCCGGTACTGCGTGGGCCGGCGCGGGGGAGACCGGGCGGGCCCTAGGGCTGCGGCTGGGGAGGGGGGGGCTGGAGGGCTTTGCTGGCTCGGGGCCAAATCCCGAGAGGCCCCCGGGGGCTGGGCGAGGGCCCCCGAGGGCAGCCGCTCCATGGGGGGGGGGGGGGTTGCTCCCTGCCCGGGGGACGACGGGGGCCCCTCTTGAGCGAGGGGGGGGGGCGGGCGTGTATCGCCCCGTGTAGGGCCATGTCGATTCATGGCCGCGCGGCATGGGACTATATCCCCAACCCTCCGCGCCGGAGTCCCTTTTTGGGGGGGCTGAGGGGGGGGGGGGGGGGGGGGCGGCGGTTGTTGTGTGCACCCACCCATGCGGGGGGGGGGGATCGCCGGTGGGAGCTCCGTCCAGCTTGGCCGTAAAAACCCGGTGGCGTCCCCTGGGCTCGTGGGCCCCTTCGAGGAAGAACCTCGGATTCGCCGGATATGTGTGTATGTATGTATGTATGTATGTATGTATGTATGTATGTATGTATGTATGTATGTATGTATGTATGTATGTATGTATGTATGTATGTATGTATGTATGTATGTATGTATGTATGTATGTATGTATGTATGTATGTATGTATGTATGTATGTATGTATGTATGTATGTATGTATGTATGTATGTATGTATGTATGTATGTATGTATGTATGTATGTATGTATGTATGTATGTATGTATGTATGTATGTATGTATGTATGTATGTATGTATGTATGTATGTATGTATGTATGTATGTATGTATGTATGTATGTATGTATGTATGTATGTATGTATGTATGTATGTATGTATGTATGTATGTATGTATGTATGTATGTATGTATGTATGTATGTATGTATGTATGTATGTATGTATGTATGTATGTATGTATGTATGTATGTATGTATGTATGTATGTATGTATGTATGTATGTATGTATGTATGTATGTATGTATGTATGTATGTATGTATGTATGTATGTATGTATGTATGTATGTATGTATGTATGTATGTATGTATGTATGTATGTATGTATGTATGTATGTATGTATGTATGTATGTATGTATGTATGTATGTATGTATGTATGTATGTATGTATGTATGTATGTATGTATGTATGTATGTATGTATGTATGTATGTATGTATGTATGTATGTATGTATGTATGTATGTATGTATGTATGTATGTATGTATGTATGTATGTATGTATGTATGTATGTATGTATGTATGTATGTATGTATGTATGTATGTATGTATGTATGTATGTATGTATGTATGTATGTATGTATGTATGTATGTATGTATGTATGTATGTATGTATGTATGTATGTATGTATGTATGTATGTATGCATGAAAGAGCAAACGTGGGGCAGGAGCAAAAAGGTGCCCCACATCCGAGCGAGCCGCCCGCAGCGCGCGGGGGCACTGGACAAGCCGGGGCGCCGCGGCGTGCTGCCACAAGGCAGTCCGCCCCCGAAGGTGCAGTGTCCTGCGTAGTGTCATGCAACGAGGGCCGGCAAGGACGAGGGAAGAGGGCACGAACAGGGCGAAAGAGGTAGGGCACTTAGGAAAAAGGCCACAGGCGGGTGCAGTGCGACGTGCGTGCCACTAGCCCAGGGACCAGGGCACCAGGGGGTGGAAAGGTGAAGGGGGAGAGGGAGGGATGCCACGCGTATTGCTCGGCGAAGTGTACGCCGGGGAGGTAAAGGGAAGACGGAGACAGGGAGACAGAGGGCCAGGGACACAGGGGCCTGGGAAGGGGGGCAAGAGAGGACGAGGGAGAACGAGCACACAAGGGGCAGGGCTGGGCCAGGGAGCGGGAGCAGAGGGGGGGAGCAGGGAGGGAGGGTTGCCTCGCGAATTGCTCCGCACCGTGCTCGCGCTGGCCGGAGGGCGGCTAGTGTGAGCGGACCAGGGGCAAGAACGACGAGGGTGCCCCGCAACCGAGCTGCCCGCCTGCGGCGAGCGGGGGCCCTGGACGTGCCGCGGCCGCTAGGCAGCGTGCCCCCGGAGGTATCGTGTGCGGTACAAGGTGCGTGCCACAAACCGGGAGCTCAGGACACCGGGGGGCAGCAAGGGAGAGAGGGAGTGGGAGGGTTGCCTTGCGCATTGCTCTGCACGGTGCACGCCGAGGGAATAGAGGGAGGAGGGGGACAGAGAGACAGGAGGCCGGAGACCCAGCAACCAGGGACGAGGGGCAGGGCAAGGTGAGGGAGGGCGAGCGGACAGGGGGCAGGACAGGGCAGGGGGGCCGGGGCAAAGAGGGGGGCAGAGAGGGAGCGCTGCTTCGCGAATTGCGCCGCACTGTGCTCGCGCTAGCCGGAGGGCAGAGGGTCGGAGATGGCACGGCAGAGAAGGGGGCAACATGGTGCCCCACAACCGAGTGAGCCGCCTGCGGCGCGCGGGGGCTCTGGGCAAGGCGGGGTGCCGCGGCGTGCTGCCACAAGGCAGCCCGCCCCCAAAGGTGCAGTGTGCTGTGTGCCTGCGTAGTGACAAGCATCGAGGGCCGGCAAGGACGAGGGAAGAGGGCACGGGCAGGGCGAAAGAGGTAGGACACTTAGGAGGCGAGCGAAGGCCGGACAGCCGGAGCAGAGAGAGGGAGCGACGAGGGAGGCAGGGGCATTGCTCAGCACCATGCGAGCACTGAGGGCGAGGGAGGGAGCAGAGGGGGCAGGGTAGGGGATAGTTGCCATGCGTCGTGTAGTGCGCCGTGCGCGTCCTGGCGACTACCGCCAAGGGGCAACGGCGGCTGGAGATCCTGGGGTGCGGAGCCCCTACCGTGGAGGAGGGCTGGAAGGCCCAAAGGAGAAACCCCCCCCCCCCCCGCTGCAGCCAAGTGCCGCACCCCGTGCTTGCGTCGTGCTTGCGTCGTGCCTGCGACATGTGTGCAACGAAGGGACGACGACAAGGGCGCCCCCCCCCCCACACACCTCCGCCCCCCCGGGGGTGCGCACGCAAGGTAGGAGGGGCGACGACGGGTGACTCACGGCAGGCCCCCCCCCCTGTAGAGGGACAAGTGCCGCGCCTCGTGCCTGCGCCATGCTTGCGTCGTGCCTGCGACGTGCGTGCTACGAAGGGAAGACGACAAGGGCGCCCCCCCCCCCCCCCCACACCTCCGCCCCCCCGAGGGTGGGGGATGCAGGTAGGGGGGGGCGAAAAGCGCCCCCCCCCCCGAGGACAAAGCGGCAGGGTGGGGAGGCAGCGGCGAGAGGGTGCGGGACGGACCACACGACCGTGCCCGAAGAGAGCACGCGCCGTGCAAGCCCCAGCGGGGGGACCACCGGGGGTGCGAACGCAGGGTAGGAAGGGCGACGACGGGAGCCACACGGCATGCCCCCCCCCCTGCAGAGGGACAGGTGCCGCGCCTCATGCCTGCGCCGTGCTAGCGTCGTGCCTGCGACATGCGTGCAACGAAGGGAAGACGACAAGCCCCCCCCCCCCCACACACACCTCCGCCCCCCCAAGGGTGGGGGGTGAAGGTAGGGAGGGGCGGACAGCGGCCCCCCCCCCCGAGGACAAAGCGGCAAGGTGGGGAGGCAGCGGAGAGAGGGTGCGGGACGGACCACACGACCGTGCCCGTAGGAAGCACGCGCCGTGCAAGCCCCAACGGGGGGGGCACCGGGGGAGCGAACGCAGGGTAGGAAGGGCGATGACGGGAGCCACACGGCTAGCCCCCCCCCCCCCCTGCAGAGGGACAAGTGCCGCGCCTCTTGCCTGCGCCGTGCTTGCGACGTGCTTACGCCAGAGGACGGACAGCGAGGACGCCCCCCCCCCCCACCCCCTTCTCCCCCACCCACCCCAGAAAGGGGCGAGGACAGCACGGAGACGGCGAGGGGACATGGGGGGGGGCAGAGGACAGACCGAAACGCCGGGGGGAGAGACGAGTGGCGAGCGGTGGAGGTAAAAAAAAAAAAAAAAAAAAAACCGCCGAGTTGGCCAGCCAAGTTGTCGTGAAGGGTGCCATCGAGGCTTACCGTGTGAAGGGTGGTCCATTCGGTGGACGGGACCTTGATCTGGTGAACCCTAGTGGCAAGCAATTTGACCCTCTGGGTTTGGCCGAAGACCCTGACACGGCTGCCGAACTGAAGGTGAAGGAGGTCAAGGAGGGCCGAATGGCTATGCTCTCCTTGTTCGGCAACTATGTGCAGGCTGCCGTCACCGGCCAGGGCCCTGTTGAGCACTGGGCCTCCCACAATGCTGATCCGTTCGCGGTGAACGGGTTGACCCTTGAGCAAGCCGGCCAGTACACGCCGTCTGTGGCCAAGTTCACAGATGCTGGGAAGCAGAAGGAGCCCCAGGTGGATTTGTCGGACTGGTGTGGTCCTCACCGCAAGAGGTGGTTGGGCCCCAACGCTGCGGACAGCAACGTCCCAGACTACTTGACCGGTGAGTACCCTGGTGACTACGGTTGGGGCAGCGCTGGGCTTGCTGCAGGCCCCAAGGCCTTCGAGCCAGCACGTGGGTAGCAACGCCATCTTCAATCTCGTCTTGTGCCCATGCTTGCTGCTTTGTTTCTTGGTTGCTGCAGTGCTGCACCCCTAGGAGTTGTGCTTGCTTGTTGCAGTGCTGCAGCTCTGCCATGCCTTGACCCTTACCCCCGGCGAACAAACGGGCCAGCGCTCGTCGCCGTTGCTAATGCTAACGCTCTGCAGCTGCCACTGCCCCCAAAGCCTGGTTGGCCGGTATCCCCGGTCCTCTGGGTCCTCCGTCAAGCTGTGGGCCACCTCAGGCAGCCCTGGGACCCACGGGATCGAGCAAGGCAGGAACCACCTGTCGGTGCGAGATGCCCGGTAACACCAGTAGACGGCGTGATAAGTGGTTATGACTATGACTATGACTATGTATGTATGTATGTATGTATGTATGTATGTATGTATGTATGTATGTATGTATGTATGTATGTATGTATGTATGTATGTATGTATGTATGTATGTATGTATGTATGTATGTATGTATGTATGTATGTATGTATGTATGTATGTATGTATGTATGTATGTATGTATGTATGTATGTATGTATGTATGTATGTATGTATGTATGTATGTATGTATGTATGTATGTATGTATGTATGTATGTATGTATGTATGTATGTATGTATGTATGTATGTATGTATGTATGTATGTATGTATGTATGTATGTATGTATGTATGTATGTATGTATGTATGTATGTATGTATGTATGTATGTATGTATGTATGTATGTATGTATGTATGTATGTATGTATGTATGTATGTATGTATGTATGTATGTATGTATTTTTTTGTTGTTGTTGTGAAGGCACCCAGCACGTGCCGGCGGGAGAAATTGCCAGACACGCTCTCCCTGGGCAGGGCGCAAGGGAGCAGTCGGCCGGCGTCACGCTGGCCGGGCGTGTGCCGACAACGACCGAGGGGGGGGGGGGGGGGGGCGCCGTGGAGTGGAGGGGGGGGGGGGGGCGTGGAGGAGGGTGGGGCCACCTGTGGAAGTCACCCTGGAGCCCCCCCCCGTCTCGCGGGGGGAGAGTTACTCGTCCTGTGCGATGCGGCTGTGGTGGGGGTGGAGGGCGGGGCGGTGACCTTGGGGTGGGGAAGGCACGCCCGGGTCCACGGACATTCCGCGCCTTGCCCGAACATCCCGCCGAGGTGGCCGTTCCTCGTGTGCGGCCGTGGCGTGGCCGGGGGCGCTGGCCCGTGCTTCTAGCCTTCTACGGGGGCGAGGGGAGGCCTGGGAGTTGCTGTCTGCCGGCGCCTAGTCACCTTTGCTGGAGCTGTGGTGAGGCCGCCCCGTCCCCGGTAGTGCGGGCGGGCGCGCGCGTCGGTCATGGGGGAGGGAGGGCACAAGGGCGGGAGCACAAGAGCACCTACATGTGTTTACAGTTGCTGGCGTGTCGTGTTCGGTTCAGGTGCTGTCCCCTGGTGCCTGTCCCTGTGTCCTGCTTACGGGAGGCCGCGCGGCACAGCCGGCGGGGGGTCGAGGCCCGGGCCGGGCGCATGGGTAGCGGCGGGCGGCCGGGTCGGACGCGGCGCCATGCGGGTGCGGGGCCCGTGGCGGTCGCGGGGGGGTGCGGGCGGTCCAGCCGGCGGTCGGCAATGGCCCTAAGCGCCCCACACAGTAGGGTCGGTGGGCGTGCCGGGGGAGGGCGCGTCCTGCAGGCCAAGCTGCGGAGGGCGCGTGCGCTAGGGCGTCGGCGTGCCCGGTGCGGGCCCCTCTGCGGGCCGAGGGACCTGCGGTGAGCAGGTTGCGTTGCCTGGGGGCTGAGGCCGGGGCCGGGCGCATGGGTAGCGGCGGGCGGCCGAGCGGGAGCGGGGCCCGTGGCGGTCGCTGGGAGGCGCGGGCGGCCCAGCCGGCGGTCGGCAGAGGCCCCAAGAGCCCCACACTGTGGGGTCGGGGGGCGTGCCGGGGGAGAGCGCGCCGTGCAGGCCAAGCTGCGGGGGGCGCACGCGCAAGGGTGTCGGCGTGCCTGTCGGGGGCCCCCTGCGGGCCGTGGGACCTGCGGCTGGCAGGAAGCGCTGCTCGGGGGCTGAGGCCGGGGCCGGGCGCTGGGGTAGCGGCGTCCACGAGCACGAGTGCTCGAGGCGAGTGCGGGGCGGTGCGTGCGGGCCGGCTGGTGGCCGGTGGCCTCACTGAGAGTCCCACACGGAGGTGTCGACGGGCGTGCCGGGGGCGTACGCAACGTGCAGGTCGGGCAGCAGCGGGCGCACGTGCAGGGCATCGGCGTGCCCGATGAGGACCTCACTGAGGACCGAGGGGTTGGCGGCAAGCAGTATGCGTTGCCCGGGGGGGGGTGGCGGCGAGGAGTGGGAGAATGTCCGCGGCCCGCGACGTAGGGGTGAACACGACGTGGGCCGGGTGGGGCCCCGGGAGTGGCGCCGGGGGGAGCGGGACCACAGGCCGGCGGTCTACTGTGAGGCGCCAAGTGGCGCAATGGCGGAGGAGCCAGACTAGGGCGATGCTGTGGCGCAGTGTGTGGGGCTGGGTGCAGGGCGGCGTGGGGACGTGCGGCGGGAGGGGGGGGGGCGGGGCGGTGACGTGGGAGGGGGCACGGCGGAGGAGTGACGCTGGGCGACGTGTGCGTCGTGCTGAGGGTGGAGAGGAGCTCGCGGAGGAGTTCCTCCCGGCCGGCGCTGTCCAGCAGAGGGGGGGCGCCGTGGGGGGAGGTGGAGTGCCACATGCCAAGCAGACTGAACCCCAACTGCGTCGGGGGGCCGGGTCGCGGGGCGGCTGGGAGGTGCTCGGAGAGGTACACTGCGGTGGTGGCCGTGCGGAGCTCTAAAGGGGTGACGAGGCGGGGGGAGTGGCCGGCAGTGGCTGCCAGGATGGGCTGGTGCGTGAACAGGCGCCACGCGAGGAGTAACTGCAGGGCGTAGTGGGGGGGGCAGTGGTACTGGAGGTGGGCGGCGGAGTCCGGGTAGGGGCGGTGACAGAAGGGGCACGTCACGCCTCCGTAGCCGGGGGGGTGGTCCTGGGAGTGCAGTAGCCGGAGGTGCATGATGCGGTGGAGGGCCAGCGCCGGGATCTCGGCGCGTTCATACGCGAGGCGGAGTAGGTGGGAGGACCAGCCTGGGGGCAGGGGCCGCAGGTGCAGCGCGTGGGTGCGGGCGGTGGTGGCCGCATAAGCGGCCTCTGCGGCGCGCGCAGGGCTAAGGAAGATGGCGCACTCATGGAGCGCCACGACGCGGCCGTGGAAGAGTGCGGACCAGGGGAGGGTCCACGGGGAGGCGGCGCGGAGCCCGCGGCGGGCTAGGCTGTCGGCTTCGGCGTTGAGGGTGGCGAGGTGGCTGGCGGAGCCGGAGTCGTGTTGCGCGGGGAGCCAGGCCTCGTGCATGCGGAAGGAGGCGGAGAGGAGGGCCGCCCGGTACGGGATGGAGAGGGCGGAGGAGGGGGGCGGGCCGCGGGTGAGGTCGCAGAGTTGGGAGGCGGTGGAGTCTGAGGCGAAGAGGGCTTCGCCGGACCAGCCGCGGAGGGCGAACATGGCGGCTATTTTGGCGATCCACTCTGCGTCGGTGGAGTGGCCGGCGAGGGCGTGGAGGCCGAGCCGGCCGCGGTAGAGAGTGCCGTGGTGGGGGTGCCAGAGGAGGAAGCCGGCGCCGAGGCGGGTGCCCTCTTGGCTGCCGTCGCAAGCGACCACGACATAGGGGAGGGAGCGGAGGGGGGCCAGCGAGCCGGTGTGGTGCTGCGGGGCGGGGCGTATGTGGGGGGAGGGGAGGAGGTGGACGGTGATGTCGAGGGGGGCGAGCGCCTGTGCCAGGGCGGGACCTTCGGTGAGCCAGGGGGTGGGGCGGCGTGGGGAGATGAGGGACGCCGTGGCGGCTACTGCGAGGGTGTTGGGGCCCCAAGAGGCGCGGAGGTAAGTGCGGAGGAGGTTGAGGGGGCCCCGGTACGCTAGGAGGGGGGCGCCGGGACCGCCCTGCTGGAGGGGGAGGTGGAGGAAGGCCGAGTGTGCCCAGGGGGGCACACGGAAGGCGTGGCGGTATGCATTGTTGATGGCGGTCTGATGGGGGCGGAGGGAGGGGGGGGGGACGAGGACGCCCGAGGTGACGTAGTCGAGGGGGGAGAGGCCGAAGGCGTGCAGGGAGCGGAGCTGGAGTATGGGGCAGGCCTCGCGGTTGCGGCTGGCCTTGCGCGCCCGGTCGAGGGACGCGCGGGACTTGTTGATGACGCGGAGGAGGGGGAGCTCGGGGAGGATGGGGATGCCGACGACCTCCGGGGGGGCGGTGGTGGTGGTGCCGGTGTGCTGCGGGACGTCGGCTGTGACGAGGGTGGGCCGGCCTGGGCGGGAGTCGATGAGGGAGAACTCCTGCTTGTCGGGGTGTATGATGCGGCCGGCGCGGCGAGAGCACTCGCGGCAGTCAGTGGCCATGGCTGCCACGTCCGTGAGGGAGGGGGTGATGAAGCGGCGGTCGTCGCTGTACAAGAGGTGGGTGGCGGGGAGGGACGCTGAGTGGCCGGGGATGGTGAGGGGGAGGGTGATGGAAGTGTTGGGGCGCATGGCCCTGGTGATGACCAGGCTTGGGGCTTGGTAGTGGAGTTGGGCGAACCCGTCGCCTTGGTTGCCCCCCTCCTCGGTACTGAAGGGGTGGGCGAACCCTTCGCGGGTGGCCACGCGGATGACCAGGCGGCTGTAGAAGCCGTCTGCCCAGGGGCCAAAGTCCCACGTGGCGCGGAGGCGGGAGCAGAGGCGGGAGTTGTCCTGGCGCAGTACACTGAGGTACGTGTCAGACTCGTCCCAGTCGCAGATGGCGCAGGTGCCGTGGGCGGAGAGGGCTGTGTAGGCGGCGGCGCGGGCCACGAGGGCGAGGCCGAGGGCGGAGTGGCCTGGGCGGTAGGCGAAGGAGGCGGGGGTGTAGGTGGAGGTGAGCTCGAGATCGGCGGCTAGGCGGGTCGTGGCGATGCCGGATGCTGCGCCGGAGACGCCCGACTCCACGTCGACGGGGCGGAAGGAGCGTGTGAGGTGCCGGGGGAGTGGCTTGGTGGGTTTCCCCTTGTAGAGGCCGTAGCGGACGGTCTCGTTGGAGACGCCCGGGGTGCCGGATTCGAGCTGGAGGAGGAGGTGCAGCAATCCGAGGTGGAAGCCCCCGCCGCTGCGGAAGAGCGCTGCGCGTGCCACGTTGTCAGTGGACACGGCGAGGGAGCGCTTGCCCATGCGGCGGTGGGCGAGGGAGGCGGTGGTGATGAGGGGGGGGGACTGGCGGGTGAGGGCGTACGCCCGGAGGGAGGCGGGGGATTCTGGTCGGGCGTTCGCGCGGAGGGCGTCGCGGAGTAGGGGGAGAGTGAGGTCGGTGGGCGGGTGTAGGAGGGGGAGCCAGGGGTCCGGGGTGCAGCGGGCGGCGAAGAAGGCGTGGTCCACGGAGACGTGCCGGTTGGCCGTCTGGGATCGGGACTGTGCCGTGACCTCGGCGAGCCGTTCCTCGCGGGTCGCGAGGGTGGCCCCTGGGTGGGGGAGGATGCCGTGGAACGGTTCCAGGGGGGGGGAGGGCAGCCGGAGGACTGTGCGAGTGGCGGAGGTGATGGAGGGGGAGGAGAGGACGGCAGCGCGAGAGACGTAGCCGCGGGCGGCCGATGCCTCCCGGAGGGTAGAGGACTGGGCGGCGAGGTCATGTGTGGAGAGGGGAAAGGTGAACCGGGCCAGGGACCGTAGTAGTGTGGGGGTGTCAGGAGGGTGCGGGAGCAGCTGGTGCGCGAGGGAGTGGTGGGCGGCGATGTAGTGGTCGGGGAGGGAGGGGGTAAGGGAGAGCCAGCCCCACGCCAGGTCAAGGGCGGCTGAGAGGGAGTCCATGTCCTCGATAGTTGCCAGGCGCCATCGGAACAGACGCCACGAGTGGGCGTCGCAGGAGCGGTGGTGCAGGGTGACCTGCGCCAGCACCATGGCGCGTGAGGTGTGGCAGGGGAGGACGTGGTGAGTGTGGGAGGCGATGGGACCGGTGGCGAAGATGTGGTCGATGGCGGTGGACCGGGGGGAGCCGTGGCGGGTGGTGAAGTTGGTGGGAGTGGCTGGGGGGACCAGGCGGTGCCAGGCCGAGAGCGGGCCTAGGGCCCCGAGCGCGGAGGCCAGGGGGGTGCCTGGGGCTCCCGTGCTGTTGAGGTCGCCCAGGAGGACGCACAGGTCGGGACGTATGCAGGAGCGGAGGTGGTTCATGAGCTTGACCTCGGAAGCCCACTCGGAGTACGAGAGGCGTGGGGGGAGGTGGGCGTTGAACAGGAGGGCACGGCCCCCTAGCGAGAGGGGGACCGTGGAGGCAATCCAGTGCGGGCTGTCGTAGACGAGGTCGGCGGGCTGGGAGGGGGCGCGGAGGGACCGGAGCCAGGCCGTGCCGAGGCCTGAGCCCTGGCCGGATGCGGTGCTGTAGTGGGCCTCGTACCGCGGTGGGAGGGCGGGGCGGGACGCGGCCAAGTCCCAGAGTTCCTGCTCGGCGACCACGTCGGGGGACAGGGCCTCGAGCCAGGTGCGGGCGAGGGAGACTTGGCCGGCGATGCCGCCCCAGTTGTGCGTGAGAAAGGTGAGGGCTGTGTCGCGGAGGGGGGTGGACGCCTGGTCACGGGGGTCGGGGAGGGAGAGGACGAAGGCGGGGGTCGGCTGGAGGAGGCGGTCGGGAGGGGGGGGGGCAGGGGGTGGCCCAGGGGATGGCGGAGACGGGGACAACCCCGGGCATTAGCATGCCCTGGAAGCCGACCACACAGCGGGCGGCGGTGTCACGAGTGCACACGGGCGGGGCTTTGTGGGGGGAGGTGCAGAAGAAGTGAGGCCAGTGGTCGGTCGGCGATGCGGGGAGGTCGACGAAGGCGGTGTGAGGCGTGGGGCGTCCACAGTCGGGGCAAGCGGAGGAGGTGACGAGTGGGGCGTCGGGGAGGGCGCGGTGTAGCGCCCACGCTGAGGTCGGGCCTGATGAGCGAGTGTACGCTGGGGACGGGGGGAGGGGGGTTGACGGCAAGTGGGCGGTGTCCCAGAAGGCGGTCCACTTGGCGTCCACGTGCAGGGGAGGGGTGATCCAGAAGGAGGGGTCACGGCGCTGGCGGGGGAAGGAGGCGAGCCAACCGCACACTGTGGGGAGGGCGGAGGCGAGGAGCGAGGGGGGTAGCGACGTGGAGACCTGGGCGGCGTGCAGGAGGTCTCGGAGGGGGCCCGGGGGGAGGTTGGCGGCCGGGGGGAGGCCAAGGGGGAGAAGGTCAGCAGAGTGTGTGCACACGGGGCAGTGCGTGAGGGCCGGGCGCCGCAGCGTGCCGCAGTGAAGGCATATACGGGGGGCGGAGGCCGGTGGTGTAGCGGGTGCGCGGGGGGGGGTCCCACGGGCGTGGGATTGGGGACGGGGCTCCGGGCCGGAGAGGAGGTCAGCCCCGGCGCGGTGGGCGTCGAGTGGGCGGGGGAAGTGGGAGGCGAGGAAGGTCGCCCAGGCCAGGGTCGGGAGGTCGGGAGCGCTGGAGGCGGGGAGAGTGTCCGGCAGGGCGAGTCAGTTGTGTCTGCGGGCACTGGGGAACATGGCGCCGCGGACTGCCCTGCCTGACGTGGGGGCCGAGGGCGCTGTGCGGCCATGGTGCCGCGGGGAGCGTCGGGGGGAGGAACGGGGGGGTGATTGCTGGCGGCTGCGTTTGGCGGGACGGGGCTGAGGGTCGCCCGGGACGGGCGGGCGGTGGGAGGGGGGGGTGTTGAGTGTGGCGGCGGGGGCGTGCCAAGGTTGCCCATCGTCCCGTCTGCCCTGGACCGTAAGGGACTAGCCCTCGTCGTGCTGGATGACGCGCGTGGGCAGCGAGGCGAAGAGGGAGGTGTGCAGGGCGGGGGCGATGGAGGCGAACGCGTGTCTGCGGCGGGCGTCGGCGTCAGAGACGTACACGACGGTCTGCAGGTTGTGGGCGAGGGTGACTGCCATGGAGGGGTGTGGGCCTAGGCGGAGGCCCGAGACGCGGACGATGCCGGTGGTGGCTGGCGAGGAGCCGACGGGGGCGAAGGTGGGGACCGAGGAGGCGGGGGTGGCGCCGGTGGCGGAGGGCGCGGGGGCGCCCGGGAGGGGGGGCTGGCCGAGGAGGGGTGGGGCGGAGAGTGGCGCGGGCGGGGCGGCGGCGCCAGGGGCTTGCAGGGAGGGCGCTGGCGGTGCGGAGGAGCCAAGGCGGAACCAGTCCAGGTCCGCCGTGGAGCGGGGGGGGAGGGCAGTTTTGGTGTAGGAGATGAGTTCCTGGAACTGGGCCGGGGTGGATAGACGGCCACACAGCCGTGCGATGGCTGCGCGGAGGGTGTCGGCGGAGGAGACGTGTTGGAGGTCCTGGTAGGCCTCTATGGGGAAGGAGGGGGCGCTGGCGATGGTGAAGGCCGCTGTCAGCCAGGGAGTGTCGGCATGGGCCTGAGCGGCTGTGATGAGGGGCTGGATGGCCTGGAGGGCCGGCAGGGAGGCCGCGGAGGAGGCGGCGGCTCCGTACCGTTGGGAGACCAGGGTGAGGAGCTTGTTGAGGTGGAGGCGGAGGGTGGGCTTGTGGAGGTCGGGGCAGGAATGCCAGGCACCCTTGGCGGCGAGCACCAGGCTGGCGGTGGACGTGGAGACCGAGAGGTGCTGCACGGTCCTGGGGGGCAGGTGGCAGTTCTTGCCCATAGCCACAATGCACATGGCCGTGTGGTGGGCGTCGGCCTCGGGGACGGAGGAGAGGCCGTCGAGTAAGGTCAGCGTGTCCTGGGAGCTCGGGGTGGGGCCAGCCTGGAAGAGTGTCTCCCAGTCTGACGGGGGTGGTGCGGCCGGCTGCGGGGGCTGGGGACGGGGGGGAAGCTGGGACAAGGGTTGCGAAGCGTTGGGGAGTGCGGGGGCGGCGGCGGGGGCGGGGACTCCGGGCCCCGCAAGGGGGTCTTCTGCCTGCGGGTTAGCGCGGCGGGCGGCTGCGGTGATGGCGGTGGAGATGTTGGGGGTGCGAATTGAACCATCATCCTTCCGATGGTTCAACTCGGTGTACCACTGTTGGGCTGACAGGGGGCAAGGGGCGGGGACACGGACGTGGGGGCTGGCGGGGTCGAAGACGCAGCTGAGGGGGGGGCAGGCCAGCCGGGAGGCGGTCTGCTGGGCCGCCCAGGTCGCTAGCCAGTGGAGCAGGGCGACCCGGGCGACCTTGGGCTTGATGGCCTCCTCGAAGGCGAGGAGGTCCAGGAGGCGGCGGAAGGGGATGGAGGGGGGGAGGTCGGGGGAGAAGGGGGAAATGTGGGCGAGGGCGGCCGAGGCGAGAGTGGCCTGATCGAGGGTGGAGGCACGAGCGCCCCAGTCGATGAGGGCGCTCATGCAGGAGGCGCAGGGGAGCCACGAGGCGCCGTGGTGTGTGGTGAGGAGGGAGATCTCGTTCTCGGTGAGCTGCTCGGTGAAGGCGAACCACCAGACGAGGGGGCTGGCCTCGATGGGGGAGCCGGCGAGGGGGATGGAGAGGACGTCCACATTCGCCGGCATGTGGCGCGCAGAGGCCAGCAGGCGTGGGGGTTGTTGGGAGTCCAGGGCGATGGACAGGAGGGGCCAGGCGTCGGCCGCCGTCAACTGTTCGCGCTGGAGGTCGGGGGACAGAGCTGAGAATGGGTGTGCCATGGTGCCTGTGGGGAGCGGAGCAAGGGAGGGTCCGACACACGGCGTGCCGGGGGGTGGGAGGTCCGCTGACGGCTGTGGGTGACAGTCGTGCTGCGTGATGAGGGTGGGGGGGGGTTGGTCGGGGTGGGCGGTCCAGAGCTGGGCTCTGGGGGTCGGTGGCGTGTGGTGGTGGTGGGCGTGTCCTGCTACCGGTGTCCTACTACGAGGAAGTGATGAGGGTGAAGACTGCTCGGGGACTGAGGCCGGAGAGCCTGGGGCGGGGGAATGGGGCGCTGGCGGCGGGTTATCCCCGGCTGGGATGGCCGGGGTGCCCTGGGGCCCCGTGGGGGCGGAGGCTCCCCACGTCGGCTGGGTGCGAAACCACGGCCTGTTTTTCCGTCACCGAAGTTCTTAGGTTTCGACCCCATTGGGACCCCACTGACAGGAACTTACCCGCCGCGGGGACTGTGGGCCGGGACGGCCAAGGGGGATGATCATGAAGAGGAAGTGGGGGGCCAGGATGAGCCCGGCGGTCGGCACCTTCCTTCGGCCTGGGGGAGGCCGATGCCCGGGGCTATTACCTCTCCCTTGTGCCCGTGGTGCGGTGGTGGGTGGTGGTGTGGTACCCCCCAACCGGCGTCTGTGCCCGGTGCCGTGGGCACAGACCCCCGTTGGGGGCGGGTATGAAGCGCCCGGTCGCCTCGCCCCCCCTGCACAACAGCCCGCCAGGCGCTCCTAGGCCTCTAGCGCCAGCTGTCGTGGGGGGGGGCGCTCGGGGCAGTGCGGGGCCCCTCCGCTCTCCTGGCGGCCCGCACTGCCCGTATAATGCAACAAGGGGCGGCGCGGGCTCGAACCGCACGCGCGGCCGCGCCGCCCCAGCCGGGGTGGGGGACAGGGGGGGGACTGGGGGGGGTCAGGGGGTCGCGGCAGGTGGATGGAGGGTGGCAGGGGCTCGTACCGCGCACCGGCGGGCCCCACCACCCTCTAGTCGGGAGGCGCGGCTGCAGGGGTTCTGGGGGCCCCACCCAGAGGCCTTCGGCCCCCCCCGTGCGGTTCCGGTGTGGGGGAGGGGAGGCAAAGGCCACTCGCGGCCATGACACATGGTGCATAGGGAGGGAGGTATGACTCATGCAACGCCATGATGCATGCAGCAGGGGGAAGGGGGGGCAAGGCCTGGACCCCCACCGCGTATGGGGGGACCCCTCGTCGGCCAGGCGTCCGCCCGTCGGTGGCTGCGGAAGCCCACCTCGGTGGCGTCGGCAACCTGTGAAGAAGGAGAGGGGGTGTGGAGGGGAGGATGGGCCTGGTGTGCACGCGGGGAGGGGGGGGGGGCGTGGGCCGGTTGGCGGGTGCGCGCGCGAGGGGGAGGGGTTGCGGTGTGCTCAGCCGCGAGCGCCACCGTTCGGCTGACCGGGGAGGAAGGGCGGCCGGGGCTGGCCAAAGTCGGCCGGGGAGCCCGGGGCGCCCGCGGCGCTGGGGGCCACGGTCAGCGGAGGGGCCCGCACCCCGCTCGGCGGGGACGAATCCCGCCGAGCATCATCCACGGGGGCGAATCCTGGTGGAGGCGGGGGGAAGCGCCACGCCGTCCCCTCGCGGCCGAACCGGACCGGGACGGGCCCCGCTGGATGGATACCGGGGGGGCGGGCGGGGCTGGGCTCCGGGGCTCCGGGGCCCGGGTCCCTGGTGGCTGTGGGCCGGCGCAGGGGGGACCGGGCGGGCCTCTGGGCTGCGGCTGGTGAGGGGGGGCGCGGAAGGGCCGGGCGGGCTCGGGGGCGAACCCCGAGAGGCCCCCAGGAGCTGGGCGAGGGCTCCTGAGGGCGGCCGTTCCCTGAGGGGGGGGGGGGTGCTCCCTGCCCGGGGGACGACGGGGGCCCCTCTTGAGCGAGGGGGGGGGGCGGGCGTGTATCGCCCGGTGTAGGGCCATGTCGATTCATGGCCGCGCGGCATGGGACTATATCCCCAACCCTCCGCGCCGGAGTCCCTTTTTCGGGGGGGCTGAGGGGGGGGGGGGGCTGGCGGTTGTTGTGTGCACCCTCCCATGCGGGGGGGGGGTCGCCGGTGGGAGCTCCGTCCGGCGCGGCCGTGAAACCCGGTGGCGTCCCCTGGGCTCGTGGGCCCCTTCGAGGAAGAACCTCGGATTCGCCGGGGGGGACTCCGCTATATGTATGTATGTATGTATGTATGTATGTATGTATGTATGTATGTATGTATGTATGTATGTATGTATGTATGTATGTATGTATGTATGTATGTATGTATGTATGTATGTATGTATGTATGTATGTATGTATGTATGTATGTATGTATGTATGTATGTATGTATGTATGTATGTATGTATGTATGTATGTATGTATGTATGTATTGTTGTTGTTGTTGTTGTTGAGGCACCCAGCACGTGCCGGCGGGAGAAATTGCCAGACACGCTCTCCCTGGGCAGGGCGCAAGGGAGCAGTCGGCCGGCGTTACGCTGGCCGGGCGGGCGCCGACGACGACCGAGGGGGGGGGGGGGGGGGGCGCCATGGTAAGGGGGGGGGCGGCGTGAGCGCGTGGAGAAGGGAGGGGCCACCTGTGGGAGTTACCCTGGAGCCCTCCCCCGTCTCGGGGGGAGGGTACGCGCACCTGTGCGTGATAGAGGCGGGATGGGTGGCGGGCGGGAGAGACCACCTGTCCGGGGACTTGCGGGGCCCTGATTCCCCTGACTTCTAGCCGCCACTCCCCCACGACAGGGGAGGGGGCCACTTCCTGTGCGTAGGTGGTGTAAGGGGAGGTGGGGGTGGGGTATATGTATGTATGTACCGCGGGCAGGGGGCCTAGCCCCACGGCGGCCAAAGGGGCCCAGCCCCACGGCGGCGACAGGGGCCTGGCCTCACGGCGGCGTCAAGGGCCCACCCCGAGGCGGCAAAGGGGCACAGCCCCACGGCGGCAATAGGGGCCCAGCCCCACGGCGGCGATAGGGGCCCAGCCCCACGGCGGCGAAAGGGGCACAGCCCCACGGCGGCGATAGGGGCCCAGCCCCCCGGCGGCGATAGGGGCCTGGCCCCACGGCGGCGACAGGGGCCCAGCCCCAAGGCGCCGAAGGGGCCCAGCCTCATGGTGCCGAAAGGGGCCCAGCCCCACGGTGGCATTAGGGGCACTGCCCCACGGCGGTGACAGGGGCCCAGCCCCACGGCAGCGATAGGGGCCCAGCCCCACGGCATCGAAAGGGGCCTAGCCCCGCGGTGGCGATAGGGGCCCAGCCCCGCGGCGGCGATAGGGGCCCAGCCCCACGGCGACGATAGGGGCCCAGCCCCGCGGCGGCGATAGGGGCCCAGCCCCACGGCGGCGATAGGGGCCCAGCCCCACGGTGACGATAGGGGCCCAGCCCCACGGCGACGATAGGGGCCCAGCCCCACGGCGGCGATAGGGGCCCAGCCCCACGGCGACGATAGGGGCCCAGCCCCTCGGCGGCGATAGGGGCCCAGCCCCACGGCGGCAATAGGGGCCCAGCCCCACGGCGGCGAAAGGGGCCCAGCCCCACGGCAGCGATAGGCGATAGGGGCCCAGCCCCACGGCGGCGATAGGGGCCCAGCCCCACGGCGGAGGGACAGGGCAGGGGGGGAGGGAGGGGGCAAGGAGGGGGGGCGGGCGGGGGTGAGGGGGGGCGCGTGCGGGGGTTGGCGAGCGTGCGCGGGGGAGGGGGTGCGGTGAGCTCAGCCGCAGAGCGTCACCGTGTGGCTGACCGGGGCAGAGGAGCGGCCGGGGCTGGCCAAAGCCGGCCGGGGAGCCCGGGGCGCTCGTGGTGATGGGGGGCCGAGGTCAGCGATGGGGCCCGCACCCCGCTCGGCGGGGACGAATCCCGCCGAGCGTCATCCACGGGGGCGAATCCTGGTGGAGGCGGGGGGAGCGCCTCGCCGTCCCCTTGCGGCCGAACCGGACCGGGACGGGCCCCGCCGGAGGTATACCGGGGGGGGCGGGCGGGGCTGGGCACCGGGGCTCTGGGGCCCGGGTCCCGGGAGTACGTGGGCCGGCGCGAGGGAGACCGGGCGGGCCCTAGGGCTGCGGCTGGTGAGGGGGGGGCGTGGGAGGGCCGGGCTGGCTCGGGGGCGAACCCCGAGAGGCCCTCGGGGGCTGGGCGAGGGCTCCCGAGGGCGGCCGCTCCCTGGGGGGGGGGGGGGGTTGCTTCCTGCCCGGGGGACGACGGGGGGGGCTGGGCGTGTATCGCCCGGTGTAGGGCCATGTCATTTCATGGCCGCGCGGCATGGGACTATATCCCCAACCCTCCGCGCCGGAGTCCATTTTGGGGGAGGGGGGGGGGGGGGGCTGGCGGTTGTTGTGTGCACCCTCCCACGTGGGGGGGGGTTCGCCGGTGGGAGCTCCGTCCGGCGTGGCCAAAAAAACCCGGTGGCGTCCCCTGGGCCCGTGGGCCTCTTCGAGGAAGAACCTCGGATTCGCCGGGGGGGACTCCGCTATATGTATGTATGTATGTATGTATGTATGTATGTATGTATGTATGTATGTATGTATGTATGTATGTATGTATGTATGTATGTATGTATGTATGTATGTATGTATGTATGTATGTATGTATGTATGTATGTATGTATGTATGTATGTATGTATGTATGTATGTATGTATGTATGTATGTATGTATGTATGTATGTATGTATGTATGTATGTATGTATGTATGTATGTATGTATGTATGTATGTATGTATGTATGTATGTATGTATGTATGTATGTATGTATGTATGTATGTATGTATGTATGTATGTATGTATGTATGTATGTATGTATGTATTTTGTTGTTGTTGTTGTGAAGGCACCCAGCACGTGCCGGCGGGAGAAATTGCCAGACACGCTCTCCCTGGGCAGGGCGCAAGGGAGCAGTCGGCCGGCGTCACGCTGGCCGGGCGTGTGCCGACGACGACCGGGGGGGGCGCTGTGGAGTGGGGGGGGGGGGGGGCGCGCGTGGAGGAGGGTGGGGCCACCTGTGGAAGTCACCCTGGAGCCCTCCCCCGTCTCGCGGGGGGAGAGTTACTCGTCCTGTGCGAAGCGGATGTGGTGGGGGTGGAGGGTGGGGCGGTGACCTTGGGGTGGGGAAGGCACGCCCGGGTCCACGGACATTCCGCGCCTTGCCCGAACATCCCGCCGAGGTGGCCGTTCCTCGTGTGCGGCCGTGGCGTGGCCGGGGGCGCTGGCCCGTGCTTCTAGCCTTCTACGGGGGCGAGGGGAGGCCTGGGAGTTGCGGTCTGCCGGCGCCTAGTCACCTTTGCTGGAGCTGTGTTGTGGCCGCCTCGTCCCCGGTAGTGCGGGCGCGCGCGCGCGTCGGTCATGGGGGAGGGAGGGCACAAGGGCGGGAGCACAAGAGCACGAACATGGGTTTACAGTTGCTGGCGTGCCGTGTTCGGTTCAGGTGCTGTCCCCTGGTGCCTGTCCCTGTGCCCTGTGTACGGGAGGCCGCGCGGCACAGCCGGCGGGGGGTCGAGGCCCGGGCCGGGCGCATGGGTAGCGGCGGGCGGCCGGGTCGGACGCGGCGCCATGCGGGTGCGGGGCCCGAGGCGGTCGCGGGGGGGTGCGGGCGGTCCAGCCGGCGGTCGGCAGTGGCCCTGAGCGCTCCACACAGTAGGGTCGGTGGGCGTGCCGGGGGAGGGCGCGTCCTGCAGGCCATGCTGCGGAGGGCGCGTGCGCAAGGGCGCCGGTGTGCCCGGCGCGGGCCCCTCCGCGGGCCGAGGGACCTGCGGTGAGCTGGTTGCGTTGCCATGGGGCCGAGGCCGGGGCCGGGCGCATGGGTAGCGGCGGGCGGCCGAGCGGGTGCGGGGCCCTTGGCGGTCGCTGGGAGGCGCGGGCGGCCCAGCCGGCGGTCGGCAGAGGCTCCAAGAGCCCCACACTGTGGGGTCGGGGGGCGTGCCGGGGGCGAGCGCGCCGTGCAGGCCAAGCCGCGGGGGGCGCACGCGCAAGGGTGTCGGCGTGCCTGTCGGGGGCCCCCTGAGGGCCGTGGGACCTGCGGCTGGCAGGGAGCGCTGCTCGGGGGCCGAGGCCGGGGCCGGGCGCGTGGGTAGCGGCGTCCACGGGCACAAGTGCCCGAGGCGAGTGCGGGGCGGTGCGTGCGGGCCGGCTGGTGGCCGGTGGCCTCACTGAGAGTCCCACACGGAGGGGTCGACGGGCGTGCCGGGGGCGTACGCGGCGTGCAGGTCGGGCAGCAGCGGGCGCACGTGCAGGGCATCGGCGTGCCCGATGAGGACCTCACTGAGGACCGAGGGGTTGGCGGCAAGCAGTATGCGATGCCCGGGGGGGGTGGCGGCGAGGAGCGGGAGGATGTCCGCGGCCCGCGACGTGGGGGAGAACACGACGTGGGCCGGGTGCGGCCCCGGGAGTGGCGCCGGGGGGAGCGGGACCACAGGCCGGCGGTCTACTGTGAGGCGCCAAGTGGCGCAATGGCGGAGGAGCCAGACTAGGGCGATGCTGTGGCGCAGTGTGTGGGGCTGGGTGCTGGGCGGCGTGGGGACGTGCGGCGGGAGGGGGGGGGGCGGGGCGGTGACGTGGGAGGGGGCACGGCGGAGGAGTGACGCTAGCGACGTGTGCGTCGTGCTGAGGGTGGAGAGGAGCTCGCGGAGGAGTTCCTCCCGGCCGGCGCTGTCCAGCAGAGGGGGGGCGCCGTGGGGGGAGGAGGAGTGCCACATGCCAAGCAGACTGAACCCCAACTGCGTCGGGGGGCCGGGTCGCAGGGCGGCTGGGAGGTGCTCGGAGAGGTACACTGCGGTGGCGGCCGTGCGGAGCTCTAAAGGGGTGACGAGGCGGGGGGAGTGGCCGGCAGTGGCTGCCAGGATGGGCGGGTGCGTGAACAGGCGCCACGCGAGGAGTAACTGCAGGGCGTAGTGGGGGGGGCAGTGGTGCTGGAGGTGGGCGGCGGAGTCCGGGTAGGGGCGGTGACAGAAGGGGCACGTCACGCCTCCGTAGCCGGGGGGGTGGTCCTGGGAGTGCAGTAGCCGGAGGTGCATGATGCGGTGGAGGGCCAGCGCCGGGATCTCGGCGCGTTCATACGCGAGGCGGAGTAGGTGGGAGGACCAGCCTGGGGGCAGGGGCCGGAGGTGCAGTGCGTGGGTGCGGGCGGTGGTGGCCGCATACGCTGCCTCTGCGGCGCGCGCGGGGCTAAGGAAGATTGCGCCCTCATGGAGCGCCACGATGCGGCCGTGGAAGAGTGCGGACCAGGGGAGGGTCCACGGGGAGGCGGCGCGGAGCCCGCGGCGGGCTAGGCTGTCGGCTTCGGCGTTGAGGGTGGCGAGGTGGCTGGCGGAGCCGGAGTCGTGTTGTGCGGGGAGCCAGGCCTCGTGCACGCGGAAGGAGGCGGAGAGGAGGGCCGCCCGGTATGGGATGGAGAGGGCGGAGGAGGGGGGCGGGCCGCGGGTGAGGTCGCAGAGTTGGGAGGCGGTGGAGTCTGAGGCGAAGAGGGCTTCGCCGGACCAGCCGCGGAGGGCGAACATGGCGGCTATTTTGGCGATCCACTCTGCGTCGGTGGAGTGGCCGGCGAGGGCGTGGAGGCCGAGCCAGCCGCGGTAGAGAGTGCCGTGGCGGGGGTGCCAGAGGAGGAAGCCGGCGCCGAGGCGGGTGCCCTCTTGGCTGCCGTCGCATGCGACCACGACATAGGGGAGGGAGCGGAGGGGGGCCAGCGAGCCGGTGTGGTGCTGCGGGGCGGGGCGCACGTGGGGGGAGGGGAGGAGGTGGACGGTGATGTCGAGGGGGGCGAGCGCCTGCGCCAGGGCGGGACCTTCGGTGAGCCAGGGGGTGGGGCGGCGTGGGGAGATGAGGGACGCCGTGGCGGCTACTGCGAGGGTGTTGGGGCCCCAAGAGGCGCGGAGGTAAGTGCGGAGGAGGTTGAGGGGGGCCCGGTACGCTAGGAGGGGGGCGCCGGGACCGCCCTGCTGGAGGGGGAGGTGGAGGAAGGCCGAGTGAGCCCAGGGGGGCAGACGGAAGGCGTGGCGGTATGCATTGTTGATGGCGGTCTGATGGGGGCGGAGGGAGGGGGGGGGGGGCGAGGACGCCCGAGGTGACGTAGTCGAGGGGGGAGAGGCCGAAGGCGTGCAGGGAGCGGAGCTGGAGTATGGGGCAGGCCTCGCGGTTGCGGCTGGCCTTGCGCGCCCGGTCGAGGGACGCGCGGGACTTGTTGATGACGCGGAGGAGGGGGAGCTCGGGGAGGATGGGGATGCCGACGACTTCCGGGGGGGCGGTGGTGGTGGTGCCGGTGTGCTGCGGGACGTCGGCTGTGACGAGGGTGGGCCGGCCTGGGCGGGAGTCGATGAGGGAGAACTCCTGCTTGTCGGGGTGTATGATGCGGCCGGCGCGGCGAGAGCACTCGCGGCAGTCAGTGGCCATGGCTGCCACGTCCGTGAGGGAGGGGGTGATGAAGCGGCGGTCGTCGCTGTACGAGAGGAGGGTGGCGGGGAGGGACGCTGAGTGGCCGGGGACGGTGAGGGGGAGGGTGATGGAAGTGTTGGGGCGCATGGCCCTGGTGATGACCAGGCTGGGGGCCTGGTAGTGGAGTTGGGCGAACCCGTCGCCTTGGTTGCCCCCTTCCTCGGTACTGAAGGGGTGGGCGAACCCTTCGCGGGTGGCCACGCGGATGACCAGGCGGCTGTAGAAGCCGTCTGCCCAGGGGCCAAAGTCCCACGTGGCGCGGAGGCGGGAGCAGAGGCGGGAGTTGTCCTGGCGCAGTACTCTGAGGTACGCGTCAGACTCGTCCCAGTCGCAGATGGCGCAGGTGCCGTGGGTGGAGAGGGCTGTGTAGGCGGCGGCGCGGGCCACGAGGGCGAGGCCGAGGGCGGAGTGGCCTGGGCGGTAGGCGAAGGAGGCGGGGGTGTAGGTGGAGGTGAGCTCGAGATCGGCGGCTAGGCGGGTCGTGGCGATGCTGGATGCTGCGCCGGAGACGCCCGACTCCACGTCGACGGGGCGGAAGGAGCGTGTGAGGTGCCGGGGGAATGGCTTGGTGGGTTTCCCCTTGTAGAGGCCGTAGCGGACGGTCTCGTTGGAGACGCCCGGGGTGCCGGATTCGAGCTGGAGGAGGAGGTGCAGCAATCCGAGGTGGAAGCCCCCGCCGCTGCGGAAGAGCGCTGCGCGTGCCACGTTGTCAGTGGACACGGCGAGGGAGCGCTTGCCCATGCGGCGGTGGGCGAGGGAGGCGGTGGTGATGAGGGGGGGGGACTGGCGGGTGAGGGCGTACGCCCGGAGGGAGGCGGGGGATTCTGGTCGGGCGTTCGCGCGGAGGGCGTCGCGGAGTAGGGGGAGAGTGAGGTCGGTGGGCGGGTGTAGGAGGGGGAGCCAGGGGTCCGGGGTGCAGCGGGCGGCGAAGAAGGCGTGGTCCACGGAGACGTGCCGGTTGGCCGTCTGGGATCGGGACTGTGCCGTGACCTCGGCGAGCCGTTCCTCGCGGGTCGCGAGGGTGGCCCCTGGGTGGGGGAGGATGCCGTGGAACGGTTCCAGGGGGGGGGAGGGCAGCCGGAGGACTGTGCGAGTGGCGGAGGTGATGGAGGGGGAGGAGAGGACGGCAGCGCGAGAGACGTAGCCGCGGGCGGCCGATGCCTCCCGGAGGGTAGAGGACTGGGCGGCGAGGTCTTGTGTGGAGAGGGGAAAGGTGAACCGGGCCAGGGACCGTAGTAGTGTGGGGGTGTCAGGAGGGTGCGGGAGCAGCTGGTGCGCGAGGGAGTGGTGGGCGGCGATGTAGTGGTCGGGGAGGGAGGGGGTAAGGGAGAGCCAGCCCCACGCCAGGTCAAGGGCGGCTGAGAGGGAGTCCATGTCTTCGATAGTTGCCAGGCGCCATCGGAACAGACGCCACGAGTGGGCGTCGCAGGAGCGGTGGTGCAGGGTGACCTGCGCCAGCACCATGGCGTGTGAGGTGTGGCAGGGGAGGACGTGGTGAGTGTGGGAGGCGATGGGACCGGTGGCGAAGATGTGGTCGATGGCGGTGGACCAGGGGGAGCCGTGGCGGGTGGTGAAGTTGGTGGGAGTGGCTGGGGGGACCAGGCGGTGCCTGGCCGAGAGCGGGCCTAGGGCCCCGAGCGCGGAGGCCAGGGGGGTGCCTGGGGCTCCCGTGCTGTTGAGGTCGCCCAGGAGGACGCACAGGTCGGGCCGTATGCAGGAGCGGAGGTGGTTCATGAGCTTGACCTCGGAAACCCAGGTATGTATGTATGTATGTATGTATATATATATATATATATATATATATATGTGTGTGTGTATGTATGTATGTATGGCACAAGGTGCTGCGCCCCCCCCCCCCCCCTCTAGGGACCCACCGGCCGGGGGTTGGTTGGGGTTAGGGACCACCCACCCCTATTTTTGGGTCGAGAAATTTAAAAAAAGAGGAATTAGAGTGATTGGAGACGGTGGTGGGCCGCTCTGACCCTCAAAAGTGGCTAAAAATAGGTGTTTCTTACCGAGTGACATCATCCCCAAAAATAGCCTCAAAATCCTAAAAATAGCCCTCTTCACCTCACAAAACCCACAAAACCCCCAGCCTATTGCCGTCAATGCCTTCTATTGGATCCATTCATCACCCTTTTGCCCCACTAGGGGCGGGGGAAGGGGCACCTACACCCAGCGTACCAATTTTCGAGCCAACCTTGCATATTTTGCTATTTTTAGTTCACTGGTTAGGACCCTATTGTTGGTGATGTCATACCCTATTTTTAGCCCTACCCACACCTTTGTGCGCCCAAATGCTCCACCCCAACTATCCAAAACCTTTCTCAAAGGTGTTTATTTGTGTTCCCCACCCTTAAAATAGGGGTTGTGGTCCTTACTTGCCCTCCAATCCTCCCCAAGTCACGGGGGTGGGGGGGGGGGGGCGCAGCACCTTATGCCATATGTATATATATATAGGAAATTTTCAAAACTGATTTTTTTGATATTCGGCCCATCCAAAATGATCAAACATCCTATGTAAAGCATGTTTTAGCTCCTCGTGTGTTTTTCACCCTATTGGGGGGTGGGCTGGGGCGCAACCTGCTTATGCAATTTTTCAGCATGTGCAGCTCAAATGTAATGGCCGTCCTTCTCCCCTGTTCGCTCTTGGTGTCGTTGGGGTACTCTGGGCAGGTGCTACACCGCGATACCCGCCATGGCGCGGTCGTGGACGGCGGGATGAACCCCAATGGCCGCCAGCTTGATCATCATGACTGTCTGCTCCCACATCACCCGCTCAAGGGAGGCCCAAGCCAGTCAAAAATACATCAGCTGAGAGGGTGAGAGGGGTGGCGGAGTGTGGTCACTGCTCCTGAAGCATCTGCCTCAATCACTATCACTATCACTGCCACTGCCACTGCCCCCTCCCCCCCCCCCCTCTCGGCAAGACAAAAATTGCTATGCGCAACTTGTGTTGGAAACTTGGTTTCGACCCATTGTTGACCAAAATTGCCCATTTTCAAGGTACTTTGCCAATTATATTGCCTTCGGCAAGGCCCAACTACTGGGTGCCACTGACGCGCAAACGGCACACCATGCCACATCCAGCACAGCCCCGGCACACCAGCCACTGGGCTCTGCGAACGCGGAAACGACACCAGCAAGAGCACCGGCCGCAGTGGCCGACAGAAAGCAGCAACCCGACGCAACATGCAAAGGGAAGCACGGGTGACTGTCTAGGGCTCCGTAAAGAAACAACAACCTGACGGAATGTCACACGGGGGGGCTGCCCCCCCCCCCCCTTCCCCCGCAAAACCCCCTCAACCCCCCCCCCCCCCCCCTGCTCAGAAGAAGCCTTGCATCCCCCCTCTCTTCTTTCTTTGCAGTCCCGAGTGAAGATCTGACGGAGCTGGTCAAGAAGGGCAAGATTTAGTGCATGGAGACGAGCACACGGTGCTGGCCCCGTACCTGGCGGACGTCTACCGGCCCGACCTCCGGGCCCGGGCGTTCGGGCTGGTGTTCTCCACGGCGCTGATCCCCCTCATGGTCCTGCTGTGGGTGGCCAGGCTCTTCGTGGAGCGCTTCAGCCTCGCGTTCCAGATCTACGCCGCGCTGACCGGCGTCACCTTCGTGTACGCCGTGCTCTGTGTGCCCGAGTCTCTGTCGAAGGCCAACCGCGTGCCGTTCTGCTGGCAGAAGGCCGCCACCCCCTTCGCCCCGATCTAGGCCGTGCTCTCGCGCCCCCTCGTCCTCGTCGCGGGGGTCATCCTGTTCCTCATCACCGTCTCGGGCGCGGGGATCGCGGAGTTCGCCCTCTACTTCCTGCGCACCAAGTTTGGGTTTGGGGTCCAGGAGAACGCGGTGGTGTTCTTCGAGATTGCGCTGGCGGGCGTGTTCACGCAGACCGTCGTCCTCGGGGCCCTGCTCCGCTGCACGACGGAGTACAACGTGCTCCTGCTGTCCGTCACATGCTACGCCCTCCAAGCGTTCGGCTACGCCGTCGCCGAGGAGGCCTGGGTCGTGTTCGCGTACCCCGTGGCATACCCAGCCCAGCAGACCCAAAACCGTCTTGTTGTACACCACCACCGCTTTGTCACCCCATCCCTTTCCCCTTGGCAAGCAAAAAGGCCGACGGCCACTAACCCAACGGCAGAACAGGGGGCGTAGTCCCGTGTACCTGTACGCCATTGTTGCACCTGGACTCTCCCAGGGAGCGGGACGGAGCCACCAGGTCCTGAATCCACACGGAGGGCGTAATCCCCTGCCTGCAAGGGGCCTTGGGTGAAAGGAACAGCAAGCAGAAAAGACCGTGGGTACCCTTGGGCTTTGCAAGGCCCAGCCAATCACCTGCCTCAGGCGCAACGCATGCCCCTCGCGTGAGGCGAAGCAGCAGGTGGGACCGAGCGGCACCCCGCCGGTGGTTGCGAGGCAAGTACAGGGTAATGTTTAGCGGGTGGCCTGTCCACTGCGCGACAGGGCCCACCCAATATGGCATGCGCTGCGGTGTCGTGGGACTCAGGGTTGGGGTGCCAGCGCTGCTGGCCATGTGCATGAGTGACACGCTGCCTGAGGGTGTGGCAGTCATAATTACCCTTGTCTCCCAAAGTTGCCCAATAATGATCATCCCCTGAGCCGTTCCCCCCTCTTTCCTGACCCACACAGCCTCAGAAGCCTGCCCCCTCCCCCCCCCTACGCTGCCAGGCTAGAGACACTCTGGCCCCATCCAAAACAGGTGCCCAAAATGAATTTTCCAGTTGGAGTCTGCCACACCCCATTCGGGCCCAAGGTCAAGGCCACCACGGGGTTTGGGGGTCAGACCACCCTCCTGCCCATCAGGCTGGGTGGCCTGGGTGGATGAAACAAGGTTTGCGCACGCCGGGGGGGGGGAGGGTCTTTGGAGCCCCCCCCCCCCCTTTTTTCAGGAATCACATGAAAGAACCCGCGACGAGCTGACGGGGAGGTTTAGAGGGATGGGGGGTACTCAGGCTCCACCACCCCATATCCCAACCCCCCTACCTACCACCTCCCCGGAAAATATTGAGGAGGTCTGGACCACATTTGGCATCAACTTGGCGCCGCAAAAAAAATTTTTTTAGCATATGGTAATTCCGTTTTTACCTCCTCGTGTGTATACTCAAAATTTTATGGGGAATGTCAATCTGTGTACAAAACATGAAACTTTTTCTGACCCCTGAAGTCACCAACGGTTGAAGCATGCCGCAGAATGCCGCAGCATGCCGCAGAATGCCGCAGCACCTGATTTTGGGGTCTGTTGGTGGGGGTTTTGAAGCATGCTGCAGCATGCCGCAGCATGCCGCAGCATGCCGCCGCATGCCGCAGCACACTGAAAATTCGGCTCAGACCAAAATATTGATACCATATTCAAGCCATTGTTCAGCAGAGACTAGTAGTACTCTAGTGGTTAGATGCAGTGCCTGTGATATGCAGGTTTCTGGTTCAAATCCCAGAGGCCTAACTACGATGTCTCACAGGTTGAGGCAGTGAGGTTACCGATTGACCTATTTTTCCTTTCCTATTGTGTTGTGCTTTGACAGGCCCTTGTTATCTTCACTTTGTCTTCTGATGTCTACTGTTGAACCCACTGCCGAGGGGACAACACAACCCAAGAGGAACAAGGAGACAACCAGGATTACCACAGACTGTTTGCAGTGGGCAATTGGAGAAGGCATTGGGCAGTACCTATGTTGTACAGACACCCAGGGTGTCAGGAGATGCATTCTTTTTTGTTTGATGCAGAGGTTTGCCACCTTTGAAGCTTTTTGGAAATTTAGGTCACCCCCACCAACGGTTTGAAGCATGCCGCAGAATGTCGCAGCATGCCGCAGCACAGGAAATTTTTCTGGGGGACCGTTGGTGCCTGCCCCTGACCTCCCCCATCCAGCCCCCCATAACCTGGCTGCTGCAACCGGACACCCCTCTGGGTAATTTCTGTTTTCAAAAACCCCACATATGTGTGTTCAAAATGATCAATGCGGCGAGGGGATCATTTTGAGGTATGTATGTTGGGGTACTAGGGACCGCAGCCCGGGGAGGGCCCAAAAGGTTAGGGATGGTGTTGGTGTCAGGGTCTGCGCCTGAGTGCCCTCCATGTTTAGGGCGCAGGTGGTGAGTCATCATTACCGGGGGTGATTTGGAATAGGCAAAATTCGGAATGGCGAAATTTAGCACAACAAAATTATACCAAATTTTGCCAGGGCATTTAAGAATTCGTGCCAAAGTTTCGCGCATTGAATTTCACCATTCCAAAATTTGCACGTTCCACCCCCCCCCCCCCCGGCCCCCCAGTAGAGTTTCCAGACCAGCCTCTTGGAACTGGTCTGTCCCAGGAGCTCCTTTGCCAACCCCCCCCCCCCCTTCAGGGGGCTCAAACGACCTCCCCCGTGCGCAAGTCTTTTATCAATATTCCCCAGGCCTGGTGAAAGGTCCATTCGGAAGGGGACTTCGTTTCAGGCAAGTGGCTGCATTGTGCATGCACAGGATGCTTCTGAGACTGGAACATCCATAACAGATGCACGCGCGACCATGTCAAGTATTACAGCCAAAGGCAGTACCCAGGCAGTGTTGGGGCCACACATTTTCACCCTCTGGCCCGTGTGAACCGTTACAGTGCAACCTGTGGCACCCCCCATTTCACTCCCATTAAGACACTCAAGGCTGTGGTTTCACAAACGCGTTTCGTGCTGCATCAGTTTTCAGGTTCTGTGGAACACAGTAAGTGACCTTAAAAAAAAGGCAGCATGCCAAAGTGTGAAGCCTCATCATGTGCACCTCAGCACCTGCCGCGCAAACCCCATGCACTGGGCTCGTACGTTGCCCTCGTTGCAAATGGGTTCACCAACATGGGAAGTGTTGTTTGGCGCCCCCGCACTTGATAGTAACGCCCGTCGCAAGAGGAAGGGTATGCGTCCCCTGACGCCTGACCTCTTTGGCGCAGCCCCCCTCGACAATGACAACACGCTCGGCTTGCACCGCTCCCCATCCAAGGCACTGTTGTGGGCAGGTAGTCTCGGGCTCAAGTGGGGCACCCCTGTGTGGCGGGGCTTGAGTGTAGGAGAATGCACAAATGATGGCCGCATGCCAATGATGTGAATGGGGAGAGGCATGGGCGGGCTTGGGCACACAGATCCATCAACCAAGGACCATGCAGAGTGGCACCATTTTTCAAGTTTGGGGGCTGGTGAGTCACCCGGGTGTATACCCAGCGCACATTTCTCCTCTCATCCTGGTGTGGAATGGGTCCCAAAAATGGACCTTCCTCCTCCCCTCCGCCTCACCTGCCTCACAAAGTCGAGCAAAGTGCACAACTTGAATCTGCAAACAGATTGATCTTCTTGCCACCTGGACCCACATAGTTTCCGTGGGTTGGCCATACGGCATGGTTCTGAGCTTGGCAGCAACGTTAGTTGGCCTCTCATAGCAAGGCGACGAAGTACCCAAGGGAGGGTCCTTAGGTTGGTAACACAGTCCCAATGTCATTTCCTGAGAAAGTGAAACTCGAACTGGAAAACTAATGGAGACAGTGTTGAATCACTCATATGGTTCTGGGGGTCGGTATTCATTTGGGAGGGGGAGTCATTCGAGCCTGCTCTTTCTAGACCCCCATCAAAAAATGCTCCCGTGCCAGGGCCGGGGGAGGGGGTCTTGGAGTACCCTGCCTGGCGATGCGCTGATGAGGAACGTATCATTTGGAAGAAAAAGGATTCAATGTTTTCGTCCGAGTCACTTTGCGGCCAGTGCTAGTCAAGCCGCCACCAGCCCTAATGACTGTTTTTTAATATTTCCTCTACCATAGCTAGCAGGCCCTTTTCTGGACCCCCCCCCTCCTGGCTGCCATCCCCCCCCCCCCCACACACACAGTTTCCTGAAGCCAAGAGAATGATTGCGTGAATTGATGTATTGGTTAAGGTAGTGTCTGTTGAAAGTTTTGCAGATGCAGGGCCCTCCTCTGAGAAATTTATCACACCTCATGCCCCATTGCGCCATCAGTAGTGCCCAGGGAAAGCAGAGGGTCATCCTTAAAACGCCTACCGGGCTTCGTGACCGCACCCTCCTCATCTGCAGGGATCCGATTGCACAGATGCCCAGGGGTGCTCATGATGTATTTATTCACAGGGTCGCAGATCTCATTCCTGATTGCACTCAATATTTCAGAGACTGTTCTAACTACTCACGAAACACGATAGAATGTGCATCAGCATGCATGCACAAAGAACAGCTCAAGCCAGTGGTGCAGGTCCATGACATGGGGTACAGCACCCCGGAGAGTGCATTCCATGAAGTGGAATGCATTCCATGTCATGTCTGCCGCTGTTAAAAAGATTATAAGCCAGCTACCCGCCCCCCCCCATTGTAATCCCCGGCTTATTGCAACCCCCCCCCCCCCCCAAGAGGGGGACCGGCCTGACATTAGGGGGGGGGATTACAAAGGGGCCGGGGGTCGCACTCAATGCTTCTCTGGGCATCCACACAATGTGGCGTGTCTTTGCATTTTTTTTTGGCCCCGCGCTATCTTTCTGTGTCAGGTGCATATAGGTTGCAGTGCACCAGCACTGTTGCCCTTGATAAGATGCACACATAAGTTCGTGCACCAGCACTGCTTGTTTCAGCAGAGAGCACAATTTCGGGTCCACACGGCACGAGTGCGGCCCATGCCCTCGTTCAGTGATCGGCTGGAGTACCACAGTAACTGCAGCAGTATGCAAGCAACAAACAGGGTTGGGCACGTGAATCAGCCCGGTTTTGTCGTATACATTCCATACCCAAGGGTTGCATAAGTGATCAGCACATTGTGTGTGCACTGTGCGCATACTTGCACCGTTTTCCCATGGTGGCTTTAGCCGACTTTGCTCGCCCTCCCATTTCATGGTGAAGCGCCCAACACAGTGGCAGGAGCCCGTTCATTGGAACTGCCATGAGGACAGAACACAGGTGGGAAAGAAGCTGTGCATGATGCAGCAGCATTGCACCGCATCAAGTTCAGCGTCAGCAGTCCCTCTCAATCTGGTGTGCCATCTCCGCCACAACCCCTCTCATGATGGTTCAAGATGATGCATAACAACAGACATCAGGACGGTATATACAGTGCATGGCTGCAACTATGGGTGCCAGCACCACACACAGGGGGTTATACTTATCATTGAATGCCACTTCCACAAATAACACGAGGGTGTCTATGCATCGATTGAAGGCTGGCATCGTAAATACAGATTTGATGTACCAGATTTCACATTGGCTCTCTCCCAGGGATGTTTCAAGGGAACAGAGTGGTGGAGATTGTGTGTTCCTACATTGACTGGTGCTACTTTGAGGGATGAGCAGGAATACCTTGTGTTCTCGGGTGCTCTCCTGATTGTCAAGTAAGATCCCTTGTGGGGTACCGACATCCCACACTATGCCAGACCACCATGGTGGAGAGATTCTTTGAGAGGATGAGGTGTGGCAAGGGTGCACGATCACATGGGCACACTTGTTGGAACTGGTCAAGAATAAATGCAATGCAGCTGCACGGTTCCATTCACATGCAGAATTAGCCCCACAGTCCATTCCATTCTTGGGCGGTCACTTTTACGTGCCATCTTATCATTTCGGAGAAATTATGTAAGAACGTTAAGCAATCTGACACATCATTTGTCAACTGACACCCTCGCTACACAGCCAGACATACAGGCGCCAGGAGTGCTGAGGATGAGTATGCATGCATGCACGGCATGCTGCATGTATGCATGGCATGCTGCATTACATGAGACACAGAGCATATTTACCAGGGTGTAAACGGAGATGCAGTAAGGTATCAGGGCACAGAGACATGTTGCAGTAATCCACACAAAGAAAGGTGTGACAACATGGGTTTACCCCACAGCGACCAGGTTTTGCAGCGAAGGCACTCTCTTATCTCAGGCATACCAATGAAGTATGCTACTACCAGTGCACGCGGATGCAGTTTGTCTGTGCATACAGCATGTGCTGACTCGACGCACTCGACGCAGTGCACGTGCAGTACAACCACTCTGTTGCAGTGGAAAGTCGGGCCGGGGTCATTATGAGCATGAGACCGTGTGATGCAACCATGTGAGCCAGGAGCCAAGAATATGTGTGTTGACGAAGATTTGGAAAGCGGGCCCTCTCCTGCCACAGTCGGATACTATGTGGGTCTTCAAATCTGTCCTTCTTTGTCGTAAGCACCTTAAAAGGTGCATGTGGTGTGCAGGTGGTGCAATTTGTCCCCCCTTTGATGCGCACATGCGGCAGCATGGGCGTCAGTGAGTAACTATGTACACAAGTGGGTGGAGGTTCTGCACAGGGTTTTTCCCTAGGGAAAATTCTGCATGTCAAATTTGTGCAAAGTGTCCCTGAGGTATTTAGGATGTGGTAAAGGAGAACATTCATATGGTGGGGAGGGGGTTCGCCCAGGGACAATTTCGCAGGGGCTAATTTCGCCCGGGGAAAATTTCGCCACCCTTGAAATCCCCACAGCTCCAAGCAAGCATGTGTCTCGCCAAATGTCTCTCAATTTTCGACAGAAAAATTTCGTCTCTCAGTATGTATATGCTCCTTGAGGGTATGTGCAAGCCAGCACCTCCAGCACCAGTTACCTGATTGTCAAATTCATGCATCTGCGCAACAAACGGTTGGCTCAGGCACATTCATAATTGCGCCTGGCCCTTCTCAGGAAGCACAATGCCTGCAGCTGTGGTGAAGGATGGAACTGTTGAGCCAAAATTTCGCTGGGGGAAATTTCGCCATCTTTCTTAACGGGGAAAGTTTCCCCGCGAAATTCTCCCCTGGAGAACCCCAACCCCCCCTGTATGCACGACACTGCCTTTGGCATTGTCCTCTTGCGCTTGGAAGCAGGCGACCAGGAATGGTGGAGAATTTCCCAATGCGGAATGATCTCTGTATGCAACAACACATCTTTATAGATATGTCCAGGTGACTCCATTTGGATGCATTTTTCCTGGCTTCTACACGCACACTTTGCCACTGTCAGCACAATGTGTCGACATAGTAACACCACAATGTCTCAGCATGGACTGCATATATTTGTGAACTACTTCGAGTAGTTCATGGATCTCCCGCGCCTGCCACCTTCATAAGGCAAAAGCTGCATCAGGTCCGCACCACATTTTGATGGCATATAGCACTGCGGACAGTATTAAGCTGCATGCCATTCCAGTCTTTGAGGCCATGCACGCCCAGTCATGTCTCGCACGCACCGCAATTTCTGAAAAAGCATGCCCGGCACTGCTGACATCGAATGGTGTTCACAGCAGCACTCAGATATGGCATGCCTCGGATGCAAAGGTACAACACCCCAGTGAACATGTGTACGGTGGCAGTGTGCTGCGCAGCCACATCAGAGCTTTTGAGGAATAATAAAGCCTGTGCAAAATATGGAATTGTGCCTTGCACAAGAAGTGGTGCACAAAAACTTACACTTTTGCCAGCCTCATGCAGACTCTGCACACACACCAGCACAGTGGAATTTTGTCATCCCGTTCGTCCAGTCAAGTGGAGAGCACCATCCTGACGAACGTATCACACAATTCCAAGGGACATTTCAGCTGCACGTACAAGGTCTGTGCCTCAATATGCCCCAGATATGCCAAATACAACAGCAGGTGTATGATATGCCTGTCAGAAATATTCTCTGGTCCAGGAAAGTCTCAAGAGAGCATTTGCAACAGACTGAAGAGAACAACGATAAAGGAATGCCTGTCAGAGTCATTTCATCTGCAAACATACCTCCAGATTGACAATGGATTTGTCTCTCTTGATTCATTGCATTTAACTCATTTTGTTGCGTCATGTGTATTGGCTGAGTATGCAACACAGAGGTCCACAGTAGGTGAACGTATTCACAAAGTGATACAATATCTCCTGACTATGGTTGTTGTACATCAGTACCGGTTGCAGAATAACAGAAAGGGAATCAGACGAGCGGAAGGAAGAGACAGAGCTCATGAACAACATACATGGATGTTGCGAAGTATTCAGTTTATGCAGGATTGTTTTGTCTCTGTATATAGCTGGAGGTACATGACAGAAGCCAGAACCACATCTGCATTGTTTCACAGTACGACTTTATACAATTGGGATTCTTTTTCCTGCCACATTGCCTCATGGATGGTTGGAGGTTCAATCACCTGCCCGGAATGGAGGATAAAAGGCATGTCAGGTTTTCACTTGCCGGGGGGGGGGGGGGGGGGGGGCAATAGAGGGGGCGCCTGAAGCGCAGTGCGCGTGCAGTGCACGCGCAGTGCAACTATTTGGGCGTCTGGCTGTAGTAGAAACCCATACTATGTGGTACTCAGGGCATCATTGCTGTTTGGTAGTAGGCTTTGATGCATTGGGGATATGGCATTTTTGGATTTTCACCCTGTTTCACCCATTTGTACCTTTTTGCACACTTTTTTTGCTCATTTCCACCACATCCACTCTTTTTCTAGGTTGATTTCTCCCTAGCTCGGTATATGGTGATACACTTTCAGGGTGTGTGCTACAGGACATCATACTTCCCTCCTCATTTCTCAGGCCCATTTTCTCCATGGATCTCAGTATTGGGGATAGGGTGTTGTACACCTGGTCCAACGACCTGCGAGTTCCTCCCACGGTGGTTGGGACGGATGAAGACGGAATCCTCCACTTGGAATTCTACCAAGATGGGCTGAGACTGGTGAACCGGCAATGCAAGATGGAGTCCATCTCTTTTGCCATCCCAAGTTCAGATTTGCCACCTCACTGCCCTCCATCTCCGCCCCGCCGTCCAACACACAATCAAGTTCCCCCAAGGGCCCCGGTCCTTCATCACTGCCACAACAACCGGATGATGTGTGTTATGTGAAAGGAAGTTAGTTTGCACCTTTGTTGAGCTGGGGCACTTTGAGTCGCTTAAGGAGTCGCCTGAGGGCGTTTCCAAGGGGTGTGCCTGGGGGCTCTTAGTGGGGAACAAAGTCTAAAAATAGCACGCAGTGCGCGTGCAAGGCGCACACAGTGCAAGGATTCCCCCATAGCCCCCCAAAACGGGGGGGGGGGGGGGTTGGGAAAAGGGCTCAATTGACAGACACCATTATCACCAATGAAAAGAAGCTTAGGATCCGCTTTTGGCTTCTGATTTTGTCCCCTGTTAGGCAGGCCAACCAGGCCTGGGCCAGGCTAGACTAAAGTGCGGGTCTCGAGCTCCGCCTCCTGGAGAAACGTCTCGAGCGTGTTTCGGACTCGTCCCGCTTGCTTGTCTCGCTCACCTGTCCCATGGCCCACCGATATCCCCGCCCCCGGGACATGGGGGTCTTCTGAGCTGCCTCAGCGACACCCGAGCTCGGCACTCTCAAACGCCCAGTGGCGGTTGCTGCACAACTTCTCTTCTGACAGCTTGAGCTCCGATTCATCGGGTGATTCTTCCTCTGAAACCGACAGCTCGTTTGACCGAGACCGGACTAGTAAGCCACGGGATGGTGGGGGCCAAGACGGGACGCTGAAGCCTAGGAGGGACCGCATGCACTTTTACACCAACAAACGAATTTGGCAAAACTGCACCGGCCCGCATTCTCGACTATGCTCGCAGGACGAGCTCAATTTGTTCGACGAATCCATCTCTACCCGCCTTGACTTTCATGAGTCTTCTGTTTCTGGCGCTTCTGCTCCTTCTTGGCCCGTTCTTTCGCTTTATTCTCTTCTCGCGTTCTCGCTGCTTTTTGTTTGTGGCCTCGTCCTTCAGGAGTCCCGTGCCATTGTTGACCACATACATAATGACATCCCAGATCTTCTGCGTGATCACACCCATGGGCAATTCTTCTACACTGCTTTTTGCCATGGTCTTCACCGGTTCTGACAGCTTGCGTAATGGGTTCGGGGCCCTTTTTCGTTTCCGTACGCGTCGCAAATTTTCTCTGCTCAGTCCAAGTGGTTCCTTTAGCAGTGGGAGCAGCTCCATACTAGTTGTTGTTCCATCTTCATCCATCAGTCCGTCCGTCCTGCCACACATGTCCTGGGGCGGGGTTGTCGCGGCTCTCTCATTTTCGCCACCTCGGCCTGCTTTTTGGATGTCACGCTATTGGATTCGACGGCCTCCATGCCCGCTGCTTCAAGGTTCTCCACCTTCTGGCGCATTCCCAACAGCAGCGTCACGTACGCTACTCTGTAGTGGTCCAGCCAAGGCAGTTTATTGTATGGCGAAAACTGGAGGCAAGCACCGGAAAGGCATATTCGCGAACGCTTTACACCTTTTTGCGGTTAATTAGATTGAGGAACTGAGGTTATTTCTTTTTGTGTACAATTCTCTTTTATGTATCATTGTGTTAAGAATTACAGCTCAGGTCGACCAAATGTTGAATTTCTAGCAAAAATGCACACAATGCATCGAATCCTAAAATGCGCATCACAATAAGTGAAAATGAACAGCAAATTTCGTGAATGGCTGTAGATGATTGTGACAGTTGGATTCACACCGCAAAAATGGTACATAATTAGTTCTTGATGCGAAAATGGCATGATGGTCCACATGGTGTATCCATGTAGGCCACTTCTACTGAGATGCAGTTGGTCGGTTGAGCAGATAAAGGTCAGAAACAGAACATAGGCTATAGAATAAAGCCGAGAAAGCATAAGAAAAGGTATATTTTTGTATCTCACACCCAAAGAAAGTGCATATGTGTACGGGTGTTCAGTTAACCTTTTATGCCTACGGACTTTGAATTGCTGGTGGACTTGCAACAGCAACTTCAATCTTGAATTTTTGCTTCGTGCTGGGCTGTGAGGCATAAATGTTTGTGGTAGCAGAGTCCGGAGCTGTAGCAACTCCAAGGCCTTGCCTGTATTGAGCTGAGACAGAGTCTCTTGACATTTCTACTTGAAAACTATTTGGAAAAGACACACAAATCACAAAAAGGTTCCCAATGAGTCAAACGTTGGGCAGAAGTGGGTGCGGACAAACAAATTCAAAAGGCATAATGTGACAAAACATAGCCAGTTTTTACCACCCAAAATTTTTTTCTCATGAGATGACCCCCCCCAGCGCAAAAAAAGGGAGGGGGGAGGGTAAAAAAACTGGTGATACCCGAGGAGATTCACAATGAACATACACAAAGCCGGCTGTTTGCAAAATTGGAATCACAACTGCTTCTTTGTTGGAGTTTTTCAACAACATTTAGACCCTAAAAGTATGACCATTCCACCGGCACATAGGGCTTTCTGACCACACACACAAGGGACAACAACACAATTTTGTTCCACCGCAGACTTTGAACAACAACAACCAGAAGCCGTGGATTCCGGAGACAGGTGCAAACAAGAAGTAGTAGCAATACTTCGAGAAGGCCCGCACATCAATAATACTCACGAGCGTTCTTGCATGCTGCACCATACGCCTTCAAAGGGCTTTCAATGTGTCACCACAAAAAGAGCGGTTTGCAAAGAAAAGAGCAATTTGCACAGGTATGGGCTTTCCATTGCCTCAATACCCTCCCAACACATGTATCATACAGAAAAGCACGCCGCAATGCGCCGTACTCTCTTAGGATGCTGCTAAATGGGACAGGGCACAGGACATCTTATGCTGGCAAGGGTCTTTTTGACTGATCTAGTGTCTCAGTTTACACAATCATCACTTCTATATTTGAATTCCTTCTTCGGCACTATCAACTGATACCAATGTACATCTCTTTTTCATAGAATAAGCAGCACTTGTTTACTCAATTGCTTCCTCCGCTTGGAGGTTGCTCCTGCCTTTTTCTGCTTTTTCATCCGCCCTACGGCTTTAGACGGCAGCTCGTCATCCCCGTCCCGGCGACCCTTCCAGGCATAGTGGAGGGAGTACACCAAGGGTGTCTCAAGAACAGTCAGACTTAATTCTTTCATCGTCCACCTCCGACCAGAGAGAGGTTTTCCGGAATGCCATCATGATGAGATATGTGTCACTTGTTAGGTGTCAGGTATTGTTTGCCATTGATGTGAGGTTACCCTCCGGACTCATTGCAAGCTTTTCTCGTGTGGTCATTGTTGACTCACGAGGGTGGACATGTCATGCATGTTGCCATGCATTGTTTTGTGTTCACACTCCACGTCAAGAATGTTGGTCATGTTCAGACCTCAGGTTTCTCAATTTCATTTTATCACCTTGCGGGCACGGGTGAGGATGGGCCATGAGTAGCCAAGCTTCATGAACGCAGAGTTCGATTGCGCACGATATATAAATTGATTCGTCGGACAGGGAAGGAACATCTTCTCGTTTTTGCCATGGAAGTAAATTGTCTATTCATGCTCCAAATGTATGTGGCAATCGTAGGGCTTCTGTTCCGGCTTTTTTCATTCTTCTTTGTCCCTCTCCATGAATGGAGCATAAGCCCGTGGGCGGTGTGTGAATAATTCGGCAGTATTTTGCTTGGCGAGTCAAGCCGGCCCAAGTGTTGATCAAATCAAAGAGTATCCCGACTTCTTCTTGCGTTCGTCTTGTTGGGACTTTAGGGCCTTTTCAAAGATTATTTTGGGCCGGGAAACCGAAAAATTTTACAAGGGGCAATGGAGGCAATCCAAAGGTCGAAGACATTAGGAATGTTTGATAGGGCAAAGACACGGGGTACAAGATCCTCCCAAGGACAACCAAGCGAGGGTAAAGGTCCTGACCGCCTTTATGGTAGCAGAGGTGACCTCAGGTCTCTTGGGAGCGGGGAGAAAGGTGGAATCGGCGGGAGACGAGTAATGGATGTGTTGCGCCCATCCCACTCCCTACGGCCGCGTGCCTCGGGTCTTTCTGACCCCTACCGGAGGTCACGGCCACCGCGGGAAGCCCGAAGGAACATGGACACTCAGAGTGACATATTTCCAGGGTTTGAAGTGGATATTGAGGAAGTGCACCATGCACACCTCCTGTTCAATTTTGCAATGTCTCTCAGATTTTTGTTCCTAAACATTGTCAGAATGGAGACATTGCCAGAGACGAATGGAATCGAAGGACCAGTGAGAAGTTGAATGCAAACGGGAAGTGTGTCCCCTTCCTTTTACGAACTTTTGACAGTTTGTGACTCATTCAGCACAGGTTTATCAGTGGCAATGCAATACCATTTTAGTTTATAGCATTTTATGCGACGAGTAAGGGGGTTGTGAAATATCAGGTGTTGATTTCGCGGAAAAGCATTTTTTCTCAGGTGGTGGAGACGTTACGGACACATTAGCATTCCAAAAAAGCAGACGGAAATGGTTACGTGGGCACCCGGAATGACTTTCCACACCACTTACAGAACAAATTGTGTTTTTCATGTAGCACATAGACACAATTATGTTTTACGTCTTATACGTATGAGGTGAATAGGCAAGCACAAGGTATCCTCAATTAAATTTTATGTTCCGCCAGGGGTGAAAATATAGAAAGGTGCCGCAAGTTGGCACTCAAAACGTACGGAAATGTGTTTCTTCATGCTTGAAAATAGACTTTGTCTTGGTGGTACACATAATGGTGCCTGGTACACTTACTGGTCCTTTTACGTTACATCCACTGTACCAATTTCCAAATTTCTATTGCTGCCGTTGCCCAATTTCTTGGGAGTAAGAAAATTTGAATCGTCTGGTTGGCGATTGTGTCCCTAGGAGAAATAAACCAATACATTGGCCTTGGTACAGTAGCAATGGTCAGATTGCCTTAACATGGCATCAAAAAAAAATACTGACCATGCTTACTGCAATGGAATTGAAAACTTGTTGTTGGAACCAACTGCGGTGGTGTAAGAAGCAACAAAGATCCCTTGGGACGTATGGTGAACATATAATCATGATCAGCATGCAACAAGGATGCCCAATGGCTCGGCAGTGGTTGGATGCTGCGTAGGAGAGCCCACCCAGCCTCCTTTGGGTGAACATCAGTTGTTTGCATTTAGTGGCCTTCCAGGCAGGAGTGGCCCCAGCATAGGCACAAATGTACATGGACTGGCACGAGACCGTTTGATTGTTGTCAGTAGCAGAATTGCTTCATCGGCCTTTGAAGGGAGGCATGGTGGGATCCACAAAACAAATGGTCTCCCAAAATCATGGAAGCCCAATGCGCAACTCGCATCGTTGGCCGGCAGGTGGGTCAAACTGTGAACCCTATCCAAATCAAAGTGCAAAATTGATGATTCTTTTGCGAATCATTCGTTTTGTGTCACCAATCCTGCATCCTTGCACGGGCGAATTCACCAATTTAGCCACAGCCAACACTGAAACAGTCTTGAGGCAGTGCATGTACGGGTCTACCCTTAGAAAGTACGTGCCAGAACCGGCTAAAGTGCCGCTTGGAACGCGACTCAGAGATGAGCAGTGAACCTTTATCCACGGGTGGGTGCGTGGGCCCACAAGGTGCATAGGAAGACTATAACTGAGGTCATGTGTTGCTACATGCATGCCGTTTGCGGCAGCGCTGCGTCGCTGTCATTGTAGGCTTAGCGTTGTAGATTTTGTGTCTCTTTCGCCGTCGCCGTGCGTTGTGTGCACTGCACTGACTGTCGTCAATAAAAAGAACATCAACTACACCTCGCTCCTCCGTCCCAACTTTATATCCCTACCCCTTCTACCTGAGTTTACAAACAAACATTGCACTGCGCTAATGCGCCGTACACAGATGCCACACCGTCCAGTCTGTACATGTAAGCTTTAGGGGTTATCTTGGCACTGTTATTGCATTTTGTGCTGTAGTGTGTTTGTTCCTCGCCGCTCCAAAGCGATGACGGTTCCAGGTCCAGTTCCGGGCCCCCGCCGGCCTTGTTGACCCTTTTCAAGCAGGAATTGACGAACCTACATGTGTAAATGCTCAGTCCCCGCTGTCTACTTCTGATGAGGCTGAGTTTGATCTGTATGTGTCATATCAATCCTCCCGTTAAATTTTGCAATATCTCTGAGAATTTTGTTCTTGAACATTGTTAGAATGGAGACGATGCCAAACAGAAATGGAACCGAAATAACGGTGAGAAGTTGCCTGCAGATGGAAAGTGTGTTCCCTGCTTTTTACATAGATTTGTGAGTTTATGATTGATTTGGCACAGTGTTTGTCAGTGGCAATGCAATACCATTTTAGTTGATAGCATTGTCTGTGACCACCAAGGGGGTCGTGAAATATCAGGTGTTGATTTTGCGGAAAAGCATTGTTTCTCCGGTGGTTGAGATGTTTGGTACACATTAACACTCCAAAAAAGCAGACCAAAATGGTTACATGGGCACCCGGAATGACTTTCCACACCACTTACAGAAAAAATTGTGTTTTTCATGCTGCAAGTGGACACAATTATCTTGTACACCTTATACATATCAGGTGAATAGGAAAGCACAAGGTATCCTCAATTACATTTGTGTTCCCCCAGGGGTGAAAACATAGAAAGGTGCCGCAAGTTGGCACTGAAAACGTACGGAAATGTGTTTCTTCATGCTTGAGAATAGACTTTGTCTTGGTGGTACACTTAATGGTGCCTGGTAGACTTAATGGTCCTTTTACGTTACATCCATTGTACTAATTTCCACATTTCTATTGCTGCCGTTGCCCAATTTTTTTGGGAGTAAGAAAATTTGAATCGTCTGGTTGGCCATTGTGTCCCTAGCAGAAATGAACCAATACATTGGCCTTCGTACAGTACCAAATGGTCATATTGCCTTAACATGGCATCAAAAAAAAATACTGATCATGCCTACTGCAATGGAATTGAAAACTTTTTGTTGGAACCAACTGCGGTGGTGTAAGAAGCAACGAAGATCCCTTTGGACGTATGGTGAACATATAATTCGTGAGCAGCATACAACAGGATGCCCAATGGCTTGAAAGTGGCTGGTTGCTGCGTACGAGAGCCCACCTAGCCTCCTTTGCGTGAACATCAGCTGTCTGCACTTAGTGGTGTTCCGGGCAGGAGGACCCTGCATAGGCATAGCTGTACATGGACTAGCACGAGACCGTTTGAGTGTTGTTAGTAGCAAAATTGCTCCAGCGGGCTTTTGAAGGGAGGCATGGTGGGAGACACGAAAAAGTGGTCTCCAAAAATCATGGAAGCCCCACATGCACCTCGCATCGTGGGCGGGCAGGTGGGTCAAAATATGAACCTTGTCTGAATCAAAGTGCAAAAGTGATCGTTTCTTTGCAAACAATTGGTTTTGTGTCACCAACCGTGCTTCCTTGCACGGGCGAATTCACCCATTTAGCCACTACCAACACTGGAGCAGTCTTTAACCAGTCCATGTACTGGTCTACTCGTACAAAGTACGTGCCGGAATGTACTACAGTGCCGCCCGGAACGCCTTTGAGAGATGAGCAGTGAACCTTTACCTACGGATGGGTAGGTGGGCCCAAAAGCACCTTGCCTCGTGGGCACGCTGGTCGGTCAAAACGTGAAACTGATCTCAATGTGAGCACAAAACGATTTTTTCTGGCAAAACATGGGTTTTGTGTTTTGTAGCCTGCCTCTCTGCATATGCCAGGTCAGCATTTGTGCTAGTGGCAACACTAGAAGCGTCGCCCGTCGAGCCATGTACAGCCCTACCCATGCAACCTTCCCACCGTAACACGCAGTGCAGTGTTTGGTGTTCGTGGCAGTCATCAACCAGTGTAGAATCGATCATGGTGTCATCCCAACAGAAATTCCGCTTGCCTAGCTTTTATGTCATGTGGTATTCACATCCGTAAATGGTGCGCAGTGTAGCATCTGAAGCACTTTGTTGCATGCCCGTGTTTCCATAACAGCCTGTTTCTTATTACCCCTTGTATAAATCCATGATAGTGGGTCCGCCTGATTCAAACTTGAAGGTTGGTACCTTAGGTGCAGGGCTATCCTTCTTCATCGCAAAGTTTGCTCTATTGTGCATATCGAGGTGGCCTTCTCTTCGTACTATCCATACCACTCCCACGTGTTCCATGCGGAGGTTTGACTCCTTCATGCCTTAGTGTGCTACCATCTTCAAGGCTGGCTCAACTTCAAACAGCTGCGCTACTTGTTGGTTTCATACCGTCGGTGGCGCTTAGCAATGGCCAACCTCCGCGTTGTCAGCGCACATCCACACCAAGTACGTTAGCTTGCACGCCGCAAGGTTAGGCCATAGTCGCGTAAATGTGCACTATCCTCCGAACAAGGCGCGTTAATCATGCTGCCCATCTGTGGCGGCTATAGCATTTCTTAGCTCTTTAGCAATCCTCGCCGCTGAATGCTTTGCATTTTGTAGCCCGCAGATCAACCAAGCCAACGGTCCCTTTTTGACCGGAATGGTTCCGCGTGACGGGCGAATAGCGCATGCTACCTTGCTGAGGGTCTTCTTGCAGTATCTCAGAATTCGCGATGTCATTCACACTCTGTGACTATACATGTTACATACCCCCCTTACGAATGCATGCCCCCAACTTGACCATCTACCTTCGTGCCCATTCAATCAATGGCTGTTGACGACTCCAACTGTGTTTTTGGGCTGCACAGCTAGCCATCGTTCTCCAGCAATTCCCTTAGCCTTTGGCATGTCATTTTGATATAGCCTCGGTGGAATCCGTATACCAACTTATGGTCCGCGTTTTGCACCAGCTTGATACGCTAAATGTCCAATTTGTAAAACGTCTTTGACAACAACTCAGCCACGACTACAGTGCTTTGGGTCCACCTAAGCCACAACCCATGGTATTTGGGGACTTCATCCATCACGCCTATCCGGGTGGTGTTGTGTTCCTCTTCCCAAACCTAGCATGACCAAAACACGTTAGCCAGATAAGTTTGTAAAACCATATGATCTTCGAGCCGCCTGCCGCCTCCATGAATGTTTTTCCAAAATGCTCAAACATGGGTACCTTTATGCTCGATTTTGCACATCGTGTGCTCAGGGGCGCAGTGTTTATAATCACCGCTCTTGTAGAAAAGAACTTGCACTTTGTGGACTTGGTTGATCCGTTCCTCGGCGTGCATGCTCCGCATCTTCGCTACCAAATTAACAGCTGTGCTAGCTCATTCCTCCCTCACCGTCGCATCTTTGTCCGCCCAATTGCATATCAGAAGCTTGTCGCAGGTCTCACGTGGCAAACTCAGCATGGTAGCCAACCCAAGGCTGCTACTCGCCGTCCCTATAGTCACCGTGCCCCTCTGACGATCGTCATCTAGGTCGCCGGTAAGGCTGATGTAACCCGTTTGGCACATGTCTCATGGCTTCATCTCATCGTCCCGTCTGGCTTGAAGCACTGTAGTGTAGTTTGCCTTGGCCTGTCTCTGCATGTCCTCGTCGGTGGTCACGTACCGCAGCAGGCCTTGAGTCGTACCAGTTCTCGCCTTCTTGGTATTCAGCTTCTGTGCGACATGCAATGTCAAGACTCTCATATTAACCTGGAGTTCCGTCAACATATTATGTGTTGCGTTGCATGTGTAGGGCGCACATGAGCTTGATCTGGTACCCTATTTGAGTTGCTATGACCATGTAGCCCGTGTGTGGGGCGGTGCTAATCTCAGTACTTCTAGGCACATCCACGTTGATGTACCTCTTTCTAGCTGCCTCACCGGCTTCTGCTCCTTGATGCCTTTTGGGGTTCCATTGTCGCATCGATCCCTTTGGTAGGATACTATCATCTCCAATGTTCCTCGCCCGGCTCCGCGTAACTTTCATCCGTGCTGTAAGCAATCAATAAAGCATGATGCTTCACTTACGGCCTCCTCGGGTTCCAACACACTTGCCATCGAGCTTCGGTCACGGTGCTATCGGTCTCATCTAACGGTCATTCCCGCTTGCCATCCTCTGCTAGTGGCGTGTCTTTACTTCGACCCGGGCTCACCTTCGTGCTGCACTATTCTACTGCATTCATTTTTAGCCTTGTTCTCCGCGGTTTCTTCCCCACTGACTGTGCCAACCTTTTGGTCTGCTCTTGAGCCATGGTTGCTATCTACCCCGCTTTTGCTCCTCTCAGGTCCTCTTGCATCAAACGCCTGGCCCGTGGCTCTGTGCTGCTCTCCATCCCCGGTTGATGCTTGTTCCCCGTCGCCTCCTTCGACTCGCACCTCTGCTCTTGCGGCATCCACCTCATGTCCACTCTGTACCATGTGCGGCGCGTCTCTTTTGCTCCCGTCGAGGTCCAAGTTCTTGGAGGCGCCGGTGTGCGCTGAATTACCCTCTCATAGCCGCTCCTTATAATTCTCAATGTCGTCGTCATCTAACTTGCTGTCCATTTCTATGGCGTGGCGGGGCGCACAAGGTCTTATGTTTCGGGTGGCTATTTGGCCCTTCTTCAGCCTTCATTCCATGACAACGCATCTCTATGCTTGAGGTTTCGAACCGGCATCCAATGCCAATCATAGTCCATTATGAAATGGGCAGTGTTGCCTATGGGTCGCGGTAAGAGCACTATGGCCAGCATTTTGCAGGCTAGCGGGTCGGGTGTGTACCTGTCTGCTTCTTTGGTCGTTATGGTGAGGGCCTGCGGGGACCTTCTCAGTGGCCTAAAGCAGGCTGCTCCTATTCTATTCCATGGGTGCCATTATGACAAACCTCGCCCTGTCCTGTTGAACATCTCCTTCCGCAACTTTCGCAGCGAGTCTGTCCCTGTCGGCATGAACGGGGGGTCATTGTGCTGGTGAGATCGCAAATGCTGGTACATCCATTCCCGCCACCGCTCCGACAAAAAGAGGATTGGCCGGGTGCACAATTCTTTGGCCACTTTGCGGTCGAAGCAAAAAATCCAGCTCTTGTGCGCCGTCCTATCCATCGCTGGACCGCCGCATTGCATACTCTGAAGCGCAGGGTGACAACCATAGGGACTGCGAAAAATACGCGCACTCTATGTTTACGTGTCTGTGATGAAGATATGTAAATATGTTCTGTGTGTTTTCCGGATATTCCTGCTTTCACTCTGCAGCCTGAATGCCATTGGTTTTTTGATGAGTTTTGACACTTGCTAGTGCTTTGTTACTGTGTACCCTAGCCCAGGCTCCGCCAGTGTCCAAAAATCCTCCATTATCGCCAAGATCATGGGCCGGTCCTCGGCTTTGGCCATCTTGCCGATTGCCTGTAGCTGCAGCCTTTGAAGGTTCGGGATGGTGGTCGGGATGATCTACAGCCATTCTAGGATCCAGACACCCGCAACCAGATTCTTGCCTGCTGATATTCCTCTTTTTAACAATGTTCATTCTCCGAAACGTCGCTTGATAGCCTTTGCTAGCGCGTCATTGGTAGCCCATCCTCAGAGTACCCTTCGTACTTCATGCATATATGTCTTCGAAGAGCTGGCGTCCACCGCTCGGAGTGCCATCTCCATGCCCACGGTACCCGACTCCTCGGTGCAGGCGTGCATGACTTTGTCGTGTGCTTTCTTAGCCATGCCGGCTGTGGCAGCCCTATGGAATATGGCCTGCAAACCCGTGCGGCCGTCATGTCATTTGCGTGAAACCCGGATTCACCGCCCGTGACTGCAACATACTCTCAAATATGCGGAGGGCTGTGTCATCCGTCGCCTATGGTCCCCATGTTCTCTCTGACCTGTGTGTCCGCTGCAGCAACCAGATGGATCGACACACGCCCCTCTGCCCCACATAGGAACATTTCTCAGTGGGGTTGTCTGCAATGCCTGCGATTCGGTGGCGGCGGGCCGTTCAAATGAAACGTCCAACGCTTACTACTTGTTAATATCCTCTTATCACCCACTAGGGAGATTTTGGCTTGTATGCGCGGCTAATGTAGCGCACCTATGGTTGCCGCTTGCGGGCAATTCCGCGCCCGGTGTTCCGGCCCTCAGCATGAGAAACATTGCGCCCTACCCGCCGGGGCCTCGACAATGGCCGGTCCTCCGGGCGCCGTTAGCACTCTGCTAATCGGCGCACCCGAGGCCACAGTATCCTATCCCACCGTGTTTTGCAAGATGGGCATGCGTAACGTCTTGCCCTACCTGTTGTTCCTGAACTCCTCATGCACCACTGTCTAGATCACCTTGGCTAGCTTGTGTGCATCTCAATTCGCGTGCGTCGCAGAGAACGCTCTCGGGGCCATCGCCAGCGTCTGCATCCATTTGTATGGTAGGCTCTCCGCAATGAGACGTTCCATTTGTTGCGTGTTTAGCCGCGGAATCGCGGCTGCCCGCAACCTCGTGTTCTCGAGCTTGGTTGCCGCCAACATCTGCACGATCTCGGCCACCTCTCCTGCGCCTAACCCCAGTAGCGCCGGTGATGGCGGACGGCTGGTCTCTGCCCCTGCACTCACCACGTCCCCCGCCTCATCCCCCATTGGCACAAACCTTTTTCCCGTGTAATACACTACCATCTGTTACCGTAGTGCCTAGCACCGCACCGCTGCAAAGAACATGTCCTGGTCCGAATGGCCCAGTTCCATAGTGGTAGCGAACTCCATGACCACGTCCGCACCCACTGCTAGCTCAACAATTCGTTCCTGCTCTCGCAACAGCCACTCCCCGGGGGGGGCGACTACCAACGGTCCTGATGCGACCACCCTCCCAACTATGTGTCAAAACTCGGGGGGGGGTTCCTGCCGGGAGTGGGGAGAGGGGTGGTTCCTGCCGGGGGTGGGGGGGGGGGGTTGTTCTTGCCGGGGATCGGGGGCGTCTGGCCAGGGGTTAGGGGGGCATCCAGCCACGGGTGAGGTTAGGGTTAGCCCTAGGGTTAGGATGAGGGTTAGGGCTAGGGTTGCTGTTACGGCTTGCAGCCCTCCTGTAGCCCTCCTTCACGTCAAAAATTCTTCTTGTTGTTTTAACACAAATATGAATTCTCTACAAAATTTTGAGTTTTTTGAGTATGAACAAATAGTATAAAAAAAAATTGGCGCCGGACAGTTTTCTCTAGGGACACTTGTTGAAGGCCGACCCGGCACCACTATCTTTCAAAACCCCATGGGGGAGGGGAGTCTGGGGGGGGTCGCACACAACCCGGCCCGGCTGCCCCCCCCCCTCCCCCCCCCTCCCCCACCCTGAGATTTACGTCACTCTTATATCCATCCCTGCCCCCCGCATCGCTGGGTGCACCCGCAGCGCTTCGAGCGCAATGGCCCCCCAGCGCGCAACGCCGACACCGCCTGCGGTCCTGCCCCACCGGCCACGGAGGAACAGGCCGCCCCCGCCAAATTTGTTGCGCCCCCCGGGAGCCACTGTCCTTTGCTGCTCTGGAGTGTTGGCTGTTTTTGTATTGTTTTGAAAAGTCCGAGGCACCACATACGGAACTTTAGAGAGCCTTGATGGGCATCCGTCGGGTGCACCACTGTGGTTGAGTCCTGTTCCATCAGCTGTTTAGTCATACCTCACAGTGGTGCCGCACTGGGGCCTCAAAATACCAAACTGACCTGAACCAGAGTGGAAAACTTATGTTTTCGGCAAAACATTGGTTTTGAGATTGTAGATGGGATGTGAGTTGTATGAGTTGTATGAGACTCCTACCTCTGCCCCCCCCCCCAACCCCCCACACAACCAGATACATGTTGGTTTGCTCCGTTTTGCCATAACTACCCAAAAGAATTTTTCCTTCGGGTATCAAAACCTCCACTGTGGTGTCAAATCTTAACAAAAGAGTGTAATCGGGGAGCTGGGGCAAATGGGACAGGGCATCTGTGTGCAATCACGCATCGCGCTTGCTGCCGCAGTGCAAAAGCGACAGCTTGGACTAGAAAAAGAAGTGTGAATGAACAAGACAAGTTGTTAACGAAAAGAGTGCTGAAATGCTGGCTTTTCATTATCATGCGTGGATTGGGAAAGAGAACAGCACTGCTACTTGCCATGTAGATGTGCACCAATTAAGTCTACTGTCTGTGCATTAGTCAGTCATATACGTGTTGCATGCAGCCATGCTGTAATGTGCAAGGCTACCGCCTAGGACGCCGCTTGCGAGGGTGGTCCATGCCCTGCTGATGAGTGTTTGAGGTCACAAGGAGACTGGAACCATGGGCCAAGGGGACAAGAACATCCACAACATCAAGGGTTGTTTGCTGGCCTCCGCGGTCCGTATGCTGTCACGTCTTAGGGGTTGGGGGACCGATGCACTCAGTACAAACAGGAGTGTTTGGAAATGGAGTTCGGTGCATGGGAACAAAGCAGACACAGTGGAATGCAATTCCATTTATTTGCGTTCAGTCAACAACAGCATTAAATGAACACATAGGTTCATTGTGCACATTCAGGTGAGCACTTTGCACATCTGAAACCATCCTGCACACCAACACCCACCAAGATCAGAAATCCAACCCAGAGGAAGGTGTTTGTTTGGGGTTCAACGTCTCACAGAAAAAGAGATCCCAGATGAGCCCTAGTGCTCAGAACACAACATTTCTGAGAGGCGGCACAGAAGAAATATCCCAGTTGGAGCAGACGTAATCCCGGTGTTCCTATCACATTGGACATAGCCACCGGATCTCAGGCGAAAGATGCTGTGCCATGTAGCATTATGTAACCCCCCCGACCCCCCGACCCCCCGCCTGGATTCCTAAATGAGTCTGCAAACCAGCTGCTTCTGATTGCATTACCGCAAAAAGTGATTGCATAGTGTCGTTTGGTGATGCTGTGAAAGGCTCCTCATCAAGACTTCTGCCACTTGTCTCAACCCACGCAGTTTTTGTTTTGTGCGCTAGCAGCCTTTGATGACTTCATTTGTGATTGATTGCATTCATGGAACAGGTGTCAAACCAATTTGATGACTTTGTTTTATGTAGCTTGCTTCTCAGTTTGTGATGCGTGTTGGGGGGGTCGTACCCCTCCTTGTCTATGGGGGAAATTTTGGGGGCTTACCCCCCAATATGGAGAGGGGTGATGTTGCACTCTATTTAAATACCCAACCTAGGCATGGGGGGGGGTGCCCTTCACAAGAGGTTCGCCCTCCAACGCCCCCGCGCCCCCCATTGGTGGGGTTTTACCCTCCAGTTTGGGGGGGGGGGGGTGCGTACCTTGCCGCGTTCTTGCGCTCACTCTGAGGCATGTGCCGACAAAGGTGTGCTGACAAAGACTCAGCCTAAAGAACTGCACAAAAGAAAAAGAAACATCTTCAAGTCGGGCTTGCAATGCATCAGAATCGTCGCTGACATCTCACCTTCTTCGTTCTGACCTGGGCCATTTGCCGTCGAACACCCAGAGCTCCACTGGGTGCGTCAAAGAAAAACTCAAGGCAGGACACTGAATACTGGGCTTGCGCATACAAAACAGTGGTGCATGACCAGAACCAAATGGTAGGCGAGCCTCAGGCACACAAAACGAACATTGTGTTGCAAATATCCCAAGAAGTAACACAATGCCCCATGCATCACAGATACATTGATTGCCACTCCTTTTGGGGGATTAAGAGGAAATTTGTGAATGCACTTTGCAGCACACTGTTGTACCCCACCATGCCATAGACTGTGAACAGTCCATGCATTATCTCCTCCCATCGCTCTGTCTCCCACATCCCTCCCATCCCGCACCCTACATCCCTGCACCCAAGTGGCCGCCCCCCCCCAATGCACCACCACTGCACATGCTCCCAGCAACCCTGCACAACAGTGGCCCTGCGCCTCACATTTAATCAACCAATTTTACCACCATACCCCGCAAGCTTCCACCAACCCTCCACTGCACAAAACACTACCCTACGGTGCCAATCTTCAGTACATGAGCTCATTGGTCCCAACCACAGATGAGAGGGATGCATTTACGCAGCAGCATGTCCAACAAAATGACATCTCCTGGGGTAAAGGAGACTGTCACTGTCTCCGTGGTATCTTCTGTGGCACTGCTCCTCACCATCTTGATCAGCACCCGTTCATCCTGTGGGGGGATGAAGCAAGGGGGCCGCACAGTTGCTACTTCACCCATGCGACAAAACCCATCCAAATATCTGCAGTCTGTTAGCAATCTGTACTTGAGGGGGTGCTTCATGTTGTGCTCTTCTGTCACTGCCCTTGAAGGGTTCTCCTAAATCAGCCTCAGGAGGGTCCAGCCAAGGCCCAGCCAGGGCTTAGATTTGTCCTATGATTGTGGTTGCGTTGGTGTGCCCTTTGTGACCTAGTGCAAATCCTGGGGGGCATATGACACGAGGTGCCCTCCAGGATTTCGACCTTCCCTGTGCGTCCGAGACCCTAAGCCATCTCTACCACGACTGACCATCCCTTCCTTTCCCTTTTGGCATGTGGCCTATGCTCGGGGATATGCTGGTTGCCATCCATGGATTCTCGGTACAACATGTTGGTGGGTACACTTGTACCACCCCCTCCCCATGTTAATGGCCCGGGCCATTTGTGTGTATTCTGGCTGGGCCTCAGAAGGTCAGGTGTGGACCGTCCACTTTGCTCCAGGCGCGCCTGCCTTCACATGGCCTTCATCGCCTTCTCCGTTCATTGCGTGTTTGACTACCAGGAAATAGGGCTACCGGGTGCGCTTTGGGAGGGAAGTAAGGACCTCACCCCTATTTTGGGGTCAGGTCCCACAAAAAAAAAACATGTTTTAGAAATGAATTGGATGGTTATTAGTGGGTATGTGCCCCAATAAAAGGCTCTCAATAGCTAAAAATAGGGTATGACATCACTTCTACTCGGATCCTAACCAGAGTACTAAAAATAGGTAAATCCCTGGTTCAAACCCCTAATACTAGCCTTTTCCACCTCAAATATTAGTTTGAGGGACATCAAAATGGACAAGAGTACATTAAAGAGTCCATATTACTTTGTTTTTGGCTGTATAAAGCGGTGGTGTTGGATATTTTCAGGATTTAGTGGTTTATTTTTAGTACTCTAGTTAGGACCCATGCTTCCCCGATGTACTAGGAATATCCTCGTACTTGACCTCAAAAATGCCATCAAAAACTTTGGCAGCAGAACGATGTGGTATCCATTTGTGACTTGGAGCTAAAACTGCTAATGGGGGGGGGGGGGTGATTGTCCACTCCGGCTGGAGGGCCATTTGGGAGGGGGGACAACTGTCTATTCCGGCTGGGGGGGGGGGATGGGGAAGGGGGAGTTGCCCTGTATCCAGTTGCGCCATTTTTGCTGTGTGCCTTTCCCTGTGTCCGATTGTTGCCTGCCATTGCTGTCTCTATGTCTTTGGCATGGCCTTCAAGCCTCTGATGCTCTTCTAGCCCTTGCTTTCCCATGATGATTTCCTTGGGGGCTTGGTCTTGTTTAATAAACAGAGGCGTTACAAATGAACAAGTGTTGGCAGAACACATCAGATCTTAAACCAAGTCGATATCCATCAACATTCAGCCAGAATCCAGCCACAAAAAGGATCCAAATGGGTCAAGCGAAGGTTGTGCCTGCCTTCCCCATGGGGCGTCCATCACAGTCTAGTGAAAGGGCGGATCCAGAGCACTCTTGAGAGCCACCACAACCTTTGCAGCCACAAACTGTCTGTCCCCCATGTACAATCTGCCCAGAAAGTCTGCAATCCGAATACCAAAACCTTTGGTGACTTGCCTTATGTTTTGGCACCGAGTGAAATCAGGCCCCAAAGACGGTCTGACTCTTCGGGCAAGGGGGTGGTTGCCAATTTCAAATGTTGTGATTTCTGGCCATTTCCCCTTCTGCTGGATGCCTAAATGCGCCCCTAACGCAGTCATGAGAACGGCTTTGGCACATTGTGGTGTGACTGCTTTTGCAGAGATCTGCCTTCTGCAAAAGCCGTATTTCTGCCGGTGCTTGTTGATCTTTGTGCCCCAAACATCTACGTTTGTTGTGGGTTTGAAGGTATTAAAAGAAAAAAAAGCCTTTCCACTTGAGGTTCGTGAGTGCAAGGCATTTGTGCATAAATTCTGTGAATTGTGTGTAAATTGTGTGTGGGGATTTTGTGAAATTATCACGTTCCCACGGATTCACATCCATTTATACGTGAGACGCACCAAAATTGACGTGAACCATAAATTCACAGCGTAGATTGCAAATGGATTGTACCTCAATCGGGACGCGCCTGCACAAAAGAGGGGGGATTTTCGGAGGTGGTGGGGGTGTGTGTGCCGGGGGGGCAGATACTCAGAAAGGAAGGAAACTCGCACCGCTTTTTCTCAGCCCTGACGCAACTGCCACATGCGGCACTGGGGCAGGGGGACAATACCACAGTGCTGATGTCCATTGCGTAGCTGGCGGCTTGTGTGGCTCTGTTCATCGATCCTTCCCCTTTCTTCAGTTGCACAAGAAAGTCGCCCACCTGTTGGGGCCTCAGACTGAACACAATGGGGCTGGTGTTCAGCACTTTGGCTCCATCCCAAAAGGACAAACTCAATTTACCAAGCTTGACTTGAACGCGGCCTGAGGGCAAGGAGCAGCTTGAGAATAGGGGCTGAGAGAGGTAGGTTGTTGATGTTCAATTGTGTTGGCTCAGTTGGCTTACATTCTCAACAGAAAGAGGAGATAGGGACCCGTCACGCACCCTTCTAGAGAATCCAGTCCTGCCTCTGAAACCGCTAAAAAGGCAGGCCACAGGGCCAAAATTCGAGTTGGAAAATAAAAAGAAAATAGACTGTTATTTCTGCCACTCGGGATTGTCTGATGTTGCAACCAAAGCTGCAACTGAAAGCATCAAATCACATGTTTGTGCGCCCAGCACTCTTGATAAATTCTACAAACCACTTGACTTCCAGATTGTTTGACTGGCTGACTCACGGGGGCCATGAGGCAACGGATACTGGGCTCGCATACGCCCCCGTGTCACAGGCGCATGGTCATAACCACATTGTTCAGTGTTTTGCTTGCTGCACTGCAGCGCAGACCAGTTCTGTACCACACCAGATGGTTGCCGACTGTGCATTTGCTCTGGCCCTCTGGACATTGAGGTCAGCTCGCACCCACCACCCACCCACAGTGCCGGTTAGTCTCTAACCCTTGCCCTGCAGGTCGTGCTCCTGTCATGCACTTGCTCCCTGGCACGTGCGGACGTGTCGTACTCGAGCCTCGGGGGCGCAAAGGCGCCTTTGGTGGCGCAAAGGCGTCTCAACATTTCAGCAAGTGCTCCGGCTGGCAGGCAGCTCAACAGATCGTTGCTGTACGGTGTGTGGCGCATACCATTTCTGCTCCACACCATGCATGCGCTTGCTGCCCACATTTTCATGCCTACCTGCATCCGTCTTCCTCAAATGGGCCGCATTCTCGCCGCCCCAGTCATGCATCGGCCTTTCAACACGTAACGATGTGTCGAGCTTGTGGCTCAGGGGTGCAATGGCGCCCTGTTATTTCACCATTTGACTGTTCTGTGCTGTATTGGCGCCCCATTCACCCTGGTCAGCTCAAACCCACCACCCTCCCTTTGCGCCGGTTAGCCCCCGACTCTTGCTCTGTGGGTCTCTCTCCCAACTCTCTCCCTCACATTCTCTCCTGCTCCCTCTCCTGCGCCCCACTCTCTCTCTCTCTCCTCTCTGTTGCTCCTCTCAGTTCCTATCCCACTGCGTCCTACTCTCTCTCTCTCTCTCTCTCTCTCTCTCTCTCCCTCTCGCCCAAAAAGGGGGGTTCGGGTCGTTCGGTGTATCTCTATCCCCCCCGGGGTTCGAACCATCCTCTACAGGACAGAAGTGGTGTGGTGTATCCACTGGGCCACGACGATTGGGTATCTGCACCACACGCTCCAATCTTTCTTTCCTACCCCCCCCTGTGTGTCATCCCCCGTCATGCGTATCTTCTTTCGCATGGGGGTGTGCTCAGCAGCGTGTAGAGGAACCGCACAGCGTCCCCGGGTACCGGGTCCGCCTGCCTGAAGAGCGTTCTTTCAGGGTCCAGTTGATCTGGACCATCACCGAGTAGAGCTCCTGATTGCTCATCAGCAATGGTTCCCCATGGTTGTCCACAATCTCGCAGTGCATCCTGGTGTCATGTGGTTGGTCCAGTCGGAGCCAGATCTGCTGATTGCGGGCCCAGGCCATCGTGGTCAGCTCTGCTTCAACTGCTTGCAGTCCTTCATTTGCAATGGCGTCTAGCTGGCTCAGTGCTTCCCAGGCTCTGGCGAACATGCAGGTCCAGTGGCGACCCAAAAGTGCAGGCAAGTGGCACCCGTTCCAGTGGGAGGCGATCCTCCACTGTCCGACAGCAGAGGGACACAGAGCGGTGCCCTCCTCGGTGAGCAGAACTGGAGATTGCATGCATGTGTGGCTGGCAGGCCGAGCGGCACTTTGAAACGCTGGCGTTCTTGCTGAGGCTTGACCTTCTTTGGGGCTGGCTAGATGTGTGTGTATGGACCATGCTGCTGCTGACGTGGTCTCTTCTCCTGCTGTGTCCTTCCAGGCGGCATTACGCCTGGGTGCCTGTCCGCGACAGGACGCGGAGTTCAGCCGCTTGGTGGTCTCTTCTGTGTGTTGCTGCTCGCCGCGACAAGACGCGGCTTGAGTGGGGAAAAGCTCTGCGTCAAAACGCAACTTTCAGACATGCATGCATTGTTGTGCTTGAAACCTGTGGAATGTCCGCACCAGTACGCAGGGGCTACAGGTTCTGTTATCATCGACCCTGTCCTGGGTTCCTGCTTTTCCTGAGCCTTCGCCTCTTGCGCTGCCGCCTGGTGTCGCTCACATCTGTGCTAAAAGACAGTGTGTCCGGTGCTGACAGTTCATTCAACAAACCTCCCTGGTGTGTGTGTCCTGTCCTCATGTCCTCACTTTCTGTACTGCTTGATGCGTATGATCCCATTTCACGTGGCGCTGGCTCCCCGGATGCTTCCCCTGTCAGCTCATCACTATCCATGGGTACCATACCCAAGGATGACCAGAGTGCCTTGGTGTCCTCTGACTCTGATCCCGATCCTCCTCTCAAGCCTACCGTAGATTCCGACCCTGATGATCAGTTTGGTGCTATATGCTGAGACCACAGCGGGCTCGAACACATGCCTTCCATCGCCAGTCCATTCGCCACCTCATTCCCCTGCACGTTGACATGAGCTGGGACATGCTTTCACCTGACTTCTCTCCTCGGCGTCGCCATTTCTTGGAGCAGCATTTCCCAGACTGGGACGTGGACCTGCAGCTTTCCAGATGTGGTTGTCCATCCCTTTGACTTCCAGTGCTGGGCCCTGCCAGTCGCCCCCAGCCGCAGGTATTGCGAGTCGGTGAGGATTGCCAGCTTTGGCACCCAGAACCCCTGTAAGGCTTCTACGGCTGCCCAAAGTTCCGCTCCGTTATTTGTTTGCCTGTGGCGTGTTGGTACGTAGCCGCAGAAGCGTACCTCTGGTCCTTGCTCATCTTCCGCTGCGAACACGCCAGAGCCCCCGGCCCTGCGCATGTCCTTGTGGCTAAGTCTTTTTGACGACCCGTCCGTGTACACAATCCTGTAGCCCTTGGCCACCAGTTCTGCAATCAGATCTTGCACTCCTTGTAGCACTCCCGGGCCTGCCTGCCTCGGGCGCTTTGGGCGTGATTCCGTTTCCTTATGCCAGCTGTGGTTGTTGGCTGATTTCTCTTGAGTGAAACACACCATGTGTGTTTGCCACCATGCATTCAATCCCCCATGAATTTGTACTTCCCCTTGTCGTGGCTGCACTCCGGTATCTCGAAGCTGCTCCAGTGACTTTTGAAAGCCTCTCCACTGTTCCCTGCGCTCTCCTGAGTAAAATCCCACCCACTCACACAGCTCCCTTAGCCATGTTGTCAGGTATGACGTGAACACCGGTGACGCTCCTGCTTTGACTTCGCATCGGTATCGCCAGTGGGCACTTCTTGCCGACCACATCGCCCAGCCTTGGTTCGTGTTCAGTAACCACTCCTGGTGGTCGGACTCCATCATGTCTCGGACTGCTGACTTCCCGTTACCAGTTTCCACCGGGCCATAGTTGTGCTGTATAACCGCCGCTGCCGCTTTGAACATGGGGCATTCGACCATCGCGTGCTTGACCGTCTCCTTTTGTAAGCACACCGGGCACTTGTCCGTGCCCGACCTCTTGTAGACTCTCGCATGTACAGTCAGTTTGTGCCACAGCACCTTTTGCGCAAAGTCCCGAGCCCTCGGCGGTAGTTGTGCCTGTGCCCACTGTTCCCATACCTCCGGTGTTTGCGGGTCGCGGACCCCTGGCTGAGAGGCGTAGAACTGTAGCAGCCATGCCCTGGTCCAGTTTTGGGCGTGGACTGCGGGGGTATCAAACCCCCCTTGTGACGGGACTTTGTTGAGGAGTCGTCCGCCATGATTGTAGACCCCTTTCCATGTCCGAGGCAGTGCATTGAACAATCTTGCATCCTCCAATTGACGATTGAAATTGACCCCACGTTAGCACCCCCTGCCGGATCATTTTCGTGTTGTAGTAGGAGCAGTTGAACTCATTTCGGAAGTACACAGAGTGCCATAACGGCAGCTGGTCCCGGTTTGCCGGGGGGGCCACCTGCGGGGCCACCCGTTGGATATTGGAGTGTGCCTTTGCCGACCATCCCAGGAACGTCAGTTCTGCCGTTCAGACCATGCCCAGCTGGATATATGGGAGGTTATCTTTGAATGGTGTGAACCCGATGGTTGTTGCCCATGCATAGAAGGTCTCCACTGCCTTGTCGGGATACTTGTGAGGCTCCCCCAAATAGCTGACGAACGGAGCCGCTGCCTGGTGCATGAGAAACAGCTTTGGCTCTGGCAGTGCCAATCGCCCTTGCGTTCTTGGTCGTGAGAGGATTGGCAGAGTGATTCCCCAGCTGTTGGTACCCATGGTCACGTGGTACACTAACTTCAGCTGTCTGATCACCGAGACTGGAGCGTAGTATGCCTTGGATACCCAGGCCACAACCGGCAGGATCCATGACGTCAGCATAAATGCACGTTCGTCCATTGACAGTTGCAGCGTGGACACCACCCGTGCGCGACGTAAGGCCTCTTGCAGTGCTGGTGCGAAAGCCTGCTCTATCGTCAGCCCCCATCCTTGGTCATCCTGTTGATGCCGAACATTCCCCAAGCGTACACCCAAATACTTGACGAAGTTTTTGACGTCCACTCCAATGTCCGGAAAGCACCTCGCCCACTCCATTCCCCCACAGTTGCGAACTATCGCCGCCGTTTTGCTCAGGTTGACCTTCAGCCCTGAAAACTGCCCAAAACAAGACACCACTTCCCGTACCCTCCTCAGCAGCTGTGGGTTGGCTCGTCCATCCAAGAAGATGATGAGGTCGTCCGCATACATCATGATAGTCAGCCCTGGACCCAGGTCTTGTAGTGGGAAAATCACAAAGGATTCCACCAGGGAGAACAGTGCCGGGGAGAGTGGATCCCCCTGGCGCGTGCCTGCCCGCGGGTGGTGGTAGACACCTGGGACATATCCTTTTCCAACCGAATACAGATACGGTGCACGCAAAAGATGTAGTATCAGCCGGATGTACGGGAACGGTATGCACATTAGACCCAGTGCTGCCGACACCATCTCATGAGACATCGTGGGGAAAGCATTTCTGAAGTCTACTGATAACGCCGCTCCTTCACATAAGCCATCCCAGAGTGCCCGTGACCCGTAGACATGCTGGAGGATGCTTCTGTGGCGAAGGAAACCCGTTTGTTGTGACGGGATGCAGTGAAGAAGTACATCCTCCAACTGGATCAGGAGAATGTTGGTGAGCCACTTCTGCCTTGTCGTTTGCAGTGCAATTGGTCGGAGTGAGTCCGGCGTCTGCATTGCCTTAGTCTTGGGGATCATTGTCACCACTCCCGAGGTCCATGTCTCCGGCATTTTACCCACATCAAGGAAGCGTTTCAGTGATTCATACATTTGCGGTTCGAAGATGTCCGAGAACCTCTTGAAGAATTTTGCCGAGAAACCGTCCAATCCAGGGGAGCTATTGCTGTTCAGCCTCTTAAGGCCTTCATGAACTATGTCCAGGGATAGCTGCTTGAAAAGGAGTCGACCTGCCTTGCGCAACCGCTGCTCCACTCCTAACGCTTTCAAATAGGCCACACATTCTTCTTCTGTGGTTCCCGTTGGGGTGGACGCTTTATCCCAATGGTCCACCAGCTCTTTCGCCACCGCCTTTGCTCCACGTATCGCCGAGCCTGTCCTGGATACCAGCTGTTGAAGTTTCTTTCGCTCTTGCAGCTCCCGCATTAGCCGATACAATTCGTTTCTTCGCGTTCTCAAATCCCCTGAGGTTTTCCCCGTCGCGATCACCCCCTTGAGCTTGGAGAGTGTTTCCATGCCCGTTCTGTCACGCTGTGCCTTTTCTTACACCCCCACCAGGAGGGTGTAGGTTGTTGCCGCATCTGTCGCTGCAATCCCCAGTGGCGAAAGAAATTGGTAGACAGCTGGTGTGACTGAGTCCCTTGTGGAACCACGCAGGAACCGTAGGGCTTGTAGCTCAACCGATTGCTTTTTGTTTTTATGTTCCCTTTGGTAGCTGACTGCCTTTTTTTGGATGCACCCCAGTGCCTCTTCCCACCATTGATCTCCCGTTGAGTTGATAGACTTGAGAGAGGTTTCCAGATCTTCCATTGCCTCTGAGTCCTGGAGGATGGTCTCTGGAGGTTTATCAGGTCCTGACCAGGAGCTGACTCAGGTTTACCATCCTCCTACCATTTGTTCAAATCGTTGTCGTTATTTTCGTATTCCTTGGCCTTTTGAATTTCCGCATACACCTTGTCATTTTGAACTCTTGTTTCCCGCGCTACACTCTTCTTGTCTTGGAACTCCTCCCATTTGTCATACGCATGGTTCAATTCATTGTTCGTTACTTCGCGCGCATGTGCGATTGCACGAAGCATCTTCTCTCTCTCCTCATCTCCAAATTCCATCCATGGATCCCCTTGACTTAGTAGTACATCATCAGCCATTGCCATGTTGTCCCCTTCGTTTCCTTCGGCATTGGAGAATACATTGACATATTGGCGGACATTGCGTAAATGCAAATTCAATTGTTTCATCATTGTGACCAATGATTTTTGCATTGTTGTGTTTTGACAATAGCTAAACCAAGTAAAATCAATCCTTGCCACGTTTTCCAAAGACACTTCCCAATTGTCAGTCCTCGATGTGTTTTGACAATAGCCAAACCAAGTAAAATCAATCCTTGCCACGCTTTCAAAAGACACTTCCCAATTGGCAGTCCTCAATGTAACACGGCAGCTGTACTCGGGCACAATAACCTTGAGTGAATCCCAAATCCGGACGCGTTTCGCTGTAAATTACAGCCTCATCAGCTGTCAAACAATGAATATGCACAGAATGTGTCCAATGTTTTTCACAACCATCCATTCAATCGATTGAGCAACGATTCTACAAATCATATAACAAATTCCACAACTTCACATTACCTACTCCTCATTCCTCAAGCATGATCTCGCAACCCTTGAAGAGTGGTGCGCGTGCTCTTGCGGAACAAAGCCTTCAGGTTTTTAAGTGGTTTGAGGATAGCGAACAAATTCATATGATTCATAAACTGCAGGCGCCTTTTTAACACAAAACAAGCGCGCGCCCACGACATCGGCACGCCCCCATGGTGTTCTGCATGTAAAACATGTGTTGTCTTATAAAGAGACTCCCTCCCCCCTCCCCTGACACCATGAGTATCCACCACACCGTTTTCTGCCTGTGACAATGAAGCTCCATTATGGTTAGGCTCAATGAGTCGTGTGTTCTGACTCTTCCGTGCCCCCACCCCCAAGAAGTTATGCCGTTCACTCCAGGGAATGAGTTTATCGCTAATTACACGCTGTGGGTATTGCAACCATACAAGGGCATCCACCAACCTGTTCGAACAAATAATATAGTACTTCTCATCCGAACAAATCCGTAGGGATCGTACAAACTCGGCGTGTATCCAGGACTCGCGAATATGTCTTGGGACATTCGTGGTCCATGGCATATATGCACACGCGTGTGTGCTCTTCCAAAACACCGAAGTTCTCAACGGTTCAACGCTGATGAATCTTACATCCAAAAATGTGACCCCTCTCGCACTAGCATGGAGCTTCATTGTCACAGGCAGAAAACAGTGTGGTGGATACTCATGGTGTCAGGGGAGGGGGGAGGGAGTCTCTTTATAAGACAACACATGTTTTTTATAAGACAACACATGTTTTACATGCAGAACACCATGGGGGCGTACGGATGTCGTGGGCGCGCGCTTGTTATGTGTTTAAAAGGCGCCTGCAGTTTATGCATCATATGAATTTGTTCGCTATCCTCAAACCACTTAAAAACCTGAAGGCTTTGTTCCGCAAGAGCGCACGCACCACTCTTCAAGGGTCGCGAGATCATGCTTGAGGAATGAGGAGTAGGGAATGTGAAGTTGTGGAATTTGTTATATGATTTGTAGAATCGTTGCTCATTCGATTGAATGGATGGTTGTGAATAAATTTGGACACATTCTGTGCATATTCATTGTTTGACAGCTGATGAGGCTGTAATTCACAGTGAAACGCGTCCGGATTTGGGATTCACTCAAGGTTATTGTGCCCGAGCACAGCTGCCGTGTTACATTGAGGACTGCCAATTGGGAAGTGTCTTTTGAAAACGTGGCAAGGATTGATTTTACTTGGTTTAGCTATTGTCAAAACACATCGACAATAGACACTCAGTCCCAACTCATATCCCAATCCCAGGTCCGACCCTCTCAGTGGCGGGGGCTCAAACACAACCCATGCCCTGCTCAGTCCGGACCCTGAAACCCTGCCAATAGGGGAGGTGTACCGCCCAGCCACAGCCGAGTTCCTGGGAACCAAGAAGCTCCAAAGCCAACTGATAGTGACCCCCAATGCCCCCCTAACGGCAGGTCCCAACTCCTGTCTGAGCGAGAGATATGACCCCGCCGAAATCCCTTAGGAGTTGGTAGCTGAAAATAGGCTGTTTCAGCCCAAACTGATATTAGCTCAAACATCTCCACAATTGACCCCTTTCCCGAACCCGCGAGAGGTAGGGACGAGGCAACTGACCCTATGCCATTCCCTAACGAGCTCCCTGGAGCCCCCACCCAACCTGGTTCCCTCTGAGGTCCCGGCATCAGGGCACCACGGGTTCGTCAAGTGTGGTCATAATTGCCAAAATGGCAAAATCGGCCGTCTCAGGCGACCGTCCAGGGTAGGAAACCTCAGCGATTTTGTCGCGCCAAGCCTTGATTCACAACCCTTGATATCCCCTTTGGTCCCATGCCCTGGGTTATCGCTTGCTGTCGCGCTGGCTGCTTACTGTTCACCAAGGGGATGAACACGCGGATGGGGCAGAAAGCAGCATGCGGTGCAAACGGGGGGATCATGGATCGCACCAAAAGTTGAAAAACTCCGGACGAGCCGGAGGAGCAAATACGAAACTCAATGGCGTTCAACCCTTGGTCATAAGCTACAATAATCGGCATTTTCTCCTGGCTAGATCCTGTGCCCCATGGAGATATGGTAGTTCCAATATGGCATACAATGGCAAAAACAGCCATATATGGGCAAAATGGCCCACGCTCATGATTCCATATCTCCATTGCCACGGCGAGCATCTTTTCAACCAAAGATGCTATAGACACATGGGACTCAGGTCCAAATATATGCCACTTGCCAACTCTCATGGTCGCCTCTAGCTATTTTCCCCATTCGGGGGAAAGTGATACACAAATGGGGCAGATTGACAACATACCCCAAATTGGGTGACTCACAACTCCCCCTTCGAGAGGAGAGGCCACATGAGAAGACACCCCATTCGATGCAGTAAGAAAAAGTGCTTTTCCATTGCTTTGGGACATACTCTAGTTGTATTAGAGATGCACTGAGCATCCATGCATTTTTATCTTAGTATTGGTCCAGCCAAAAGTGGTGAGAACACATTTTGACCTATGGAACCAAACACCCAATCAGGATATGGAGTGGACCCCTTAAGCCCCTTTCAATCAGAAGTAAAACATCATTTCCTGAGTTGACTGAGCACTGACATACCTAAGGTAGAGCCTATGAATTTATCTATGTTTTTCCATGAATACTTATCTGCCCTAGTGGTATGCACCATAGGGGGTTAGGCACCTCTTTTTGAGAGGTCCTGGGTTCAATTCCCGGTCAGCCTAACTAAGTAGGAAGATCCCAACTGAGTAGGAAGATCCCATGTGACATGGCAGTGACCTCATCGCCACATACCATGCCACCTCAGCACATATGGGAGCCAAAACAAAGAGTGCACATCTCCTAAGATGGCACTATGGAGAGAGAGTGAACCTGAGGCAGTTTTCTAACTCTTTTCCCAAAACATTTCAGCTATCTCTGTGAATATGCATTCATTTGTATCCTGAGTTGCAGTTTCTGTGAATATCTTATCATCTTTCACTGTTTACACTGCAGCCCTTCATGCTTTGATCCTGAATTACCTTCTCTTTGCATACTGTTGGCTTGGGCTATCCTGGATTGAGTTGGCTTTACTGTATTTCTACAAACAAAAGCTTTTCATCATCCAAAACCAGCAGCAGGACACCCTACAGCAACAACAAGCAGCAGGAGAAGCAAAAACACAGTGCTGAAAACACTATAAACTTTTCTGGTAGCAAGAGGCAGCCTGTCTCTGTGCACCGGCAGCGACCCCGCGCCGTACAACCAGTGCTCCGAGCAGGCAAACATAAGCAGAAGGGTGGATTAAGATGGATCCAGGAAGAGTGGACGCCGAGGTGAACACAGCGCCAGCGCCAGAGACACCGACAAGGCCGGCGCCTGACGCTGTACCTTCGGTGGAGCCCTTACATGGGCCAATGGATACGGCGGAGGACTCCTTGGATGGCCTCCAGACGGCCTTTGGGGCCCTGTCGGTGAAGGAAATGGTCTCTCAGCCTCAGCCTGTGAAGAGGAAGAGAGGAAACGAGAGCGAGAAGGATGCTGGAGAAGGAGCAGACGAAGGAGAGGAGCAAGGGCAAGACCCGACGGATATCCCTACCTTCGAAGGCGCACCAAGCGCTTCTGGCCTCCAAGCATCACCCTCTCCCATAACCACCACACACCCAGCCGCCGCTACATCCACTTCCACAACCAACCAGCCTATGGCAGAGGGCACAGGCTTTACTGGCATGCCTCACTACCCCGCCTATGGCATGGGCCCACCTACCACTGCGCTCCTTGAGGCAACTACTGCCAGTGAGCCGGTGGCTTCCAGCTCTGCGCCGCGTTGGTATGCGGCTGACCATCCCCATCCACTCCACGCCACGGGAACCTACATGGACGTTCCTGGGTATGCTCCTGGGTGTACACCTGGGTATGCACCCCTGAGTGGGTTGAGGAGAGGACCAGAGTCTCTGGGAGGCAGGAGTAGAGGATCGGGAAGATCCTCCAACAGGTCCCTGACGCGGTCAGAGATCAACGAGGTGCTCCAAGGAGCCACTTCGAAAATCGTGAGCGACCTCACGCAAGAGATCAGGGAGAAACTGCAGCCCCTGATGATCCCGTCCCATGCGTCACCTACGACAGTGGGGATATCACCCCACCGAGTACAGGCTAACCACCTGGCGGCAGGGTTGACGAATACCCTGGGGAGCCTGAGGAGCCGACCGATGCCGACTCCTGCAGCAGTACCAAGAAGCCCATTCGTCCCGAGGACAGCCCAGCCGCCCTACAGTCATGTGACGAACTCGACGAGGGCCGAGCTGGACCAGCTGGGGCTGACAGCCCTAAGGGCTATGGTGGACGTGGAGCCTTATGGCTCCAGTGATCTAGGCGGAGACCCCTCCGATGATGGGCCGCCTTCGATGACTTCTTCTTCGCCATCGGATGACGAAGACCCTGAGGACCCCGAGGACTCCAAGGGTAAGAAGAAGAAGAAGAAGAAGAAGAAGACCCGACGCCCTGAAGGACGCCGAGCTCAGGAGGCGAAGGCTATTGCCACCTCCAAGATAGTGGTTAACCTGCCTGAATTCACAGGCAAGGACCTCAGCGAGTTCGCTGAGAACTTTGGCCGGTTCCTACGACTGACCGGCCAAACCCACGCGAGTGGGCGAGTGAAGTGCGACCTGCTCCTGCAGTGCTGCAAGACGAAGTACCTGGAGAAGCAGGTCAGGCAGATCGTCACCAACTCCGCCACCTTTGCCGACGTGTTGGTTGCCCTGGAGAGGCAGTACCCAACCTACGAGACCGACCTCTCCATCAGGGCCGAGATCCAGAACCTGCCCGTGCTGCCGAACAACCCCAAACCCGGCAGGGTCTCCGAGCTGTTGGCGGACCTGGACCACTGGGCTGGGCGACTGACGCCCGGTTCCTACAGCAGCGACGACCTGCTGTTTTGGTTGTGCTCCAAGCTCCCCCGTGAGCTATGGGACGAGTGCCGTCTGACGGCTGAGCGCAAGGCTAGATCCCTCCGCTACGAGGATCTATGCGTGCTGCTCCTGGAGATGGCGCTGGAGAAGGAGAGCGACCAACACCTGAACCACTACCGTCCTGGTGGTGGAGGTTCTGGAGGCAAAGGGTACCAAGGGTCCCGACCTGGGCAGGGGACTACCCCCAAACACGCCCACGCCCGCCTAATGGAGAACGTGAAGGAGCTATTCTGGTGTGATGCCAGAGATGAACAGGGCCACCTGCAGCATGCCTCCGACTGCGAGCAGCGAGACTGCTTTGTTGTCCAGGGGAAGCAGCAGGAAAAGATCACCGGCGCCAAGGTGAAGATGCCGGATCATTACCGCTGCACCATCACGTGTGCATTCTGCGGTAAGCGGAAGCACTATGAGGACGAGTGCTACCATAAGCAACGCCTATCGGCGAAGCTTAAGGGGGAAGATCCTGGCAAAAGCTCAGGCAAAGGTGGAGGCAAGGCCAAAGGCAACGACTCCGGCAAGGGCAAGTCGAAAGGACGTGGTCAAGGTGGTCAAGACAAGGGTCAAGGCGGACGAGGAGGAGGCGCTAATCGCCAGAACGACAAAAAGAACAAGGACAAGAACGGAGGTAACCCCAACCCTAATCCAGGGGGGAACTCCGAGCCCTCTGGAGGGCAGTCTGGACCTACCACACGCTCACAGACGCAGGCCCAGCAAGAACAAGGAGCCAAGCGTGAGCATGAAGGTGGTGACGACGGCAACGCCAAGAAGAGAAGCCGTTTCATGAGGATGGCCCGCAAATTGCGGAACAAGGGGTTCGAGGTGACCTGTCCCGCGGAGTTCTGACGGGGACGCTCTGGTGGCACCCAAGACCTGGTGTTTTGGGTACGTATCCGACTAGGGGGACGTGAATACCTGGGGGTACTGGATACTGGAGCCACAATATCGATAGTGGCCAAGAAAACTTTACCTTGTGGGAGCCTGAAGAACACCATGACCACCGCCGCTATACGGATGGGGGATGGACATGTGGTGCACAGCTGCGGGGACTGCGAAGTGGAGGTACCTATGGGCTCCAAGACTATCGCCCATCGATTCTATGTGATGGACACTGATGCCTTCGACTTTGTACTGGGTACTGACTTCTTCGTGCAGCACTCCCAGATACAATCCCTGACGCTGCAAGCGCCCTACCTCCTGTACGTGGACCACGGCAGTGGCAGAGAGTCTGTGCCACTGGAGCAGTCGGAACATACCTCGAGTTACCTGAGACTATCGAAGGAGGAGCCCTCGAACATGATGGCGGCCTCCAAAACTGAGGACTATCAACTATTGGGGGAAGTCCTAGACCAAGGTCTGAAGGAGTTGGGTTACTCTCGAGAAGACCTAAGTGTGGAACTGTTCGCCAGCGACAAGCAGCATGTCCTGGACCTATACTGCAGCAAGGGGAAGAACTGCAGCTACAAATTTTACTGGCCCTCTTTCGGGATGGCCTACGGGAACCCCAGATTCAGTGAACTGGGGAAGGTGCTGACCAAGGTGGCCTTGGAACGTTCCCGTATGGTCCTGTGTTCCCCCGATTGGGGAGCCCATGGGGGCAACGAGTACTGGCGAACCCTCCTTGACAAGCTGACTATCAGCTCTGTGCGGTTACCTGATGAGGCCATCTACGTGCCTCTGGGACGCAAGACGCCCATTGGGAAGCCCGGATGGGGGAGTATGCTCAGCGTGGTGGACGGAGGTCTTACCACCATCCCCTGGGAAGACCTGGACCCTACTCTGGTCCAGGCTATACAACGAGAAAGCGATGGACTCGCCTTGGGTGACTTGAAGGATCGCCTACGACCTCAAGATGCCGTTGAAACTACACCCGGAGGAGATGAGTACGTCGTGACTGACACTAACGCCCCCAACTCTCCCTGTCATGTACCTGTTCCTGATGGAGTCTCTGAGTGTGGACTATCTGAGCTACCTAGCTCTATCCACTCAGACGACGAAACTGAGCACGACGCCTTCTTCGTGCAGACTGCGGTGGAAGAAGTGGAGAACGCCGAGTACGTCGCCCCACTAAAACCCCTACTCTCCATGAGGGTGGAAGACCCCGTGGATGAAGAGCTGGACCCTAGATCCAGGCTCAGGGAGTATGTGGATTCCAAGAGGAAGTTGGTGGCAAAAAAGCTATGCTACGCGAAGCCTACCCGCAGCTCCTGGCCACTGAAGCAAGGACGTATGGGAGACCTATCCCAACTGAAGGAGGACCTCGAACAGAAGATCACCACCTGGCAAAGGGAGGTAGATCTCAAGCTCATGAAGAGCGTATGGGGTGCCCATGTGAGGACCCCAGATGAGGACGACCTCTCGGAGGAATGTGTATGTGAACCCCCTAAAGCGTGCCTATGTTGCCATCGTCCACCGGAGATGGTTGAGCAAGACCTTCTGTATGCCTACCAAGGGCTGAAGGATGCTACCGCGGGCGAAGAGTCGGTGGAGGACCACCTCCCGACGTCTATTCAAGGGGCAAGCAACTTACACTCCGACGAGGACATGGAGGACAAGATCAAGGTACTGGACCCGCGGGTACAAAAGCTGATAAGGACCTATCTGGAGGTGTTCGGAGAACTACCCCCTCCAGCCTCATGCGACAAGCTGGTACAGATGGACCTCAAGCTGAAACCCGAGTTCGTGGGTCACAAGATCCGGAGGAGGCCCTATCCAGCTCCTAAAGAGCAGGCCGACGAGATTGAGCGACAGATACAAGAATGTATCGACGCTGGCCTAGTCCTGGAGTACAAGGATGGGGACTACCCCCTACACTGCAGCCCCTGTTTCCTGGTGGCTAAACCTGGGTCTACAGCCAAACGGCTGGTAGTGGACTATGGAGAGCTGAACAAGAAGACGCTGAACCACTCAGGGTCCATTCCAAATATGGAGTCTACCCTGGAGAAGATAGCCTCCTGTCGCTACAAGACCAAGATGGACAAGCGAAGTGGATTCTGGCAAGTGGACCTGACGCCCAACGCGCAGGAACTACTGGCCTTCATCACCCCTCAGGGGAGGGTATTCAAGTGGAAGGTCATGCCATTCGGCGTGGCTAACGCCCCCGCTCTGTTCCAAGAGCTGATGAACAAGATCTTGTCCATCCTACGACGGAGACCTAAGGTGCAGGAGCTCATATCCCGTGGGCCCCAGATGGAGGCTCACATCGACGATGTATGCCTCGGGACCAATACCCAGGAGGATCACCTAATCCTCTTGGGTGAGTTCTTTGCGGTCTGCCAGGAGAACCACACACGACTCAAGCTGGAGAAGTGTGAGTTCATGCAGGAGACCATGCAGTACCTGGGGTTTGACGTTGGCTATGGGTGGTGGACCCCAGCGGCCTCTAAGGCCAAACCCCTGATGGATGCCAAGGTACGACACGAAGACCCCAAGAAAGGACTTCATGATGTACGCAGTTTCATTGGGGCGTGCAACTTCTATCGCCGCCACATCAAAAACTTCACCTACACCAGCGCGGTACTGACTGACTTGATCAAGAAGAGTACTACTTGGCGCTGGGGCCCACAAGAGCAACAAGCGTTTGACGAGCTCAAAGACAAGGTAGCCAACGCTAAGTGCTTGGGCGTGCCTAGGGCACAAGGGGAGATTATCCTGGTGACCGACGCCAGCAATGTGGGCGGTGGTGGAACGTTGTTCCAGTGGCAAGCACTAGAGAAGGAGGAGTTCGACTCGGCCATTTCCCAATGGGGGACGGAAGGTCTCAACCGAGATGGAACCCTCAAGCACAGCTACCCTGACGACAAGTGGGTCCTAGTACCTCTGGGCCACTGGAACTGGAAGTGGAACCAGGCCAGGGGGAACTACTCCACCTATGAGCAGGAACTGCTCGCGGGTATGCTGGTGCTATCCTCACAAGCACGACTGTTGGGGAGTAACCCTGTGGTCTGGCTATGCGACCAAGAACCGGTCCGCAGTTTCCAGAAGGGCCCCCCACCTGAGAAGGCCAAGCTACGTCGCTGGTGGACCTACCTCAGTCAACTACGGCTGACGGTACACCATATCCAGGGAGTGAAGAACGAGTGTGCCGACTACATCAGCCGCAACACCTTCGACGCCCTGATTGGTGCCCGGTCTGAAGCGCTGGCTAAGGAAGCGTTCAGCCGTATGGACGTACACCTGGACCTGATCATGACCATGATACGCCCCCTGGATGGACTCCAACAATCGGAGTACCTACAGGAGTTTGGGGATATCTACCGGCGCCTGGAGAAACGCCTTGAACCCCTCCTGGTCAACCAAGACCAGTGGAAGCGGGACAAGAGCTACCTCTGGCACGAGGACCGCATCGTGGTACCTAGTGACCGAGTCCCAGCGCTGCTGAAGTGGACCCATGAGTCCAGTGGTCATGTGGGTGCTGACCGTACCCTGAGGCTGTTCAAGCAGTGGTTCCACACTACGTGGACTGACGACCAGCTGCGGAAGACGCTCCTGCCTATCGTGGACAAGTGCCCGTGCAGGTCCTGTAAACCAGGGGATATCAGGGACAGAGGTCTCTACTCGACCCTGCCCATCCCTCACTGTGCTAACAGTGTTCTATACGTGGACTACACGGAGATGCCGAAGTTCGGGGGCTATGACTTCGCCCTCGTGGTAACCTGTGGGTTGACCAGGTTTACCAGGGTGTTCCCATGTACCAAGCACATTACCGGAGAGGAGACTATCAAGATACTCCTGGAGGAGTGGTTTTGTGTCTATGGGGCGCCCAAGGAGATCAACTCCGATGAGGACGTACGAGTACGCTCAGATACTGGCTGGTACAAGAGGGTCCTGAGGTCCCTCAATGTCCAGGTGTCTACGGGGATTCCCTACTCTCACACGAGCAACCCCCTATGTGAGCGACAGATTCGTGTCCTGAAGGAGAACGTCAGGATATGGTGCAAAACTGAACGCACCAGAGACTGGGTGAGACTACTCCCCGTCATATCCTTGATGATGAACTCCCAAGAGAGTTCAGCTACTGGCTACTCGCCACATGAGCTATTCATGGGGCGCCCGGCATGGTTCCTACATGCCCCCTATCCAGAGGACACCCATTCTTCTGTGGGTGAATGGGTCCAAGAGCAACAAGCGAAGGTGGACAAGGCCAAGGCTATGCTCCAGAGAGTGAGGGAGCGTCAGTGGAACAAGAAGAACAAGCACCGTGTACCGGCCACCTACCAAGAAGGGGACTGGGTGCTGGTGCACCACAGTCGACTACCCGCCTGGCCACGCTCTACCAGCGATGACCCATACTTCGGGCCGTACAAGATCCTATCTGTGGATGGACACCGTATCACCGTGCGGTGTTCTCCCCGTCTAGGGGGGACCCTGGTGTGCGCCGCTCAACACCTGAAGCGCTACCATGATCCTGAAGACCTCTGTGGGGAGGAGTGGGAGCTGAACGACGAGGAAATCGCCGCTCTGGACCTACAAGGGGCTGCCAGCCCTATGGAAGTTGAAGGTGAACTCCCCGACATGAACGCCGAGGAGATGGCTAAGGAGGGCTTCTATCTGGTGAAGTCTGTCCTACGCCACCGCTATCGCCAGGGTTGGCGCTTCCTCACCCTCTGGGAAGGGTTTGGAGTCGAAGAGGCCACCTGGGAGCCCTTCTCTGCATTTGTTCTACCTGAGGGACGCCTAAACTCAGTTCTGGTTGACTACTTGTCCCAGAACAACCTTGGTGAGTTGTTGAGGCTCGCTGAGACGCTTGCCTCCAAGAATAAAGCTAGGGACTGAACCTTACCCTTACCTGCCAAAGCGTATGTGTGAGTGTGCTAGTCCTAAGGTCCCGAGAGCAAGCCGCAGAAGTGGTGTCCTAATTATACCCAAGTCTGCGCCCTTGCTGAACCTGGAGGGTTGGCTTATTGATGCCACGGGGTACGCCCCGGGTCTCCCCTCCCCTATGCGCCGAATTTTTCTGTGCTGGCGCAAAACCTTGGGGGAATACCCAGAGTGTTAATCCAGGTATTGTTTTCCCTACCTACCTGTCTACTACAGGGAGGGGTGGCCAAAAGCTATGAAGGCATGCAAAACGCCTGTTTGCTATGTGGCCAAAAACACTAACCTAACCCACTGTCACAGCCCACCAACCCGGCTAAAATTGCAGGAAAAGGGTGGGACAGTGACACGCCCCCTACAGGTCCTACACACCCTACAGTGGCACCATCCTGGTGGGCGAGCGCTGGGCAACTGGCTCTAGCCCCCACGCAGGACTACCACTCCTACACGCACACTCTACTTGGCGTTGCGAAGAGAAAGTTCTCGAGGGTCCTAGCGACCCACCTGTGAAATGACAAGCGAACACAGCGCTGCTAAGCAACTGTGGCCTCACAGGGGACGCCACAACGCGTTTCCCCTGCAAGGGCTTGGAGGGAAGGAGTGCTCTCGTGTGCAAGGCGCAGATGTCGATGAAGACGGACTCCCTGCTCTGCCACAGGCGGAGCGGAGTTACTTGTTTGTGTGATCTGCGCCCCTGTTTAGCAGGGCATAAAAAAAATGCTGCTGCACCACTCACCCTACCTGCCCACCTGTAAAACAAAGGCAAATGAAAGGGCGTTTGCGGCGGAGGAACCAAGGCACACTCCAGGTATTATACCCTTCTCAGTGTGCCCTATAATACGCTGTCCGCAAACACGCTGCATGGAGCAGCTACCCTTATCAAGCAAGCAAGCGTTAAGGGACTCCTCAGGTTCTCTTAAAGAACGTACCGAGGAGCCCCTGGGTAGCCTAAACAAGGTTTACCGTGCGCACTTCGCGTGGCCTACCCTTTAATGCGTGTGTGCATGCACGACTATGCACGATCACGTGGGCAAACCTGCCCATCTCCACAACAATCTTGACTCCACCAGGGGGTGGCCCCGCCTGGGCGTACCTACCTTACCTACCGCTGGGAAGTGAAGCAAGAAGAGAAAACAAAAGGGGCGCACGCGAAGAACGTTGCTATGCACTTGTGTGTATGACTAATCACCCTGATCTGACCGCTAATCATCTGCAATCTTACTAATCAATCCCTCTACCGCGTTCTATCTTGGTTATCGTTGTTAACGCTGCTACACGACTCGGTCACGGAGACTCGAGACGAGCAATGTGTATGCGGCATGCAAGACGAGCATACCTGTAGTTTATACCTGATTCATTGAAGTCTTTTCAATTGATTTTCGAATTCTTGAATTTTTGAAGCTTCTATTAGTGTGGGTGGAATTCGTATGTTTGTTTATTAATGTGTGTCTCGTCATTTTCAAGACTACGTGATACATACGTTTATAATTCCATTATTTTTCCATTTTCCGGCGCTTCGCTAGGAGCCGCTCCTGCGCGCCGCCATTTTGGACGTATTAATTTCTGGATTTAAAAAATCCAGAGATGACTATAATTTCTATAAAAATGTGCTGAAGATGCACAATTGGATTCTACTCAGGTGTGTCGTTTCAGAAAAATTCTGCGCCGTCATTTGACGGATTTTGGTGTCGTCGCTTCGTTTTTGCGTGGATTCGTCCATAATTCTCCCATTCCTGCCTCTGCAGATACCCACGCGCAGCCTCGCTGAGTAGGCCGTGTTCGGGCCGAAACGCAGGTGCCTGGAGAGACTGAGCAGAACCAAGACCCCACCAAGGGGCAAATTAATTTCTTTTCGACTCCCTACGCCCTAAGACAGGTCACAGGTCGCCAGCAGGTTTACGAGAACCCATGCGAGTGTGTATAATGTGTCTTGCGTTTGGGTTGTGTCGACGCTGCGTCTTGGAGGAAGGGATGCATATGCACATGTTTGGCATGCTCCCAATCTAACCCAACCAAGCCACAGGAGCCCCGGCAGCGCCAAGAGCGCTGAGTCTTCTGTAGGAAACTGTACAATCAGAGCAGCAAAAGGACGCCAGCCATGGTGAGCGCCCATTTTTCAGTGTGAGGGAGACTGTAGGTATTTTAAAGTAGATGTGGAAACCAAGGAAAGGCCAAGAAAAATTCCCTTTTTCCTGAAATGCGACAGTGGTGGCCACCACAGCACAAGGGGGGAGTAAGAAAAAGTGCTTTTCCATTGCTTTGGGACATACTCTAGTTGTATTAGAGATGCACTGAGCATCCATGCATTTTTATCTTAGTATTGGTCCAGCCAAAAGTGGTGAGAACACATTTTGACCTATGGAACCAAACACCCAATCAGGATATGGAGTGGACCCCTTAAGCCCCTTTCAATCAGAAGTAAAACATCATTTCCTGAGTTGACTGAGCACTGACATACCTAAGGTAGAGCCTATGAATTTATCTATGTTTTTCCATGAATACTTATCTGCCCTAGTGGTATGCACCATAGGGGGTTAGGCACCTCTTTTTGAGAGGTCCTGGGTTCAATTCCCGGTCAGCCTAACTAAGTAGGAAGATCCCAACTGAGTAGGAAGATCCCATGTGACATGGCAGTGACCTCATCGCCACATACCATGCCACCTCAGCACATATGGGAGCCAAAACAAAGAGTGCACATCTCCTAAGATGGCACTATGGAGAGAGAGTGAACCTGAGGCAGTTTTCTAACTCTTTTCCCAAAACATTTCAGCTATCTCTGTGAATATGCATTCATTTGTATCCTGAGTTGCAGTTTCTGTGAATATCTTATCATCTTTCACTGTTTACACTGCAGCCCTTCATGCTTTGATCCTGAATTACCTTCTCTTTGCATACTGTTGGCTTGGGCTATCCTGGATTGAGTTGGCTTTACTGTATTTCTACAAACAAAAGCTTTTCATCATCCAAAACCAGCAGCAGGACACCCTACAGCAACAACAAGCAGCAGGAGAAGCAAAACCACAGTGCTGAAAACACTATAAACTTTTCTGATGCGGGTTTACGTGCCCTCTCCGAATTGCCCTTACCCTTGGTCAAGTGGCGCACGCAACCTCGGGGGCAAAATCAGGGGGAGATGGGGTTTGTGGCCATTCCGGGCAAAACGGCCAAAATTCACCCAAAAGTGGTCCCTCCAAAAATCGTATCTCCGTATCACAAGAGAAAGGAGCCTCGGTCTTTTGCATGGATGCAAACCGAAGCTTTGTTTCCCTTTTGCAACAAGGGTTGAGGTTCAAAGCATAATGGAAACATTTTTAACTCCTCAATCCTTGAAGCACACTATTTATGGGAAAAAGTGCATATATCGGCGATATTGGCATGAACATATTTTTGGGACCTTGAGGAGCAAAAATATGAGTAAACACTTTTGGAGTAGACCCATAGTAGGTGCCCTCAAATATGCACACTATGGTGAGATTGTCTCCGCCCACTCGTGTCATTAGTGCTTGCATATGAGCGCGTGTGCAAAGAGGCAGTATGGCACGCGTGCTCACAAGGTGAAATTTTATAAAATATAAGACAAGGTTGTAAAAATGAACCAAGCCATCCACGATGTTATTCGAGGTCTCTACTTTACATATTGCCTTGATTCGAGGCTCAACTCCCCATAGGCTTCGACTCCGAGCCTTGGGGATTTGGCCATTTTGGCCTAATTTTCGACCAAAATTTGCCCTTTCTCAAAAAACGAGTTTGGGTACGCATTGAATTGCGTGGAGCGATCGTTGAGTTGGCTCGAGAAACGGGAATGGCCTAGGGCTTTTGGTCTTGTGAGCATTTTGTTTGGTTATTAACGTTCATGCCCACAAGGCCACAAAGTTAGCGTTTGCGCACGCAAACGACTTGGGTTTGCGAAACCCATAGGCTGCCTAAAACATCGCCATTGCCCGCTTCCCTATAGAAAGTGATATGCCCACGTGAGAGGGGCATGGATGAAAGGCATAGGGGGGGAATGTAGGGTTCCGTCCGAACTCATGGTACTTGAGAACCATGAGTTCGAGCGATCGACGGAAAAGCTTGCGCGTTGATTTTCTCGAAGACGCAACGGCGAATAATTCTGGTGAACACACCAGATGAAAGTACATTAAAAACCCTCTAGATTCAGCCCTTAAGTTCTCTTAGTACCTCAAAGGTACTCGAGAAAAGTCCCTCACAAAACTCGCCACGGAGAAGCGACGAAAGCGCGCGAACAGGCAACAACAGGCGGCGATTTCACGACAATTAGAAATCGCGGTAGAAATCGAGTATTTCACCGATTTCAGACCGAAAATCGCCGAAGACAATAAAATTATAGTAATTATACATCGATTCATTGGTTAGAAATCGGATTCAGATTTCGCGGGTTAGAGAACAGGGATATCCTGCTGACAGCCGGTGTCAACGGCTTCCGCACGGGTGTGACGGCTCACAGCCCTCCGGGCCATGTCCCATAGGGTCTGGGTACCGCTTCAGGACGTTGGGGACAGCCGGTCTCGAGTGGAGCCGGAGGTGGAGGAGATGAACGTGGCGGACGGTGGGGGCGGGCCCTGGTTCCTGGGACCTGTGGTCAATGAGGACGAGGGTGCCGGATTGGGCATCGGGTGTGGGCGCACCCTTTCCCTGGTGTTCCCCGTGCGTGCCGGTGCTGGTGTTGTGCGTGCTGTCATGTGTGACGCGTGCTGGCTTCCTGGAGCTGTCCTGGCTGTGCGGGTAGGCTATCCGGGGGGGGGTCCACTTCAGGTTCAGGATGTGTGGGTGTGCCTGCTGCAGGCATTCGAGGGTTCCGAAGAAGCACTGCTGGATGCCGACATGTCCTCTTCCGTGAGGTTGGGGTAGTTTTGGGTGGGGGTGTCTGGGCCCCGCCACAGCAGCGTCATGAGGCAGGCTGCCACCATATACGGGCAGAGCTGTATGGTGATGAGGCGCGGAGGGGTGGGTCCCGTGCGGTTCAGGGGGGCCTCCCTCTGCTCCGGACGCAAGCTGACCTTTCACGCCCACTGCTGTGCGGGGATCCGCCAGGTCCGTTGGGTCCATTAGGCAAGGCAGTACATTGCCCTTCCAATGCCGTGATTGCAGCTGCAGAATGACAGCAGCGCGTCCAGGGACCTGTGCCCCCATGTGCCTCCGATGTCGGGGTCGTCAGGCTCGTCCTTCCTCGTGTACGTGTCGTGGCCCGGGTTGTGCGGGGGGGCTGCAGTAGGCGGAGAGGAGGGAGTCCGTGCCGTGGACCAGCCAGGTGTGGGTTGGTGCGTGGTAGTGGATGGTGAAGAGGGTGTAGTGTCTGCTGTACATCAGGGTCATGTACGTGGAGGCGGCTGGCTGCTGGTTGTTGGGGGTAGGGATGTCGCCCTGGACGTGGTCCCTTAAGTTGCTCAGGGAGGTCACACTGTCGGTCCATGTTCTCCTTTCCTGAGCCATGGTGTCGGCTGGGGTGGTGCTGGGTGGGGGTCGGGCAATGTTGGGCTCGTGGTAGCGGTGGGGCTTTTTGTGTCCACCCGCCCAGGCTCGGTGTGTCCGACCAGGTGTCACCCCAAGTCCATGGAGGGCACCCAGATGCAGTCGCCTGGGGGGGGGTAGGCTCTCACAAGCAGGGGTGGCGAGCGAGGGGCGCTCGTGTTGGGCGACGTGATGGAAGGCGTCGAAGAGGAAGTCTCGGACGCCCTCCTGCAGGGTGGCCGCCTGAAGGAGGGTGGCCGCCCGGATGCGTTGGATGGTGCCCGAGGTGTGGAGGCGTAGCACCTCCTGGTCTCCGAGATCCCCGAGGTGCTGCCGTATAGCTGCAGGGCTGTGGAGGGCGTAGGGCTCGGCCGGTGGAGCGGCTGGTGGCGTGGCGTGTGGCGAGGGGGTTGGTGTGGGTGGGGGGATGTGGTCCTCGCTGTCGCGTGCGAGGTCTGGCGATGGGGCTTCCCTTGGTGGCCGCGAGAGGGGGGGCTCGCGGTGGTGTGCGTCGGCGGGGGCTCGGGTCGGTGGGGGTGGGTGGGGGGTCTTTGGGTGGTGTGTTGGTGGTCCGGTGCCGGGGGGGGGGCAGGGGGGGAAAGTGCCGGGGTGGCACTGCTGGTGGCGGGGGGGGCGGGGGGGGGGGGTGTTTTGCTGGATGGGAGTCTGCACGTCCTGCCAAGTCTTTTGGGCGGTGTGTGTGCGTGCTGTGCGGGTCAAGCGGCCCCTTGCTGGCCGCGGTGTCGGGGTGGGAGGTTGCTCTCCGGGCATCTGGGTCGGGCTGTGGTTCGTAGGCGGTGGGCGGCTGCTGGTGGGCGGTGCTCGCAGGCAGGGGTTTCGGTTGAGGGGGCTTCCGGTGGTGGTGGGGTGCTCCGTGTAGGCCCTGGTGCTATTGTCGCGCGTGCATGGCCCCCCCCGGGTCTATGGGGCGCATGGTGGCCCGAATGTTGTGGGCCCCTGCAGCAGGGGCGGCAGTTGGTGCTGGACTGTATGGTGGTGGTGGCGAGGGTGTCCCGGCTGCGTGTGGTACCATAGCACCGGCGGGAACGGTGGCAAGGGGTGGTGGTGGTGGTAGGTGTGTCCATGGTACACGTGATGGTTTTGTGCGGTCCAGTGCGCCGCCAGGGGTCGTTGGCCTGTGGGGGCCGGCTGCGCTGGGGCTTGGGGATGATGAAGCTGGTGTGGGTCGCTGTAGTATTGGGGCATGAGGGGGTAGGGGTCAGGGGTGGCGGGGGTGTGCTGATGGTGCTGGTGTTGCCACGCTCCCTGGCCCTGCGTGAGTGGCGGTCCCTGTGCGGCGTGTATTTGTGCAGGTAGCGGTCTCTGGCCTGGCTGCCAGGCTGGGGTGCCACTGTACGGCGGTGGTTGTGGGCATTGGTGAGGGTGTTGCTGTAGGTGTACCCCGTGGCCTTGGAGGTGGGGTGCTGCGACGCGGCTTGGCCTGGGTCCCGGCCGGGTTGCCGCGCCGTGTCGGCGGGCGCGCTGGCAAGCTCCTTGTCCCGTTTTGGCGTTCTTGGCCTGGTGGGTGCCCGGGGCAGGTGATCCTCCCTGTCCCCGTGCGGGTGACGAGGCACAGGTGTGCCAGCGATGCGCCTCTCTGAGGCATGCCTGGAAGCCCCTGACGTAGGCAAGCTGGGCTCCAGGGTCCATCTGTGCGGTGATGGATTCACTGTGGGCAGCCAGGTGGGTGTCCGGAAAGAACTCCAGGCTCTCTTGAAGCCTCAGCTGGGTGGGTGGGGGGTGCTGCTCAGAGGGGTGCGCTGAGTGGGTAGGTTGCTCCTTACTACCGGCCATGTTGAACCGGCTGCAGGTGCGCTGGAGGTAGTCTGCCTCATCCTCCAGTGCCATCTCCGCCCACGCTTCCGGTGCCGGAATTGCTTCGCGCGGGGCCGCGAGCTGTGGGTCCGGGGGGTGGCTGTCATTGTGGTGGAGGTAAAGGGCGAGGAGGTTGTGGCGGACCGCCATGTTCTAGCCGCCCCTGCTCTGGCGTACGGGCGGGCTGTGAAGGGGCAGGGGTGCGTCGCCTGTGGCCATTGCAATGGTGCACGCATGGTCCGCCACTTCCGCCGCGTAATGACCTCCAAGGTAGTCCCAGAGGTTGTCTGTGAGTGGCCCGAAGGGGGTGGGGTGGCTGGCAGTAGGGGCGCCGCTGGGGTTGCGGGCTGCGCGCGGTGCCGGGGGTTGAGGTTTCCCTAGTCGGGGCAGTGGATGGGGCGGTGTGCGGCCCCTAGGCAGACCCAGTGGTTTGGGTTGCAGGGCAAGGCCGTCCGTGGTAGCCGTTGGCGCCTAAAGATGGGACACGCGGTGGCCGGCAGTTGGCGGTACCTGTTGACAGATGGTGGCGTGGGGGCTTGAGGTGTGCGCATGCTGGCGGACGGGTGTGCAGTGCCTGTGGTGGTCGTGCATGCTGTGGCGGTGTTGTGCGCGGTGGATGGTGCGCGGGCTAGGTGGGAAGGCCCGTCCTGTGTCAGGTGGTAGGTCACTGGGTGCGGTCTCATGGTTGGTAGAACAAGACTTTGAGGAATGGGCCCGGTCTGCCGGGGGTAGGGTGGCTGCATGCGCAGTTACTTCTTGCTGCAGTACGTGAGTTGCGCGGCCGTTTTCGCGACGGTGTTCGGTCGCAATTGCGCTGCCGTGGCCTGGGGGTTGTCCGCGTGGGTGCGTAGCAGGGTGTAGGCGGCAGTGGAGACGAGCCTCTGCGGGCTGCCTGGAATACCTCCGTCTGCCTGAGGATGGTGGCGAGTGTTTGGGTCTCTGGGAACTGTGCTGACTATCCGGCGTGTTGTGCGATGGTATGGGTTGGGTTCCAGTGCGTGAGGGTGTCCAGCCCCCGGTACAGGGGGCACGTCTTTAAGTGGTCCCAGGTCTTGTCCTCTGTGTGGCCACAGATGCTTTTGGTGTACCCCGCGGGGACATCGATGGTGTGGTGTGGATACCATCGGTAGTACCTGCTGTGGAAGGCATGTTGCTCGAGGGCGAGATGGATTCGGCATTTTTTCAGGTGTGCTGGAAGGCTATCAGGGCGAAAGGCTGAGTAGTAGAGGGGGATACGGACAGAGTCCCCGAGGCGTTGCAGAAGCTCCTTGTTCGCCAGGTGGCCCAGTGTGGTGACAAGCTGTTGAATTGGCATGGGGTAGTGGTAATGTTTGTCTCTGTCCGTGTATGAGGTTTGAGGTTTGAGGTCTGAGGTTTCGGGTACTAGGCGCTCTCCGGCCCCGGGGGGGCCACCTGGTCGGGCCAGGTGATATCCTCCCCACTGGGACCTAGGGGGGGGCCCTTCATGACACACCTCCTGCCTGGTGGCGTGGTTCCCTCAGAGCCCTGTCCCTCCCCGGCTTCCCCATTTTGTCACCCCCCGGTCAGTGCGTCACTTAGCAACCATGGTTACAGGCGCTTACCCACCACGCCGCCCCCTCAATGTTTGGCCACCGGGGGTGCCGGTGCCGCCGGGCCGGTGCTACTGGCTTGTCGCCAGTGGGACCCCCTCGAAATGGGGCTGAGGCTGCCTAGCTGTCAAGCTGGTGAGTGGCACTGTGTGCCACTACTGCCTTGGCTGGTGCAGTGCCCTGGTCGTGTCTGCGCGGCGCTCGTGGCAGCTTCGGGAGTTGGGGCCGGTGCCGGTTCTCGGGTCCCTCTCTTGCCCCCTCCCCTTCCGCTGCACTCCTCGCGGAGCGTATGGCGGGTTGTCCTATCGGGGTGTCCCGTCTCCTCGCCTGCTGGTACGCCATTCCATGCGGCCTGTGCGTTCCCGGGCTCGGTCCGATTGCTCTTCAACTCCGCGCCGCGTGCCCTTTGTGTGTGTGTGCGCCCCCCCCCCCCCCCGATTCGGTGTGGCGCGCGCACCACGCGCGGTTCCGGGGTAGGGTGCCGGTAGGGCCGTTCATGGCGGTTCGTGCCCCTCCGCGTTTCCTGCCGCGGTCCCGCGCTCCGTCTAGTTAGCTCAGGGGGGGTGACCCAGTCAATTCCTCCCAATGCCTGGCTCTGCGTCGCGCGCCCCCTCGTGGCCGGGCCTGTGCGTCAGGAGCGGTCCGGCACTCCGGGGATATGGGGGGGGGGCAGTCTGTCTGCCGCCCCCCATTGGGGGCGTGGTTGGGTCCGGGTTGGTCGGGGGGCGTCAGGGGGCAGAGGGCGAGAGGTTGCTCTGCCTCAGTCCTTCCCTCTGCCTCCCCGGAACGGGCACCAAGGCGGGCTTTGCTGGCGTCGCTCAGTCCATGGAGGGTGTGGTCTCCATACTGCTCCCGTTCGTGTCCGTGCGCTCCCGTCTGGGCGCGGTCTGAGGCAGGGCCCATTTGGGCACCCTTGCATACCGGTGGGCGGCTGGCAGGCAGGTTGCCAGGCAGGCTGGCGCCGCGGCTTGCTGAGGTCAAGGTGGGAGCGGGCGGGTGACTCTCTGGGGGCGCGCTGTGCGTGGACCGAGTAGCGCTCGGCTCCGGGAACCGCAGCCCTCTCGGGGGAAGGGGGGGGGGCCTCCCCTCGCCTCGCGGGGGGGTACAGGGCTGACGTCCCCTAGCCGGCCTCCAGCATTCCGCGGGCTGGGGGGGGGGTCGGGCCGGGGTAGTGCAGTCCCTCTGCCCCCCCTCGAGCCCCTGGCACAGGAGTGCTGCCCCGTAGAGGTGGGTGGGGGTGACCCCCAGGACCCGCTCCGGGTCTCCACGGGTCGTGACGACAAGGAGGAGCAGATGTGTGCCAGGGCGCTCTTGCCAGAGGACCTGCCATCTGTGCCTGGCGCCCCTGGTCCTCAAGAGGGGGGGGGACAGGCGCAGTCGAGCCCAGCCGCGGGGCGCGTGGGTGGCCGGCGGGAGGGCAGGGCACCAGGTGCGCTCTCTGGGGAACGCCTCGCACACGACGGCGTACGGGGGGGTTGGCTTGGTAACGTCGTACACCGGGTTGGTCGGGCTGGGGCGGGTGGGTGTCTCGCCCGCGCCTTCCACCAATATCGTGACTTCGCCCTCTTCTAAGTCCTCTTCAGGCGGATGTAGGAGGTGGGGCGCCGCGTCCAGTTCGGACATCCCTCCCGGGTACGTGGCCCGCGCCTGGTTCAGGTACGGGGCCGCGTCAATGGAGTGCCGAGTCCTCAGGTGCTGTGGAGGGTGGTTGCCGACCCTTCGCAAGTCAGCTGCAGGGTGTCCCCTATTGATAGGGGCCGGCCCGAGTGGTTGGATGTGCGCCACTCGATCCAGTACCCGTAGAGGGCCGCTTCGGGGCCTATGAGCCCCTGCCAGACGGCATTCATGACCCGCTGCATCGCTGGGAGCAGCGTGGGGGGTCCCGTCGCGTTCAGGGCGTGCACTGCCGGGAGGGCGGCCTCGCTGAGGAAGTTCCTCGCGCTGCCCGCCGGGTCGTGCGGGGCAGCGGCGTTCGCTGCGTGCGCCTCTGCCATCACGCCGGCTACCAGGCCCCAGATGGTTGCCTCTTGCGCCTGGCGGTGGGCTCTGGCATGCTTCGGCCCGATCCCCCTTCGGCGGGGTATTGTGCTCCGGGCTCTGCAATGCGCGGTGTCAGTTGGGGGTCAGGGCGCCAACAGGTGCGACAAGTGCGCGACCCACGTGGGCTCCCTCAGGTGCACATGGATCCACAGGAGGGCAGCACCCGAGGGGCCCGCTTGACCATGCGAGGGGGTCTGCGGTGCCTCGATGCGTCGCTGCAGCGCCTCCTCCTCCGTGCGCCGGCGTGGACCCGCAGGTGGCTCGGGCCAGGGGCACGCGGCCTCTGGGAGCACCGCGCGCACCTGTTCCACCCGTCCGCGCGGCGGAGGACACCGTGTCGCACTCCCCGCAGAAGTGGCAGGTGTGTGGGAGGTGGGAGGCCGGGGACCAGGGGTCAAGGCGGCGAAGCCAGATTTCGTCCCACCGTTGGCAAAGGGGGCAACGGAGTTCCAGCAGGCGGGCGCGGATACGGCGCCATTAGTCCCTACCGAGCGTTTTCTGCCGGACCGCTTGCAACGTGTCGTCGGGGAGTATCCCGTGGTCGTGGAAGGCCGCTATGAGGTCATCCCACATCGGGCAGGGGTGTCCCTGGGGGGTTGTCATATAGGGGTGATGATCGGTGAGGTGGGGCACAAGAGCGTCCCACCGGCACCCGTCTGCGGTGCCCTGGTGCAGGAGGGCCAGCATGGTGCCGTCCGCGACCGCCTCCCCCCCAAACCTCAGCCTGACGCAGCCGTCCAGCTGCTGGCGCAGTGCGGCGGCGAGGTCGGTGGGGAGCATGAGGAGCAGGGCACCCTGGAATGTCGCCCAGCCGGGACAGGGCGTCATTGTACGTAGGCCCCTCATTTTTCAATGCGCCACAGTGTGCCCGGTGCCCCCGTCCTCTGGAGGGAGCAGCCGGACTGTGGCTGCGTCGCAACCCCAAGTGTGTATCTCCGTGACTCGGAGCATGTTTGCGGCGTGGAGCAAAAGGCGGGGGGGGAGGGGTGCTCGGAGGAGCGAGGACACAACGCCTTTCTAGCCCGTATGGGGATCTCGGGCCACCTGCAGGCATTCTGTGGCCGCCGCGTCCCACAGGCGCTTGAAGCCCGCCCTGCAGATCACCGTGGGCCGCGGCTGAGTGTGTGGCTCCGAACCCTAGAGTGGGAGGGCGGCGTACCGCGGTGTGGGAGTTTCCCGTGCGCGCGTTGCTGCGCACCATCGGCTCCATTCGCGCGCTTATCCCGCGCCCACAATGTGCGCCTCCCACGCGATCATGGAATCGCGTCCGATGATCGACGGTCGGAAGAGCGCACCCGGGAGGTGCTTCGAGAAACCCCCAGGCAGGACCCGGTAAGGGTGCGGGTCCTCCTGCGGGGGACACTCCAGAATGCCGTTCACGAGGCAGAGGGAGGCCACGAAGTCCCTGCGGGGACGCGGGGGGCAGGGTGCAGTCGCCTTCCGCCACAGTGAGCCATCAGTGCACCCATCCGCCGCACAGTGGGGCGCGCAGAGGAGGCTTGAGGTTTGAGGTTTGAGGTTTGAGGTGTCGGGTACTAGACGCCCTTCGGCCCCAGGGAGCCACCGTGTCAGGCCGGGTGATATACTCCCAATCGGGACCTAGTGGCGGGCCCTTGATGACACACCTCCTGCCTGGTGGCGGAGTCCCCCGGGAGCCCTGTCCCTTCCCGGCTTCCCCTTTTCGCCACTCCCTGGTCAGTGTGTCACTTGGCAACCGTAGCTGCAGGCGCGTACCCACTACGTCGCCCCCCTAATGCGTGGCCGCCAGGCCTGTGCTACTGGCTTGTCGCCAGTGGGACCCCCATTGGCTGGCGCGGAGGCTGCCTAGCCGTGGAGCTGGTGCGTGCCTCGGTGTGTCACTACTGCCTTGGCGGGTGCTGTGTCCTGTTCGTGTGTGCGCCGTGCTCCCGGCCGGTTCGGAGGGTTGGGGCCGGTGGCGGTTCTTGCATCTCTCCCGTGCCCCTCCCCCCGCCCCTGCGTTCCCCGCGCTGCGTGTGGCGGGTCCTCCCGTCCGGGTGCCCCTTACCCTCGCCCGCCGGTATGGCATTCCATGCGGTCTGTGCACTCCGAAAGCTCGGTCCGGTTGCCCCTCTGGTATTCCCTGTGTGCCCTTTGTGTGTGTGTGCGCTCGCGCTCTCGCGGCGTCCCCCTCCCTGGGTCGGTGTGGCGCCCGGACTCCGCGTGGTTTCAGTGCAGGGCGCCGGTAGGGCTGTTCCATGCGGTCCGTGCCCCTCCGCGTTTCCTGCCTCGGTCCCGTGCGCTGTCTGGCCTGCTTGGGGGGGGGGGTGCGGGCGGCCCGGTTTCTTTCCCCCCGTACCTGGCTCTGGGTTGTGTGCCCCCTCGTGGGCAGGCCCGGTTTGGGGCGGGGGCGGCCTGTGTGCCCCCCCCCCCCCCCGGGAACGTGGCGGGGGGGCCCCAAGGGGCGCGGAATCACTCTACCTCGGTCAGTCCGTCTGCCTCCCCTGGGCGGGCAGCAAGGCAGGTGGCAGCGGCGTCGCTCAGCTCAGTGAGGGCTTGGTCCCCATACTGTTCCCCTTCGTGTCCGCGTGCGGACCCCGGGTGCGGCCCGCGGGGTGTCCCTGTGCGCCGGCGCGGGACTGCCAGCCTGTCGAGGTCACTGCAGGAGCAGGCGGGTGGCGGTGTCGGAGCGCGTGGCGTATGGGCCTAGCGGGGCTCCTCTCCAGGTGCCGCGGCTCTCTTGGGGGGGGGGGGGGGGGGGGAACCCCCTGGCCCGGCGGGGGAAAGTAAAGGGCCGGCGCCCCGTTGGCCCGCCTTCAGCATGCCCCGGGCTGAGGGGGGGGGAGAGGGGGTGAGGGGGGGGGGTCGCGCCGTGGTTCCTCGCCGCCCCCCTCCAGTCCCCTGGCCCGGTCCCCCGGCAGCTGCGGGTCCCGGCCCAGGCCCCCCCCCCACTGCCGGCAGCGTGGCGCCGCCCCCCCCCCCTGCCACGTGCTCGGCTGGGGCTGTTTGGCGTCCCCAGGGCCGGGCGCGGCCTGACTGGCCGCCGGTGGGTCAGTTTGGGGGGGGGGGGGGTCGGTGTGCCGCCCTCCTGCGGGGGCGCGGTTGGGGAGCCCCGGGGGGCGGGGGGTTGGGGGTTGCTCTGCCTCAGTCCGCCCCTCTGCCTCCCTCGGGCTGGCACCAAAGCGGGCGTCAGCGGCGTTGCCCAGTCCTTAGAGGGCGTGGCCCCCTTACTTCACCGTCTCTCGTCTGCGTGCCGCGGCCTGGATGCAGTCTGCGGGGTGCCCTTGCGCGTCCCTGCAGGACGACTGGCCTGTGGCGGCACCGTGGGGGCGGGCGGGCGGCTGACTGGGGGGTGCGCGGCGTACGGGCCCAGTGGCGCCCCTCCCCGGGTGCCGCGGCCCTCTCGGGGAGGAAGGCCTCCCCTTAGTCCGGCAGCGGGAATGCGGGGCTGGAGCCCTCGTGGCCGGCCTCTGGCTGTCCGTGGGCGGGGGGGGGGGGCGTGGGGAGTAGGAGGAGGGTTGCGCCAGGGCTTTCCGCTGTCCCCCTTCGGTCCCCCGGTGCTTCCCTCCGGTGGCTGCGGGGGGGCTGCTTGACGGTCTCGGCCCCAGCCCCTTCTGTGGCCAGTGGCTCCGGGGAGTTAGCCGTTGGCGGGGCTAGGACGGCGGGGGGGGGGGGCGATTCAGGTGGCGCGTGCCCGGCAGGGGGGGTATACCGGGCCGCTGGCCCGCTCTCCTCTCCTCCCCCCCCTCCGGCCACCGGGTTTCGGGCCGTTGCACGGGCCCTCACCCACGACCCTGCCGCCCCTCTCGTCTCCGTCGCCTCGTCGCGTGGCACCGGCCAGGGGGGGAGGGGGGGGGGGGCGGCGGGCGCCAGGGGTGGCGGTCCGGGTCAGCGGTTAGTGGTCAGCGGTCTGCGGCTCAGTGGGGCTCCCGCCCCCGCGTCCGTGGATGGCGTGGCCCCCGCTGTCTCCCCGTCCGGGGGCGGCGCGTGTCCTCTCGTCGTGCGGACTGCCCGGGGGTCGGGGGGGCGCTCAGGATCGGGGGCCCGGGCCTGCCGGGGGGTGTCCCGCGCCGTTCATCCGCTCCCACCCCCCCGTGTCTGTCGCCTGGGGTCCAGGGGGCCGGCCTGCTGGGCGCCGGACCATTGTCGCCAGGCATGTCCGTCACCTGTTCCGCCGCTTGCGACGGGGCTGGGGCTGCGGCGGCAGGGGGGTTCCTCGGGCGGTAGCGCCAGTGGGTGAGGGCGATGCGCAGGGCCCAGGGCAGCCAGCTGTTGGCCTCCGGGTCCGTGACGCGGAGCACCGCCCCCCCCTCCAGGAAGTTCGGCCATGTCGGCTCCCGGTCGGGCCACCCCGCACAGATCACAGCCCGGAGTATCATTCCCTTGTCCTCCCAGGCCACCCATCCCCCCCGGGGGTACTTCTTGTTTCCCCCCTCCCTCCGGAGGAGCACGGCATCGAAGGGCTAGTTCCTCAAGCCCCTGGTTGTTCCTTTACTTGGCCCAGCTCAGCCACCCATACACCTCCATCACCAGGGGTAGGGCCTCGCCCCCCAGGGGGTTGGGGACCGCGTCCCAGTCCCGGTCCCACTCGCCCCAGCCCCCTCTGTTCCCCGTGCCGGCTCGGCCCGCGGCTCCGGCGCCTGTTGTGCCGGCGCCGCGCCGGACTCCCGCGCCGCCAGGGCAGCGGCCATCCGCGCCGGCTCCGCCCTCAGCTCTGGTGCCTCGGGGGCGGAGCCGCGGGGGGCGCCGCTGTGCGGGTGGGGGGCCGGCTGGTGCGGGGGTAGGGGGGGTTGGCGGGGATCAGGTCCCCCATGTCGGAGTCGATGTTGTAGAGGGACTGGTGGTGGTGGTGGGCGTGGTGCGCCGGCATATGCTGGATACCGGGGGATGATGCACCGTACCGCCTGGACGTCCGGATGCGGGGGCGCCCAGCCTCCCTGTCCCTCGCCCTGCGCCCTGCCTTTCTCTTTCTGCCCCCGCACCCCGCCCTGCCTGTCCCCGGGGGCCTACGTCAGCCTTCTGCCCTTTGCCCCTCGGCCCCCTCCTGGCGCCTAGACCGTGGTTCGGACGCACTCCCTCCCGCTTGCCCTCTTGCCCGTGTCGTGGGTCCGGACTTCTGTCACCCGCGCCCTTGCCAGTTCTGCTGACGCCCGTGTTCCTCCCATGTCCTTGCCCGTGTCATTGGCTGTGCCGCCGCTCGCTGCCAGCGATCTGGCCCGCCCCGTGCGCCCCACTGCCGCTGGCCTTGGCGCCCTGCCCGTGTCCTTGCGTCCGTCCCCGGGCGCTGCTGCTCGCGCCCACATCTTTCCTGTGCCCTTGCCCTTGCCCTGCGCTGTGCCCTGTAGCCCTCCGCCCGCTGCCCACGCTCTGGCCTGCTTCGTGTGCCTGCCCGCCCCCGCTGCCGCTGGGGTTGGTGCCCTGCCGATGCCCTTGCCCTCTTGCCTTGCCGTGTGCGCCCTGGCCCGTCCCCTGCCTCGGTCTCTGGGCGCTCCCCCTGTTGCCTTCCGCCCCTCGGCCCGCTTGGGCGCCGGGGGGCGGACGGGTCGCGGACTCTCCTCGGGGAAGGCGGCCTGGGGCGGGTACGGCTTTGGGGGGGCTGGTGCGGATGTGGCTGGCCTCGGTGTGGGCACAGTACTTGGCGCTCTCCCTGCCCTCCGCCGCGGCTGTGGCGGCGCCCCGCGAGGCGCTTGGGGCCCGCGTGGGGCCCTTCCCCCGCGCCGGCGGCATGCTGGGGGCTGTGGCGCGGCTGGCTGGGGCCCCAGTCTCAGCTTCGTGTGCATCCAGGGCCTCCCCCGGGGACAGGGCGGCAGGGGCTGCGGCCTGAGCGGCAAGGGCGGCCTCCCTGGCCGGCTTGGGCTCCTGGGCCAGTGGCTCGGGGTCTTCGGGGGCTGCCTGGGGCTGCCCGGCCGGCGGCCCAACCGGCATCGCGGCCTTTGCCAGCCGCCGCTCCTCGCGCTCCGCTAGGGTTTCCCCCGCACATACCGGGGAGACGGGGGAACGGGAGCGGGACCGGCGGTGGTGGCGGTGGACCCGCTGGGCAGAGCCATCGGAGTCCGACATCACTGTTACCCTGGTAGGCATGCGTGGTCGCAGGAGTGCCCGTTTCACTACCTCCTAGTGCGTCTGTGGCGGGAGGCGGCTCCACCGGCACTGCGGCCGGAGGGGGGCGAGTCACGCGCCCCACTCGCCGCGCCACAGCTCCCTGTCCGGGCTAGGGCTCCCAGCCCTGGGCCCCCGGGGGTCGTTGGGCGATGCCAGGAGGAGCCGCACAAGGTGGACCCCTGTAACGGCGATGACTTCCTGTATTTGCAGGAAGGTGTGCACCCCGTTCCATGCCTCGGGCGCCGGGAGGGGGGGGCGGGGCACGGGCGCTGCCCCGTAGAGGTGGGTGGGGGTGACCCCCAGGACCCGCTCCGGGTCCCTGCGGGTTGTGATGGCGTGGAGGAGCAGGCGTTGCCCGGGCGCTCTTGCGAGAGGACTTGCCCTCTGTGGTGGGCACCCTTGGTCCTGGAAAGGGGGGGGGACAGGCGCGGTTCGGCCCAGCCGCGGCCCGCGTGTGTGGCCAGTGGAAGGGCGCAACACCAGGCGGGCTCTCTGGGGAACGCCTCGCACCGGACGGCGTACGGGGGGGTCGGCCGGGTGCTGTCCTATATCGGGTTGGTAAGGCGGGGGTGGGTGAGCGTCTCGCCCGCGCCTTCCACGAACATCGTGACGTCGCCCACTTCCAAGTCCTCATCCGGCGGATGTAGAAGGTGGAGCGCCGCGTCGAGCTCGGACACTCCTCTCGGGTACGTGGCCCGCGCCTGGTTCAGGTGCGGGGCCGCGTCCATGGCGCAGCGTGTCCTCAGGGCGTGCAACAGGGCTGAGGCGCTGCTGTGTAGAGACGTGGCCGACCCTTCCCACGTCAGCCGCAGCGTGTCTCCCATCGATAGGGGTCGGCCCGACCGTTTGGACGTGCGCCAGTCAATCCAGTACCCGTAGAGGGCTGCCTCCGGGTCTATGAGTCCTGGCTTGACGGCGTTCATGATCCGGTGCATTGCCGGGAGTAGCGCAGGGGCTCCCGCCCCGTTCAGGGCGCGGACGGCCGGGAGGGCGGCCTCGCCGAGGAAGGTCCTCGCGCTGCCCGCCGGGTCGTGCTGGGCGGCAGCGTGCGCCGCGTGCCCCTCCCTCACCGTGTCCGCCACAGGGCTCCGGACAGTCGCCTCCTGCGCTCGGCGGCGGGCTCTGGCGTGCTCCCGCCCGTTCCCCCTTCGGCGGGGCATGGGGCTGTGGGCTCTGCGAGGCGTGGCGTTGGGCTGCGGTCAGGGTGCAAACACGTGTGACAGGTTGGCGACAGAAGTGGGGTCCCGCAGGTGCAGTTAGATGCACAGGAGGGCCACTCCATCCAGTACCCCTAGGGGGCTGCTTCGGGGCCTATGAGCCCTGGCGGGAGGGCGTTCATGACCCGGTGCATCGCCATGAGCAGCGAGGGGGGTCTCGCCGCGTTCAGGGTGTGGACTGCCTGGAGGGGGGCCTCGCTGAGGAAGTTCCTTGCGCTGGCCGCCGGGTCGTGCAGGGCGGCGGTATGCGCCGTGTGCGCCTCTGCCATCGCGCCTGCTACCAGGCCCCGGATGGTTGCCTCTTGCGCCTGGCGGCGGGCTCTGGCATGCTCCGGCCTGTTCCCCCTTCGGCGGGGCATTGTGCTGCGGGGTCTGCAATGCGCGGCGTCAGGTGGGGGTCAGGGCGCGAACAGGTGCAAGAAGGTGCACGTGGATCCACAGGAGGGCCGCACCCGCGGGGCCTGCATGGCCGTGCCAGGGGATTTTCGTGGCCTCAATGCGCCAGTGCAATGCCTCCTATTCCGTGCGCCTGCGCGGGCCGGCAGGTGGTTGGGGCCAGGGGCACGCGGCCACCTGGGAGCACTGCGCGTACCTGTAGGCGCCCTTTGGCGCGGCAAAGGACACCGTTCCACAGTCCCCGCAGAGGTGGCAGGTTTGTTGGAGGTTGGAGGCCGGTGACCAAGCGTCGAGACGGCGGAGCCAGAGGTCGTTCCAACTTTGGCGAAGGGGGTCCCTGAGCTCCAGCAGGCGGGCGCGGACACGGCGTCGGTAGTCCACGCTTGCCACAGGTGGTCGGGGAGGATCCTGTGGTTGTGGAAGGCTGCGATGAGGTGATCCCACGCCGGGGGGTGCCCCTGGGGTGAGGTCGTCATATACCTTTGGCTCCCGGTGAGGTGGGGCACAAATGCGTCCCACCGGCACCCCTCCATGGTGTCTGGGTGGAGGAGGGCCAGCAGGGTGCCGTCCGCAACCGCCTCCCAGCCCTCCCACAGCCCGTTACAGCTGTCCGGCTCCCGGCACAACGCGGCGGCGAGGTTGGTTGGGAGCATGAGGAGCAGAGGCCCCGGAATGTCGCTCAGTCAGGACAGGGCGTCATCGTACGTACGTCCTCCGTCTCTGAAATGCGCGAAGGTGAGCCGGGTGGCCCCGCCTTTTGGGGGAAGCCATCGGATTGTGGCCGCGTCAAATCCCAGCGTGTGTATCTTTGTGGCTTGGAGCACGTTGGCGGGGGGGGGGGAGGGTCGCCTGGATGAGTGAGGACACATCTCCACTCTACCCCGCGTGGGGCTGCGGGGCCGCCAGCGGCCATACCGCGGCTGCCGCGTCCCACGGGAGATCAGGGCCCGCCCCGCAAATCATGATGGGCCCGGCCGGGTGTGCAGCCCCCACGCCTCAAACGGGACGGCGGCGTACTGCGCAGCGGGGGTCCCTGGCGCGCGTGTGGTTGCGCATCACCGGCTCCATTCGTGCGCCCATTTCGCGCCCACTATGTGGGCTTCCCACGCGGTCATGGAGCTCCGTGCCATTATCTATGGCGGGAAGAGAGCGCCCTGCAGGTGCTTCGAGAAAATCCCCTGCAGGTCCCGGTAAGGGTGGGGGTCCTCTTGCGGGGCACATTCCAAGGTGCCGGTCACGATGCGGAGGGAGGCCACGAAGCCTTCACCAGTGCGCAATGGAGGGGGGGGGCAGTCGCCGTCCGCCGCAGTCAGCCATCGTTGCACCCGGGCGGCCGCGCTGAGGGGCGCGCCGAGGGACTGCTCCAGCCGGTGGTTGCGGAGCTCCGACACGAAGTCTCCAGCCGGAGCATGTGTTGGAGGAACTCTTCCACAGAGGTCCCTCCTGGCGGGTCGTAGCGGGCAATCACGCAGAGCTGCGCGTCTGCCACCTCGGGCACGAGCCCACAGCAGAAGAGGTAGGTAGGTAGGTATCTTCGGGAGCTCGGGATGCCTCCTTTGACAATGCAGGAAGAAGGTCTTACCAAGGGGACGTCCTGTTACTCCCACTGCCCTATGTCAGGTGCCTCTTAAGCCGCTCCTGCAGGTGCTTCGGAAGGCAGTGTCGCGGCCACCGAGTCCAGGTGTCCCAGGTGGGAGGGTTTCCCCACATGTGTCCATGGGTAGGTCCACATGCCCCTTCCTTTGGGCGGCAGCTCTGGGGGCTGCCCAGCCGTGTGGAGTATCTCTCACCACAAGAAGGATTGCTCCCGCTAGTCTACGGTACGACCACCTCACCCTTGTGGCTTGAGTTGCGGGGATTCTCTGCTTGGCAGGCGACCCCCTCCTGGACTGTGTACCGGCTCACCTGTCAACCGTTGCTTCCATGGCTGTGGGTGACGTTTGCCATGGTCCCCGATGCAGCCTGGCCGGCGTCGGACCAGGGGCCTTGGGGTACCGCCCCTGCGGCCGGCCCGGTGGGTCGGCTGGGTCGCCCCAGTGCGCCCGACCCATGGGGTGCTGGTTCTTTCCTGTCCCTCGGCCGCCCTACGTGTGCACGTGTGTGCGGTGTCCTGGGCCACTTGGCTCCTGTTCGGCTGTGTGCCCGCTTGGTGCGTTGCTTTGCTGGTGCGGTGCGTGAACCATTTTACCCCCTCCGTGAATTATTTGATACCTCCGTGAATTATTTAACCCCCTCTGTGAAATTTTTCATACCTCCGTGAATTATTCAACCCCTTCCATGCATTATCTGATACCTCAGTGAATTATTTAACCCCCTCCGTGAATTATTTGATACCTCCGTGAACTTTTTAACCCCCTCCATGAATTCTTTCATACCTCTGTGAACTTTTGAACCCCCTCAGTGAATTATTCGATACCACCGTGAATTATATAACCCCCTCCGTGAATTATTTGATACTCGGTGAATTATTGAACCCCCTCCGTGAATTTTTTCATGCCTCCGTGAATTATTTGAGCCCCCCCGTCAATTTTTGGATACCTTCCTGAATTTTTCAACCCCCTCCATCATGTATCTGATACCTCCGTGAATCATTTCACCCCCTCCATGAATTTTTTGATACCTCCGTGATTTATTTAATCCCCTGCATGAATTATTTGATACCTCCGTGAATTCCTTACCCCCCTCCGTGAATTTTTTGATACTTCCGTGAATCATTTAACCCCCTCCGTGAATTATTTGATACCTCCGTGAATTATTCACCACCCTCCATGAATTATCTCATACCACCGTGAATTATTTCACCGCCTCCATGAATTATCTGATACCTCCGTGAATTGTTTCATACCACCCTCAATTACTTGATAGCCCCATGAATTTTTTAACCCCCCCCGTGAATTATTTCATACATCTGTGAATTGTTTAACTCCCTCCGTGAATCGTTTGATACCTCCGTGCATGATTCAACCCCTTCCACGAATTATCTGATACCTCCATGAACTATTTAACCCCCTCTGTGAATTTTTTGATACCTCCATGAATTATTTAACCCCCTCCGAAAATTTCTGGATACCTCTGTGAACGGTTTCACCCCCTCCGTGAGTTATTTGATACCTCCGTGCATCATTTAACCCCCTCCATGAATTATTTGATACCTCCGTGAATTATTTCACCCCCTCCGTGAATTATTTGATACCTCCGTGAATTATTTAGCCCCCTCCGTGAATTTTTTCATACCTTCGTGAATTCTTTAACCCTCTTCGTGAATTATCTGATACCTCCGTGAATTATGTAACCACCTCCGTGAATTCTTTCATACCTCCGTGAATTATCCAACCCCCTCCGTGAATTGTTTCATACCTCTGTGAATTATTTAACCCCCTCCGTGAATTATTTGATACCTCTGTGAAGTATTTAACCCCCTCCGTGAATTATTTGATACCTCCGTGAACTATTTAACCCGCTCCGTGAATTATTTCATACCTCCGTTAATTTTTAAACCCCCTCAGTGAATTATTCCATACCACCGTGAATTATGTAACCCCCTCCGTGAATTATTTGATACCACCCTGAATTATCTAACCCCCCCTGTGAATTATTTCATACCTCCGTGAATTTTTCAACCCCTTCCATGAATTATCTGATACCTCCGTGAATTATTCAACCCCCTCCATGAGTTATTTGATACCTCCGTGAATTATCTAACCCCCTCCGTGAGGGTATTATTTACTATCTCCGTGAATTATTCAACCCCCTCCATGAACTATTTGATACCTCCCTGAATTTTTTAACCCCCGCCGTAAACCATTTGATACCTCCGTTAATTATTTTACCCCCTCCGTTAATTTTTTGATACCTCCGTGAATTATTTAACCCCCTCCGTGAATTTTTGGATACCTCCGTGAATTTTTTAACCCCCTCCGTGAATTATTTGATACCTCCGTGAATTATTTAACCCCCTCCGTGAATTTTTTCATACCTCCGTGATTTATTTAACCCCCCCCCGTAAACCATTTGATACCTCCATTGATTACTTGATACCTCCGTGAATTATTTGAACCCCTCCATGAATTATTTCATACCTCCTTGAATTATTTAACCCCCTCTGTGAATCATTTGATACCTCTGAGAATTATTCAACCCCCTCCGTGAATTGTCTGATAACTCCGTGAATGATTTAACCCCCTCCATTAATTACCTGATACCTCTGTGAACTAATTCATAAGCCCCCGATTTATTTAACCCCCTCCCCGAATTACTCCATACATCCGTGAATTGTTTAACTCCCTCCGTGAATGATTTGATACCTCTATGAATCTTTAAACCCCCTCCGTGAATTCTTTGATACCTCGGTGAATTATTTAACCCCCTCCATGAATTATTTGATACCTGCGTGAATTTTTTAACCCCGTCTGTGCATTATTTCATACTTCCGTGAATTTTTTAACCCCCTCCCTGAATTGTTTGATACCTCTGTGAATTTTTTAACCCCCTCCATGAATTTTCTGATACCTCCGTGAATTATTTTACCCCCTCCGTGAATTTTTTGATACCACCGTGAATTATTTCACCCTCTCAATGAATTAATTAATACCTCCGTGAATTATCTAACCTCCTCCGTGAGTTATTTCATACCTCCGTGAATTCTTTCACGCCCTCCGTGAGTTATTGCACACCTTCGTGAATTTTTTAACCCGCTTCGTGAATTATTTGATACCTCTGTGAATTTTTTAACCCCCTCCGTGAAATATTTGATACCTCCGTGAATTATTTAACCCCCTCCGTGAATTACTTCATACCTCTGTGAATTATTTAACCCCCTCCGTGAATCATTTGATACCTCCGTGAATTATTTAACCCCCTCTGTGAATTATTGCATACCTCCGTGAATTTTTTAACTCCCTCCGTGAATTATTTAATACCTCCGTGAATTACTTAACCCCCTCAGTGAATTATTCGATACCACCGCGAATTATCTAACCCCCTCTGTGATTTTTTTGATACCTCCGTGAATTATCTAACCCCCTCCGTGAATTACTTCATACCTTGATAAATTATTCAACCCCCTCCATGAATTATCTGATACCCCCGTGAATTGTTTAACCCCCTCGGTGAATTATTTGATACCTCTGTGAATTTTTCAACCCCCTCCGTAAATGTTTTGATACTTCCGTTAACTATTTAACCCGCTCTGTAATTTATTTCATACCTCCGTGAATTATTCAACCCGCTGGCGGCGCTGAAGGTGGCGCCGTCGTTGTGGCGCTCAGGCTGGCGGCGCTGAGAGTGGCGCCGTTGTGGCCAGCGCGCGGCTGGTGGAGCTGCTGTTGGCACTGCGGCAACCCCACTTCAGGGGTGTTAGAAAACTTCTGAAGCGGTAGGGGGGTCCACGGCACTTGCATGCGAAACACCTGAAAAAGCAAACATTTTGCACTCGCTTAACGTTTTCTAAGGCGCTTACCACTGGCCTCAAATGTATCAAAACCTGCCTGTGGACAGGGGCAAAAATACGTACAAATTAGCGTAAATCAGCAGAAATCGGCAGAATTTTAACAATACAACGAAATATAGCGAAATTTTTATAAAATTTGTGAAAATGAGCTATAAAGATCGCTGTTTTTGAATTTATTTCTCAATCTGGGATTACGCCTTTGCTGAGGTCATTTTGCGCCTGCGGAGACTTCTGCGGTCGCGCTGGGGGGATCCACCCACTACCGCGTCAATATGTGGACCGCCTCCTATCCTCTATGTCCCTGCGTTGTGGGCGCTTGGGCCAATTTGGCCCCCGTGAAGTATGTACGGAATGTTCCTTCATTCGCTCCCCGTCTGAGTAGCTCTCCTCCCCACTCCTTGCACACCGGTGCCCCTTCTCCTTGGTCTGCCTGCCAGGTCGTATGCCCCCCCCTCCACCACTGCCCCCCCTCTGCCACTCTGTACCTACCCGTCCCATCTGGTTCCGCCGACACCGCTTTGCCTGACTGCAGTTGTACGTTTCTCTCCGCCCCCCATCAAGCGCTCAGGTTCTCCCCGTCCTGCAGCTGTAACACCGTTTCCCCCCTCCCCCCTCACCCACAATTCCACTCCCGCTCCCTGTCTCCTGATCCATTCCCCCTTACCCGCACCCTCTGGTATTTGGTCATACTCCATTTTCTGCATTTCCTCAGGATCAACCGGGGCAAAAACAGAAGGAGCAGTCAAAGCCCCACAACAGCATCATCAGATGAAAAGAGACCTGTGGCCCCGGACTGCATCATGCGGGCGGGGCAAGCAGCACCACCCGCCGCCCCTCGGACTGGATCATCCATGGACAAGTGGCGGACTGACACACCGGACTGGATCATCCGGGTCAGGACAAGAAAGAGCAGCCTTAACCCCCAGGACTGGATCAACCGGGAAAAGAGGCCTGACGCCCTGGGCAATTTCTTCCGGACCGTGGGTGGGTGAGCAAAAGCCTCTTGGTAAGACCCCCCTGCGGGGCAATTCCAGTCGCGAGTCGAGCTACCTACCTACCTCTTCCGGGCTGGAAAAAGCAGGAGGAGCCCGGAACCCCCGGACTGGAGCGTCCAGGCAGCCAGAAGCGAAGGACACATGAGGCCGAGGCCCAGGAGGAGCAGCGATGGAGTCATGTCCGGATGCAGCGCAAGGGACAACACCATGGAGAAGCAGTTATACAGTGATGAGGACGAGGCCAAAGAAATGCAGTGCAGCATTGATGAGGGCGAGGCTGTGGTGAAGCAGAGAAGCAGTGCTGTGGATGAGGCTGTGGTGATGCAGAGATGCAGCCATGATGACAAGGCCGTGGTGATGCAGAGAAGAGGTGGTAAATACGAGGCCGAGGAGATGCGATGAAGCAATGATCAACACAAGGCCGTGGTGATGCAGTGATGAACACAAGTCGATGAGGCCGAGGAGATGCGGAGTAGCAGCCAAGAAGACGAGGCCGTGGTAAAGCAGTGATGCTGAGGCCAGGACGGGGCCGTGCTGACGCAGCGAGGCGGCGACGAGGCCATGGCGTGCCCTGGACTGAATCATCTGGGGCAAAAAAAGAAGGAGCGGGGGAACCAAAACATCCCCAACATCCGGTGAAATGAGACCTGATGCCCCGGACTGGATCATCAGGGGCGGATCAAGCAGCAGGAGCCGCCGCTGCCCCCAAACTGGATCATCCAGGGACAAGTGGCAGCCTGATACCCCAGACTGGATCATCCGGGACAGAACAAGAAGGAGTGGCCACAACCCCCAGGACTGGATCATCCGGGGAAAACTGGCCTAACGACCTGGGCTGGATTGTTGGGGGCGGATCAAGCAGGAGGAGCCTCCATCCCCCCGGACTGGAGAACCCAGGGGAAAGCAGCGGCCAGAAGCGAAAGAGACATGAGGCTGAGCTGAGGTGGTGCAGCGATGGAGTAATTTTCGGATGCAGCGGGAAGGACTACGCCATAGAAAAGCAGTGATACAGTGATGAAGCCAAGGCCGAGGAGATGCAGTGCAGCATTGATGAGGATGGGGCCGTGGTGAAGCCGGAAATCCATGCAGTGGATGAGCCCGCGGTTATGGAGAGATGCGGCCAAGAGGGCAAGGCCATGGTGATGCAGAGAAGCGGTGATGATGACGAGGCCAAGGAAATGCAGGGAAACAATGATGACCACAAGGGGGCGGGGATGATGTGATGCAGAGAATTGGACGAGGCCCTGGTGATGCGGAGCAGCAGCCAAGAGGACCAGGCCGTGGTGAAGAAGTGAAGCTGCAAAGAGGATGAGCCCGTGGTGCAGCGGAGATGCGGAGACGCGGATGAGGCTGTGGTGATGCAGCAATGCAGTGATGAGGTCATTGAGTGCCCTGGACTGCATGATCTGGGAGAAACCATAAAGAAGCTGCCAACACACTACAAGAGCATCATCCGGTGAAATGACGCCTGATGCCCCGGACTGGATCATCCGCGGCCGATTAAGCAGCAGGAGCCGCCGTCCCCCGGACTGGATCACCCGGAGACAAGTGGCGGCCTGGCGGCCTGAGCTGGATCATCCGGGGCAGAACACAAAGGAGGGAACAAAACCCCAGGATACTAATCATACCGGAAAGATGGCGTGACGCCCTGGGCAGGCTCGTCCGGGACGGCTCAAGCAGGAGGAGCTGGCACCCCCCCGACTGGAGCATCCAGGGAAAGGTCGCGGCGAGAAGCCAAGGAGACATGAGACCAAGGCCCAAGTGGTGCAGTGATGCAGTCATGTCCCGATGCAGCGCAAAAGACCACTCCATGGATATGCAGTGACACAGTGGTGGGGATGAGGCCGAGGAGATGCAGTGCAGCATTGATGAGAACGGGGCGGTGGTCAAGCAGCGAAGCAGACCTATGGATGAGGATGAGGTGATGCCCCCAAACATCCACCGTTCTGCTCGTGCTGTCCACGCACGCCGCGACTTGTGCATCCCGCTGCATTTGCATTCATAGCACTCCCTGCTTGGGATCCAACTTTGGTGCTATAAGCACCTGCACTTTAGCCCGCTGTTTTTGTGTTTCTGCTTCCTCCTCTGACGTCCCATTCAGGCCGCCCGGTAGCCTACCCACATGTTCTTGACCTGGTGTGGGCACACCGGTGAGGCTCCTTCTTCTTCTTCCATTTGTAGCCACACTGGCCATTGTCGTCTGTGCTGCCTCCCCTTGACCATATGATAACCACCTCTCAGCTCCCGTGGCCCATCCAGTCTGCACAGGCACCTGGCCTGTGTGCACTCCGGCCGGCACCTGTCCTCCACAACCTCCTCTCTGGCTTTCATGTGGTACCTTGCTTTGCATACAGCTTATCACACGTCCTCTCCCCGACATCTTTTGATGCGCTTCTCCAGCCAAGGGTGTATCCCCAATGTCGATTCAGACATTTTGCCACGGTGTCACCTTCCCTCTGAGCCTGTGGGGCCATTGCTGAGGCATGTCTTTTCTGTTCCTTCCGCTCCCCAGCATGTCCAGCGCCCCCGCCCCTGCGTCGCGCTTGCGCTTCTCCTTCTCCTGGTCCGCCCCGTGTAGCTCCGAGGTGTCCCATACTCCGCCCTTAGCGGTCCTTTGAGTAGCACGGTGTCCAGTGGCTCCCCCCGAATGGGCTCGAACTTCCTCTGGATCTCTAGCTGTTCATCTCAGTGCCCCATAGTGTATACCTGCACCGCCTGTCCTTCCCTGCCCAGCCCTATGCAATCCTCCACGCCTTCCGCTGTTGCTGTTGCGACCAAGACGTTAGGCCCCTGCACATTATACTGGTACCTGGCTTCCTGCCGATGGCGCACCTCCCACTCGCCCGTCCCCCTGTCTCTCAACCTGTCATCTAGGAGGAGTATTTCGACCACCTGTGCCCTGCATTGCGTCGCCGCCAGTCCATTTGGTACCATGGGGAATATCTGCTGTGTGTTCTCCCCTATCATCGATTCTCCCCTGCCGTACATTGCGCGCCAGATGGCCGCCACCTTCCAGCCCCCCCCGCTCTCTTCCCGTGTCCGCGTTCCTCCCGCCTCTTGCTCCCACTCCCCTGCCACCTTGGCTAGGGCCGATATGTCGTTGTCTTGCAGTACACACTCTGGCAGGAGCGATATACCCTCCATGCCGTCGTCCCCCGGGAACGCACAATGCATTCTCTCCCCTGTGTGGGGGTGCACATGATATGTGTGGTTGGCCATGTGCGCCGCCCCGTCATCTAGTGTCATCTTGATGGTCTCCGACGCCTTCAGTTTCATCACCTCCTGGAATATGTAGACAACCTCTCATCCTCTATGTCCCTGCGTCGTGGGCGCTTGGGCCAATTTGGCCCCACTGAGGTATGCACGGACCGTTCCTTGGTTCGTTCCCCGTCTCGGTAGCTCTCCTCCCCACTCCTTTCTCACCGGTAGGCCTTCTCCTTGGTCTGCCTGCCAAGTCATATGCCACCCCAACCACCACTGCCGCCCCTCCGCCACTAGGTACCTACCCGTCCTCCCTGGTTTTATCCACGCCGCTTGGCCTGACTGCACTTGTACGTCTCTCTCCACCCCCCATCCAGCGCCCAGGTCCTCCCCGTCCTGCACCTGTAACACCGCTTCCCCCCTCCCCGTCACCCGCAAGTCCACTCCCCCTCCCTGCCTCCTGATCCATTCCCCCTTACCCGCACCCTCTGGTATTTGGTCATACTCCATTTTCTGCATTTGCTCAGGATCAACCGGGGCAAAAGCAGAAGGAACAGTCAAAGCCCCACAACAGCATCATCTGTTGAAAAGAGAGCTGACGCCCCGCACCTAGTAATTTAACGACCGACGTTTCCCAAATCCACACAATCTATCTGAATGCCTCTAACATCTACCCAAAAGAAACTTTGTTCTACTTTTAATGGTGAATTGTCCATCACTTCTCCTTTCATTGTTGTTTTCACCACAGAAATTGGTCAAAAAAGAGCTCTGGCATATACTATACACAAAGGATGACTATCCGGGAAACAAAATGCAGCATCTCACATTTTGACATATTTACTAGTTGGATAGTGCACAATTGGCTCAGATTCTCATCACCAAATGATGATTTGCTCATGGTGGTGCTCAAATATCACGTGCGCATAGGATGTTTCCAACCAGGAATCCAATGTGAACATGTTTCCCAGACAGAAATCAGCAAATTCTTGAACCATTGTTGAAACTAACTGACACTTTGTTGTCATTGTTTATCAGACGTAACATCAATGGAAAACCAGCGCCCCGGACTGGATCATCCGGGCGGAGCAAGCAGCACCAGCCGCCGCCCCTCGGACTGGATCATCTAGGGATAAGTGGCTTACTGACACACCGGACTGGATCATCCGGGTCAGGACGAGAAGGAGCGGCGTTAACCCCCAGGACTCGATGAACCGGGAAAAGAGGCCCGACGCCCTGGGCAGGACCTTGCGGGCTGGAACAAGCAGGAGGAGCCCCCAGCCCCTGGACTGGAGCATCGAAGCGGGCAGATGCGAAGAGGATATGAGGCCGAGGCCGAGGAGGAGCAGCGATGCAGTCATGTCCGGATGCAGCGCAAGGGACAACGCCTCGGAGAAGCAGTGATACAGTGATGAGGCCGAGGCCGAGGAGATGCAGTGCCGCATTGATGAGGTCGGGGCTGTGGTGAAGCAGAGAAGCAGTGCCGTGGATGAGGCCGCGGTGATGCGAAGATGCATCCATGAGGACAAGGCCGTGGTGATGCAGAGAAGGGGTGATAAATACGAGGCCGAGGAGACACACTGAAGCAATGATGAGGACACGGCCGTGGTGATGCAGTGATGCTGAGACCAGGACGAGGCCGTGGTGATGCAGGCAGGCGGTGACCAGGCCATGGAGTGCCCTGGACTGAACAGATCTGGGCATAAACAGAAGGATCCCCCAAAACAAAACATCAGCAACATCCGGTGAAATGAGACCTGACGCCCCAAACTGGCTCATCCAGGGCGCATCCAGCAGCAGGAGCCGCTGCCCCCCAGAGTGGATGATCCAGGGACAAGAGGCGGCCTGACACCCCAGCCTGGATCATCCGGGGCAGAACAAAGAGGAGCAGCCACAACCCTCGGGACGGGATCATGCGGGGAAAAGTCGCCTGGCACCCCGGTCAGGATCGTCCGGGGCAGATCAAGCAGGAGGAGCCCCGATCCCCCGGACTGGAGCATTCAGGGGAAAGTGGCGGCCAGAAGCGAAGGAGGCATGAGGCCGACACCGAGGTAGTGCAGCAATGGAGTCACGTCGGGAAGCAGCGCAAAGGACTACGCCATGGAGATGCAGTGATACAGTGATGAGGCCGAGGACGAGGGGATGCAGTGCAGCATTGATGAGGACGGGGCCGTGGTCAAGCCGATAAACAGCGCAGTGGATGAGGCCGCAGTGATGCAGAGATGCACGCCGTGGTGATTCAGAGAAGGGGTGATGAATCCGAGCCCGAGGAGATGCAGTGAAACAATGATGAAGACAAGGCCATGGAGATGCAGTGACGCACACAAGTGGACGAGGTCGGGGTGATGTGGAGCACCGCCCAAGAGGACGAGGCCGTGGAGAAGCAGTGAAGCAGCGAAGAGAAGGACGTGGTGATGCAGCAATGCAGACATGGCCAAGAAGTGCCCTGGACTTGATCTTCAGGGGCAAAACAAGAAGGAGCGGCCAGAACAAAACGACCGCAACATCCGGTGAAATGAGACCTTATGCCCCGGACTGGATCATCCCGGGTGGAATGAGCAGCAGGAGCCGCCGCCCCCCGGAGTGGATCATCCAGGGACAAGAGGCGGCCTGACAACCCGGACTGGATCATCCGGGGCAGATCAAGAAGGAGCGGCCACAACCCCCAGGAGTCCATCATCCGGGGAAAAGTGGCCTGATGCCCTGGGCAGCATCGTCGGGGGCAGATCAAGCAGGAGGAGCCCCCATCCACCCGGACTGGAGGGTTCAGGGGAAAATGGCGGCCAGAAGCGAAGGAGACATGAGGCTGAGCCGAGGTGGTGCAGCAATGAAGTGAACCAGTGATGCAATGATGAGGACAAGGCCGAGAGGATGCAGTGCAGCATTGATGAGGACAGGGCCGTGGTGAAGCCGAGAATCAATGCAGTGGATGAGGCCGCAGTGATGCAGAGATGCCGCGAGGAGGGCAAGGCCATGGTGATGCAGATAAGCGGCGATGAGGACAACGCCAAGGAGATGCAGGGAAACAAGGATGAGGACAAGGCAGCGGGGATGCAGTGATGCTGAGGGGTGGACGAGGCCCTGATGATGCGGAGCACCAGCCAAGAGGACGAGGCCGTGATGAAGCAGTGAAGCAGCAAAGAGGATGAGCCCGTGGTGCAGGCGGAATGCAGAGACCCAGACGCAGCTGTGGTTATGCAGCGATGCGGTGATGAGGCCATTGAGTGCCCTGGACTGCATCATCTGTGGCAAACCATTAAAAGAGCTGCCAACACACTACGACAAGAGCATCAGCCGGGGAAATAACACCTAATGCCCTGGACTGGATCATCCGCGGCGGATCAAGCAGCAGGAGCCGCCGCCCCCCTGACTGGATCATCCAGGGACAAGTGGTGGCCTGACAGCCCGAGCTGGATCATCCGGGGCAGAACAAGAAGGAGCAGCCACAAGCCGCAGGACGGGATCATTCGGGCAAAAGTGGCCTGACACCCTGGGCAGGCTCGTCCGAGGCGAATTAAGCAGGAGGAGCCCCCGGCACCCGACTGGAGAGTCCAGGCCAAAGAGGTTTCCAGGAGGGAGGGAGACATGAGGCCAAGGCTCAGGTGGTGCAGCGATGGTGTCATGTCCTGATGCAGCGCAAAAGACTACGTCATTGAGATGCAGTTCTACAGTGATGAGGACGAGGCTGAGGAGATGCAGTGCAGCATTGATGAGGACGGGGCCGTGGGTAACCAGAGAAGCAGTCCTATGGATGAGGCTGCAGTGATGCGGAGATGCCGCCATGGGGACAAGGCCGTGGTGATGTAGAGAAGCGGTGATGAGGACGAGACCTAGGAGATGCAGTGAAACAATGATGAGGCCAAGGCCGTGGTGATGCAGTGATGCAGACAAGTGGACGAGGCCCTGGTGATGCGGCGCAGCAGCCAAGAGGACGCAGTCAAGCAGTGAAGCAGTGAAGCAGGGTAGAGGAGGACCCCGTGGTGAAGCGCTGATGCGGAGACCCGGACGAGGTTGTGGTGATGCAGCGATGCACTTAGGCGGCCTGAACAGGTACACTTGTGTACCGCTGTTTTTTAAGAAAAATACCAAGAATTGTTGTGGGGTTTTTCAGTGATTTACGCTGTTTTTGGCCTTGATTTTTCATGAATGTAAGTAAAGTAAAAAAAGGTACCTTTTTCATGACGTTGCAACAATTCGGGCTCCTCTGTATTACTGCGTACTATGGTATCTCAGTGAAGAAGGATACACCGCTATGCGTTGTACTACATGTAGGTTAATACACCTTTTTTGTGCAACGGAGTGCGAGGCCGCGCAATACAAAGATTTGATTTCAGTTGTCTTTCCAAAATTGAACGCATGCAGAGTTCCCATAAGGGTATTTACGACAAATAACATTCTCTTTGGAATGCGAGGCCTCACACCCCCGCTAAAAATATTCGAAAAAGGTGTACTTTCGGAAATCGAAATGCGAGGCCTCGCAAAAATGTAGCAGGAAACAATGAGATGGGCAGATTCCCGAACTACACAGCATGTGCATTCCCTTTGATGCGGCGCTGCTGTATGGCCGGCCATACAGGTCCCGCCGGCATCTGTAGTTTTCATACTGTGGTCACCGCTGGCTTGACTGCCCAACGGCAAGGGTCGCGATTCGCAACTGGGTACCGCAGTTGGGATAAGCAAGAGAAATGTGGGACCAATTGACCGTTACTAGTAACCAAGAATGGCACGCGCGGCGGAGTTGCGCGCAAATATCGATATGCAAGTGTCGCGTGTGCATCGCTGTGAGTCGCAAGAAGTTTCATTTACCAGGAGGGTTATAGGAGCCTTTTTGTTGTGGAAATTTTCATGTGAAATACACGTGTTCAATTTTTAAGATGATCGCTTACGCCACGTAACATAGCGCATTGAGCGCAGAGGGAGTTGGAACGGACTGTCACGCAGTTGCGAGCCTTCTGTGCAACAGAACATGGATATACCACTGCTGAACCCCTATGGGCTGCCGTTGAAAAGAACAAGAGTGGAGCTCTTTTCTTTTTTGATTTTGCGCGCTTGTTGCACCTGAACCAGAAGACACAGCACTCACTAATGAGACTGAAAGGCAGAGGTAGGTAGGTAGGTATGTGCACTCAGCTGTGGAGAGGCGCCCCATGGTTCCCGCTGGCGTTGTCGCTGTGACGAACAGGAAGAGGCTCCGCGCTTGAAGAGGCGAGGCGACTTACATCCCGCTAGACCTGACTGGTGGCCCCCAACAAAGCGGCCCCTGGGCAACATGATCCCCGCCAGCGTGACTGCTTGTCATTCTGGGAGGGTGGGCCCCCGTGCTTGCGCACGTCCCCTCCTTCGGGCGGAACCCTAAGGATCACCGGACTTCCTGGTGTATCCCGTTCCCAAGGCATGCATGCATGTTCTTGGTACTGGGGTTCCAAAGTGCTTGAGCGTCGCACGCTCCGCCTCGAGTCCCAAAGTAGCGCAGGCCTTAGGATGCAGGCTTACCCCCGGGTTCCGGATCTCGTTTGGCCGGGTCACCTGCATGGCTCGGGCTGCCTCAGTACCCGGGCTATGGACACTGGGTTTCCTACTTTTGCGTGGAGCTTGTGTTTGGGTCTTGGTTGTGCTTGGGCTCGGGTTTGGGCTGCGGCGTGCCACTCCTGGCTGGGGTGTTGGGGTGTGTGTGCGCTGGTGTGCGCGCTCCACTTGTACCCCACCACTCCTGGCTCGGGTGTACGGTGCGGGTGTGTGTGCCTGGGGTCGGATTTCGACTGCGCCCTGCCACTCGTGGCTGGGGTGTCTGAGTGTGTGTGTGCCTGTGTGCGCGCTCTGCTTCAACCCCGCCAGTCCTGGCTCGGGTGAGCGGTGTGGGTGTGTGTGCTTCGGCTCGGGTTTCGGCTGCGCCCCGCCACTCCTGGCTGGGGTGTTGGGCTGCGTGTGTGCTTGTGTGCGTGCTCTGCTTCTACCCGGCCACTCCTGGCTGAGGTGTGCGGCGTGGGTGTGTGTGCTTGGGCTAGGGTTTCGGCTGCGCCCTGCCTCTCCGGGCTGGGGTGTTGGGGTGTGCGTCTTTGTGTACGCGCTCCGCTTGTACCCCTCCAGTCCTGGCCGGGGTGTGCGGCGTGGGTGTGTGTGCTTGGGCTAGGGTTTCGGCTGCGCCCCGCCTATCCGGGCTGGGGTGTTGGGGTGTGCGTCTTCGTGTACGCGCTCCGCTTGTACCCCTCCACTCCTGGCTGGGGTGTGCGGCGTGGGTGTGTGTGCTTGGGCTTGGGTTTTGTCTGCGCCCCGCCCCTCCGGGCTGGGGTGTTGGGGTGTGCTTCTTTGTGTACGCTCTCAGCTTGTACCCCGCCACTCCTGGCTGGGCTGTGCGGCGTGGGTGTGTGTGCTTGGGGTCTGGTTTCGGCTGCGCCCCGCTACTCCTGGCTGGGCTGCTGGGGTGTGGGTGTGCGCGCTCTGCTTGTACCCCGCCTCTCCTGGCTGGGGTGTGTGGTGTGGCCGTGTGTGCTTGGGCTCCGGTTTTGGCTCCGCCCTGCCACTCCTGGCTGGGGTGTCGGGGTGTGTGTGTGCTTGTGTGTGTGCTCCGCTTGTAGCTCGCCATTCCTGACTGGGCTGTGCTGTGTGGGTTTTTGTGCTTGGGCTCGGGTCTCGGCTGCGCCTCACCCCTCCTGGCTGGGGTGGTGGGGTGTGCATGTTTGTGTGCTCGCTCCGCTTGTACCCAGCCATGTACCCAGCCACTCCTGGCTGGGGTCTGCGGCATGGGTGTGTGTGCCTGAACTCGGGTTTCGGCTGCGCCCCGCCACTTCTGGCTGGGGTGTTGGGGTGTGTGTGTGTTTGTGTGCGCGCTTCGCCTGTAACCCGCCACTCCTGGCTGGGGTGTACGGTGCGGGTGTGTGTGCGTGGGCTCGGGTTTCGGCTGCGCCTCGCCTCTCCTGGCTGGGGTGTTGGGGTGTGTGTATTTTTGTGCTCGCTCCGCCTGTGCCCCGCCACTCCTGGCTTGGGTGTGCGGCGTGGGTGTGTGTGCTTGGGCTCGGGTTTCGGCTGCGCCCCGCCATCCCCAGCTAGGTTGTTGGGGTGTGTGTGTGTTCGTGTGCGCGCTCCGTTGGTGCCCCGCCACTCCCGGCTGGGGTGCGCGGTGAGGTTGGGTGTGCTAGGGCTCCGGCTTCGGCTGCGCACCGCCACTCCTGCCTGGGGTGTTGGGGTGTGCGTGTGTTCGTGTGCTCGCTTCGCTTGTGCCCTGCAACTCTCCGCTGGGGTGTGCGGTGTGGGCGTGTGTGCTTGGGCTCGGGTTTCGGCTGCGCCGTGCCCCTCCCAGCTAGGGTGTTGGGGTGTGTGTGCGCTCGTGTGCTCGCTCCGCTGGTACCCCGCCACTCCTGGCTCGGGTTGTCGATGCGGGTGTGTGTGCGTGGGTTTGGTTTTGGCTGCGCCCCGCCACTCCTGGCTGGGGTGTCAGGGTGTGTGTGTGCTTGTGTGCGTGCTCCGTTTGTACCCCGTGACTCCTGGCTGGGCTGTGCTGTCTGGGTGTGTGTGCTTTGGCTCGGGTTTCGGCTGTGCCCCGCCACTCCTGGCTGGGGTGTTGGGGTGTGTGTGTGCGTTTGTGTGGGCGCTCTTCTTGTACCCCGCCACTCCCGGCGGGTGTGTGTGGTGTGGGTGGGTGTGCTTCGGCTCGGGTTTCGGCTGCGCCCTGCCACTCCTGGGTGGGTTGTCGGGCTGTGTGTGTGCTTGTGTGCGCTCCACCTGTACCCTGCCACTGTTGGCTTGGGTTTGTGTCGTGTGGGTTTCGTGTTGCCTGACACCTGTTCCTGTGCCATGGTTCCTTGCGTGTTATGTGCGCTGCCCGGGTTTGCGGCACCCGGTGGCCGTTGTTGCTTGGCACCTGTCCGTGTGCCTTGGTTGTGGCCGGAGGCGTGCCTCTCTGGCGTGCCTGGTGGCCCCGCGTGGTGCGCCGCGCCTCGTCCGGTCTGGTCGCTCTCAGTGCTCCCTTTGGCTTTCCCGACGCCGTGGTGCCTTTCCTGACCCCGGGGGCTTGCGCCCCCGGCTTTACTTGGTGGCTGCGCTGGGCACGCGGAGGCCGGCCGAGAACCAGGCTCATCGTGCCTGCCGCTTACTCCCACCAAGGCAGGGGCGCTGGGCTCGCTCCGTGTTGTACCCGTTCGGGGCCCCGCGATGGGGTTGTCCCTGGCGGGTCCCTCCTTCGTCGGTCTTGGGCTGCTTACGCTGTGGTGGTGTGCGTGTGTGGACCCGGTCACTGACGCGTCCAGTTTCCCGTGCCGTCCGTCTTTCGACGGGGAATCGGTCGGTGCACCGGGGCTGTTTCGCTTGGACGCCGACACCGCCCCTTTGGAGTCGGAGGAGGACGCCACGCCCGGGTCCTGTGCGTGTGCGCGTGTTCCTGGTTTCTTTGCTGGGTCGGGCAGGCCAGCCTCCCGGGCACGTTTTGGTTCGCCTCAGCTTTTCCTGTGGCCGTTCTTGGTGCGCTCTTTGTCTGCTCGGCCCCCTGCTTGTGGTTGTTCTTGTGTTTTTTTTTTTGCGCCCCCCTTGTCTCTTGCGTTTTGTGTTTTCCCTCCCGGGGTGCCTTGGGCCTTGGCGTCTTGCGCCCCCCCCCCTCTCCTGGTTTTTTTTTCTCTACTCCCCCCTTGCGTGTTCCTGCCGGTTTTTGTGTTTTTTTTCTCTTTCTTCTTTTTTTTTTTTGCCGTCGTGTGCTGGTTGTGCGTTGCTCTGTGCTGGTGTGTCGCCGGCTGTCGGGCGTGTCTGTGTGTGTTGTTTCGGGCCTTGTGCTTCGGCGGGGGCTGCTGTGCGCTTGCGCTCCGTCGTTCGGTGCTCTCTTCCTTTTTTGTTGAATGTTCTTAACCGCATCAACTTGTTCTGGGGCTGACGTCCCCCAATGAAAGTATTTACAACAACATACAAAGATATGTACACGGCTGCTCTGATGGTTAGGTTAGATGAACGCTGATTTACCCTGCGGGGGAGGGGGGGGGTTCAGGAAGGGGCGGAGGGCTGAGGGGGTTTAGAGGAGGAGACAGAAGATCGCTGGATGGGCGGAATAAATTTCGATGTCCCGGGAGGCGTTGGAGTGGGGGGGGGCAGGGGCAGACGGACCTGGGCACCTAGTAGCGGTGGGCCTAGAGGGGAGAGGTAGGCGTGTTTGACTGTAGCGTGTCTTGGAGCGTGGGGGTGGGAGGGGGAGAGCGGTCTTGGCGCGCTTTGGGGGCGCCCAAACGATTGTGGCCTGATGAGTTTGTGGTGATCGCTGGCGTTTTTGTGGTGGCCGTGGGCGTGAGTGCTGAGGAGGGCGGGGAATGGCCGAGGGGGGGGGGGCGTGGTGCGGATGCGCGGCTGGACGGGCGTTTGGAGTTTTTTTGCGCGCGGCGAGTGGTTGGTTGTGCTCTTGCTGACGCTGGCTTGGAGGGTTTTTTTAAGGCGTGTTTGGGGAGGGGTGGGGGGTGCTGGTATACGGGGCGGGTCCGAGGGGGCATGTGGACGGAGGTACTGAACGCACCGTGCGAAACCGAGAAGGGGTTGAGAGGGTCGGAGGGGTGCGCCCAAAGTATTGGGTCCGGAGGGAGAGGATTCGAACACAGCCACTCATGTGCTTGGTGGACAGCCTTGTCCAGGTGCTTTACGCGTTCCTCCAGGGCTAGGCCAAGCATGGCTCTGTGCCCGGCGCGAGTGGAGCCCGGGATCGGCTTGGAGAGGCAGGACCATAGGGACTTAGGTACCAGAGTTCTCATGAAGTTCCTGCCGTCAGCCTTTGAGGGTCCAGAGAGCCACCAGTGCAGGACAATGGGGCTGAAAAGGGGTCCCCAGGAAGAGACGTATGCCTGGACGTGCTGGTCCAACGCTTTGCAGAAGGACAGGCATGATAAAGGGTGGAAATGATGGTGCTGTCCGCACCTGGAACAGTGGTAGTCGTGGAGCATATTGCTCCACTGGTACCCGTGCACATTGTAGCACCCGGACGCCAGTTTGAAAAACAGGGACGAAAACCAGGAAGTTTTATTGTACAGGCTGAAGCTGGGGCCGACCGCTATGTTGCTATGGGAATGCTGCGGCAATGAGTGGCGGAATTGCTGCACCTTAAACTTGTGGAGGACAGGCAGGTGGTGTACCTCCACTGAACCCAGTGGGGGGGGGCGGAGGAGGTCCGGGGTAAAAATCATGCCGTGAGCTGCCCATTTAGACAAATGGTCGCAGATTTCGTTGCCAATGAAATTGGCACGACCTTTAATCCACATGATGTGGAGGGGGTTGGTGATGAGAAGTAGGGCGCTGTGTACGGCGACGGTCCATGTGTCGTCTTGGAACGGGCTGGGCCTATAGACTTCCCATTTCTGGAGGGTGGACACCACCTGTTCGTTGTCAATCAACAAACATACTTCGTATTGGGATAGTTCCCTGTGGATCCAGCGAATGGCTGCTACCGCCCCCCAGAACTCCGAACCCAGAGAAGAGGGATGCGGTGAGGATAGGCACAGGACTCTGGTTGTACCGTCGGGTAGAAAGGCCGTGACGGCGGCCGCATGGCCGGATTCACCGGAGGAGCCATCGGAATATAGCCATACCCGCTGTAGGCCGGGGGTCGGCGGCCTGGTTAGTGCCTCCGCGGCATCGTGGCATCCCCACTCGTCGAGAGACTTCTTCTCTAGGTAGTGTTGTGCATGCAGAGCGAAGAGATGGCCGTGTTGGCTGATTCCCAGTGCGTGTGCGTTGTGCGGTGGCGCTGGGGGTTCGGGGATGGTCTCTTGAGGGCGCAAAAATTCAGGGACTAGCTGGAAGTGAGAGGGGCGGGAGTAATCCATGACGGCGTGGCATGGCATGTGCATGGTGTAGGACGTGTGGGTATCGACCGAGTAGACCCTGTCGTGGAACGAGAGGTAGGTAGGTAGGTATCTTCGGGAGCTCGGGATGCCTCCTTTGACGGTGCAGGAAGAAGGTCTTACCAAGGGGACGTCCTGTCCCTCCCACTGCCCTATGTTAGGTGCCTCTTGAGCCGCTCCCGCATGTGCTTGGGAAGGCATTGTCGCGGCCACCCGGTCCATGTGTCCCAGGTGGGAGGGTGTCCCCACATGCGTCCATGAGTAGGGCCACATGCCCCCTCCTTCGGGCGGCAGCTCTGGGGGCTGCCCAGCCGTGTGGAGTATCTCTCACCACAAGGGGTCTTGCTCCCGCTTGTCTACGGTACGACCGCCTCACCCTTGTGGCTTGAGTTGCGGGGCCGCTCCGCTTGGCAGGCGACCCCCTCCTGGACTGTGTACCGGCTCGCCTGTCACCGGTTGCATCCATGGCTCCGGGTGACGTTTGCCATGGTCCCCGATGCAGCCTGGCCGGGCTCGGACCAGCAGCCTTGGAGTACCGCTCCTGCCACTGGCCCGGTGGGTCGGCTGGGTCGCCCCAGTGTGTCCGACCCATGGGGTGTTGGTTCTTTCCTGTCCCCCGGCCGCCCTACGTGTGTGCGGCGTCCTGGGCCTCCCGGCTCCTGTTCACCGGTGTGCCTGCTCGGTGTGTTGTGTTGCGTGTGCGGCGTCCTGGGCCTCGCGGCTCCTGTTCACCGGTGTGCCCGCTCGGTGTGTTGTGTTGCGTGTGCGGCGTCCTGGGCCTCCCGGCTCCTGTTCACCGGTGTGCCCGCTCGGTGTGTTGTGTTGCGTGTGCGGCGTCCTGGGCCTCCCGGCTCCTGTTCACCGGTGTGCCTGCTCGGTGTGTTGTGTTGCGTGTGCGGCGTCCTGGGCCTCCCGGCTCCTGTTCACCGGTGCGCCCGCTCGGTGTGTTGTGTTGCGTGTGCGGCGTCCTGGGCCTCCCGGCTCCTGTTCACCGGTGTGCGCGCTCGGTGTGTTGTGTTGCGTGTGCGGCGTCCTGGGCCTCCCGGCTCCTGTTCACCGGTGTGCCCGCTCGGTGTGTTGTGTTGCGTGTGCGGCGTCCTGGGCCTCCCGGCTCCTGTTCACCGGTGCGCCCGCTCGGTGTGTTGTGTTGCGTGTGCGGCGTCCTGGGCCTCCCGGCTCCTGTTCACCGGTGTGCCCGCTCGGTGTGTTGTGTTGCGTGTGCGGCGTCCTGGGCCTCCCGGCTCCTGTTCACCGGTGTGCCTGCTCGGTGTGTTGTGTTGCGTGTGCGGCGTCCTGGGCCTCCCGGCTCCTGTTCACCGGTGTGCCCGCTCGGTGTGTTGTGTTGCGTGTGCGGTGTCCTGGGGCTCCCGGCTCCTGTTCACCGGTGTGCCCGCTCGGTGTGTTGTGTTGCGTGTGCGGCTTCCTGGGCCTCCCGGCTCCTGTTCACCGGTGTGCCCGCTCGGTGTGTTGTGTTGCGTGTGCGGCGTCCTGGGCCTCCCGGCTCCTGTTCACCGGTGTGCCCGCTCGGTGTGTTGTGTTGCGTGTGCGGCGTCCTGGGCCTCCCGGCTCCTGTTCACCGGTGTGCCCGCTCGGTGCGTTGTGTTGCGTGCGCGGCGTCCTGGGCCTCCCGGCTCCTGTTCACCGGTGTGCCTGCTCGGTGTGTTGTGTTGCGTGTGCGGTGTCCTGGGCCTCCCGGCTCCTGTTCACCGGTGTGCCCGCTCGGTGTGTTGTGTTGCGTGTGCGGCGTCCTGGGCCTCCCGGCTCCTGTTCACCGGTCTGCCCGCTCGGTGTGTTGTGTTGCGTGTGCGGCGTCCTGGGCCTCCCGGCTCCTGTTCACCGGTGCGCCCGCTCGGTGTGTTGTGTTGCGTGTGCGGTGTCCTGGGCCTCCTGGCTCCTGTTCACCGGTGTGCCCGCTCGGTGTGTTGTGTTGCTGTGTGGGGTGTCGCTGCGGGGCGCTCACTCGTCCATCCGGACGGCGGCTATCGTAGCCGGCAGGGGCTGGGTACCCTCCGGGCGCACACACGTCCATCCGGACGGCGGCTGTTCGTAGCCGGCAGGGGCTGGGTACCCTCCGGGCGCGCACTCGTCCATCCGGACGGCGGCTGTTCGTTGCTGGCAGGGGTTGGGTACCCTCCGGGCGCGCACTCGTCCATCCGGACGGCGGCTGGCGTGCGTGTGCTTGCTCTTTGTGGCCGGGTCGGGCGGGCCGGCCTCCCGGGCGCGTTGTGGTGCGCCTCACCTTTTCCTTTGGCCGCTTTGTCTTTCTGCTTTGCTTGGCCCCCTCCGGGCTGGGGTTGCCCCCCGCTCTCTTGCTGCCCTTGCCGTTCCTCGTTGCCTTGGCGCCGTGCTTTGGTTGTTTTTCTCGGCCTCCCGCTGCCTGCCTCTTCGTGCGCTCGCGCGTCGTTTGTATCTCCTGCTTGTCCGTTGGCTGCTCTTTGGTGGTTTCTCCCCCCACCCCCTCCCTTTTTGTGTCTCGGTGTTTTCGTCGCTCCTGCTTGGGGCCTTGGTGTTGTTTTTTTTTTTTTTTTTCTTCCCCTTCTTCTCCTGTGCGCCCCCGTTGTCTCCGGCTTTCTCTGGTTTCCGGCTCGGGTGCCCTGGGCCTCGGCGCTGTGCGTTGTTTGCTTTGTTGGCCTTCCGCCTCTCGGCTCTCCGTGCGCTTGTCCCTCTTTCGTGCTTTCCGCCTGGCTGGTGCGTGCTCCCCGTCGGTTGCTGCCCCCCCCCCGCGGTTTTCGTCGCTGCCGCTCGGGCTGTGTGCCGTGTGCTGCGTTGTGCTGTGCGTCCCTCGGTGCGGTGCTGTGCCGTGTTGTGCTCTTTGGGTGCTGCTGCTTGTTGCGCCGTGCCCTCTGGCGCTGCCCGTTGCCCTGTGCTCTGCGGCGCTGCGTTTTGCGGTGTTCCCCCGTGCTGGGTGTGTTTTGTCGTGGCGCGGGGGTGCGTGCTGTTGTTGGCCGCTCTGCTTTGTGCTGTGTGTGTCCCGGGGTGCTGTGCTGTGCGTTCTCTGTCCTCTCCGCTTTGTGCGGTGCTGTTCGTGTGGTGCTCGCTGTTGTTGGCGCCTGGTGCTGTGGTGTGCCGTGGTGCGGTGCTGGGTCTGGTGGCCCGTGGTTGTCTGCTGGTGGCGTGTTTCGGTGTCCCTGTCTGGCCGCGTGGTCTGTTTCCCTGTGGTTGGTGTGGTTTGCTGTGGTGCCCTGCTTCCCTGTGTCGTGTTCTGTGGTGCTGTGCTGTCGCGTGGTGCTGTGCTGTTGTGCTCTGCTGTCGTGTTGCGGTGCTGTTGGGGCTTGCTTTGCCCTCCTGTGGGCCGGGGGTCGGCGGCCTGGTTAGTGCCTCGGCGGCATCGTGGCATCCCCACTCGTCGAGAGACTTCTTCTCTAGGTAGTGTTGTGCATGCAGAGCGAAGAGATGGCCGTGTTGGCCGATTCCCAGTGCGTGTGCGTAGTGCGGTGGCGCTGGGGGTTCGGGGCTGGTCTCTTGAGGGCGCAAAAATTCAGGGACTAGCTGGAAGTGAGAGGGGCGGGAGTAATCCATGACGGCGTGGCATGGCATGTGCATGGTGTAGGACGTGTGGGTATCGACCGAGTAGACCCTGTCGTGGAACGAGACGTTGGCCCATTTGGAGGTGGCCTCGGTCACTCTTCCTGTGGCCTGTCCTGACTTGAACCTAACGGTTAGCTGGGTACCAGGCGTTAGATCCGAATAGCAGTGGGTCTCCACGGGCCTATGCTGTGGAAGGATATGCCAAGGGCATGGATGGAGTCCATAAAAGAGTTTTGCACTGGGTCCGAAGCCCTCTGGTTCCAGCTAAGTAAAGACTGGACGTACAGAAGGCCAACTGACTTTGGGGCAAGGCCGCAAAGGGCCCGTAGCCCATAGTTCACGGTGGCAACGTGGACGCTGTGCGGTAGGAACTTCATTCCCAACCCTCCCTTTGGGCGAGCCGCGAAACGCTCCTTGGGGGAGACTAGACGTGTGACGCTGCGAGACGCAACTCCCGCCCAGATGAGTGCCTGAAGCTTTTCGAGCTGGTTGGGGGAAAGAGAGTGGGTGATTAAGCGGTAGGCGAGTGCTGGGACCAGCTGAGAGTTCGTCAGGCGGACCTTCTCACTAAGTGTAAGAGGCAAGGGAGAGAGCCGGGCAAAATAACTCTGGATCTCCGCCTTGAACATGTGAAACAGGCCCTTTGCCTGGTGGCAAGTAAAAAGATAAACCCCCAGGTATTTATAGCATGTGTGCGGGCGACAAGTTTTTTTGTTGTACGTGTGGAACTCCGAGCCCCTGGGTGTCAGAAACTCTCTTTGGGGGGCTGTGCCATTGGCGTGGACTTCGGTCTTAGACACGTTCATGTCCAGACCCCAGTCCCTGGCTGGCCCATCGAAGTAGTTGAGACTGTTTTGGACGTAGATGACGTCCTCACTTCTGATCAGGATGTCGTCGCTGTAGGCGTGGTGGCTAGTGCGGGCATTTGCCCGGGGGAGGGGCACAGTGGCAAAAAAATGGTGGAAGAGGGAGTTGAGATAGAGAATGAAGAGTAGGGGGGAGAGGGGACATCCTTGTCGGAGGCCCCTGGTTTGGATGTATGCGTGGGGAGTGCGGCCATTGATGATGGGGCTGTCTTGTGGGAAGGAGTATAGTTGCTTTATGAGAGAAATTGTGGAAGTAGAAAAATTTGCCCGTTCGAGGACGGTCCAGAGTGTGCCATGTGGCACAGAATTGAAGGCTTTATTGAAATCGATGAACAGCGAGTAGCTCTTCTTCGATTTTGCATAAAGGGCGTTGAGGTGATACAGATGATCAGCGCATTGGTGGCCGGGAAGGCCACCGTGCTGGATTTCTGAAGGGATGTCGTGTGCAAAAGCCTGAGCGCGCAGGTGTTTGCAGGCAAAAGTGGCCAAAAGTTTGTAAATACAGTTTAAGAGGGCAATAGGTCGGTAGTTTGAGGGGGAGAAAGGGTCGCCTTTTTTATAAAGCAAACATATTTTCGCGCATAGCCAGTGCGGCGGCAGCGGCGAGTGGAGGAAGCGGTTAAAAATGGAGTGGAAAAAACGTTGAATGGGTTCCGGACAGAGGGCCAAGGTGTAGTTGTTTGTTTTGTCCGGTCCCCCGGCTTTTGATGGCTTACTGTGTTTTAAGTGGTTCTGGAACTCCTGCCAGGTCACAGGAGGTATGTGGTCGTTCTTGGCAGAAACGGGGCATGTGGGCGAGTGGGACAGGACCTCGTCGACGAAGTCCTGGGGGGGGGCGTAATCTGGATGCCCTCCAAGATGAAGCAGGGTGTCCCCAAAAACTTTAGCTACATCGGCCGGGTCACTCAGGAGCTCTTTGGTGGCTGGATCTCTGACTACGAGAGGCTGCAGGTCTTTAGGGCAGAGGGTGCGAGCAACAGTGGTTTTCATCTGGACCCCTCGGACCAGACTACTGTGAAGCTTTCTCTTCGCTTTGGTTTCGTCCGAGGACCGTAAGGTGTTTACCACAGACTGAACTTCCGCAATGTGCTCGGGAAATGCTGGGGAAGAAGGAGGCGGGGGTGAGCGTAATAATTTCCTGAGCTTGCCGTAGCTCTCTTGGTCCTTGCGCTGCGGTTTCGGACGCGTGATTTTGTGGTACGCAGACCCAACCTGCATAAGGAGAGAATCAGTGGCGGCGATGATCTCTTCCAATGGGGCCCTGGCAGGGGCGTCCTGGAGGTCCCGGCACCAGTCGGAGATGAGCTGTAAGCTGTTGGAGGATTGTTGCTTTTCGTCTCTAGAAAGCTTCCGAAAAATGCAAGGGGGAGTGGGGGCTGAGACAGAAGGATCGGGGAGGGGCACTGGAAGACCGCAACCACTGGGTGGTGGTCAGAGATGGTGTAGTCCGTGAGGATCGACGCATCCAGAAGGGGAAAGTGCGACACTAGTCGAGGGGACGCAAAGATGTAATCCAGCCTTGCTTCGCTGTCCCAGCGGTCGCTTGCGTAGCGGGTGTACTGCCTGAGGAAGGGGTGCTCTGACCTGAAAGTGTCCACCAACCTAGATGGGAGGTATTCCAGCTCCCCTGTGAGCCAGTGCCACTCATGTAGATCGACCAAGCTGTGCTGGTCAAGTTCGGGATCCAGAACGCAGTTAAAATCACCCCCCAGGATGTGATTCGGATGATCGTTGAAATAAGAAGCAAGAACTCGCTGTATGGTGTCACGGTACGGAGCTGGAGCCCCCCTGCGCACCGGGGGGGAGTAAACTGAGAAGATGTGCAGGGGAATTGCTTCCGGAAGGGATATTTTGGCACCACAGATAAGGCCGTCGCTGTCTCTGGGCGGGACACAGCTGGTATATCTCGCGATGCGCGGGCCTGCAATGACCGACACCCCGTGTTTGTGGCCGCAGACATTTGAGAAGACTTTAGCGCGGTCATTGCCGAAGGCGTACCGCTGTGGGAGGAGAGGTGGAGAGTTTAGCTCCTGAAGGAGTATAATGTCATATCCCTCGTTTAGGAAATGCAAGATTGCCACGGGTGCGTTCTGGCTCTTTGCCGTGTTCAATGACACGACACGGATGGCCGGGACGGAGGGAAGAGAAGGGAGGGGGCGGCGCAAGCGTTTCGGTTTGCAGGGCTTGTGCACCTGGGGGGGAGGGGGGAAGGAGGGTGTCCGAATGGAGGAATAGCGGGCACCCAGTCGGGGGTCCGGTGTCAGAAGCGTTGGTATGTGGGCAGGGTCCTCATTTTGTATTCAGGGGTCGGGTTCGCACTGTTTTAGTGCAGAAATCCGAGAGTGAAGTGCTTGTGCGTATGCTTTGGGCGAGTGGTGTAAGGCCGTGTCACAGGCAGTGCGAAGAGAGGGGTGTATAGCCAGGTCTGTAGAGACACTTGTGTCTGGGACCAATATTCTCGGATTGATGTGTGCTTGCTCCACAGGGAGAATCTCCGCGATGCGAGAGACGGTGGCGGTGAGGGAGGCACCGTGCACGCCCACGCGGGCGAGGACCTCTTTACACCGTCTCATGTTACTTCTCCTGCGGTGGCACTGACGGGCGGGAGGGGGGCAGAAAGAATATGGGGACGGGTAGCATTCGGCAGACTCATCAGAGCTTCCCACAAGGGGAACCACAGGATTTTGTGGTCTGGTACACAGTGAGCACAGATCAGCCTAGTCAGGGCATACCTGGCGGTCACAGGGGTTAAGGAATTCATGTTACGCACAGGGGGAGTGGTAGAGCGATGGCCTTGCCATGCCTGAGAACATGCAATAATGGTGATGGAGGGTATCTGGGGTCTTAAAGCGAAGACCACGTCTCGTGTGCACAGAAGGGTGACGCCGGGTGTAGGTTCATTAATCCGTCTCATGTTGCCCTGGGTCAGGGGGCCCTGAGGATGTCGTATGGAGGCCCGTTCCTACACCAGTGTGACGGAAGACAAGGGATACCCTGGAGTCTCGGGGAATGCGCCGCTTCTCCACTCTGTCATAGTCGCGAGCTGGGATCTGGTGTTTCCATTTGTCCCGGGCTTCCCCAGAACTTAGGAGGAGGCTGCGGCGCTGTAGGAAGACTTTTTGCCTTTTCTTAAAGAGGGTGGATCCGGGGAGGGGACGCGGTTCGAAAACCATTTCCGCACCTGACCAAAAGGAGCCATCCAGGACATAAGGGCCTAGCTGAGGGACGTCTACGTGGCTCCTCAGGCCACTGCCAGGCTCGTATCGAGCCACTGACCACATATTGGGGCATAAGAGAGAGGAAGGCAGGACCTGGGCGCAGGCAGAGAATGCCCGTAGCCCAATCGCTTGAATAAACTCAGGAGGGGTCGGTTCAAAAGGTTCAACTTCTTTTGATTCTGGATTGTACCTGAATCCGAAATGAAGCATTGTGCGGTGCCCCTCGGACAGCCACTGGTGATTTTCATCTGCACTGTAGGACATCACCAGGGCTTCTTCTTCTTCTGAGAAAAATTCATTGGATATGAAGGCTCCTGTTATTTCCAGGATGGGGTCGAAAATTTTCCCCGTTTGGAGGTGGAGTTGTGCGATCTTTTCTGTGAGGGAGAGGGGCTTGCTTGTGGACAAGTAATGGTCCCTCGCGAGACTTAGTTGTTCCGCGCTGCCGTAGGCAGACGCCGCCTCGATGACTCGTGATAGGAAATCCTGGGCTTCTGAAACTAGGGGGTTGGCGGGAGCCAAAAGGTTGTCACGCGCGGCCGTGTCGGGGCACTCGGGGTGAAAGACGAGCTGGGACACAGTGAAGCCTTCTGCAAGGAGCGCGGATTCGTAATGAGCATATTTCACTCGGTAGACTCGCACCTTAGCCATGGGGGCGCTGAACAAGGAAATGTGCCGAATTTTCCCAAGCAGGGAGACCCCGAACATTACATCAACGTCCGGCGTGGATGACGGGGCGTGTCCTTCTACCAGTTCTGGATCAGGTGGTTCAGGGGGGGGGTTGAAGCAAGCCTTCACCGGGGAGGGTGGGGGAGGGGCATCTTTGTGCACTTTTCGGGGAGAGGCGGAGAGGTCCATTTTGTGTCCCGGGTGTTTGGAGCGCCAAGAGGAGTATCCTCCCCAAGAGATCATGGCTCCCGTAGTGCCCCGATACGTGACCAGGTTATTCTCTTGGAAGAGCATGTAACTCATGGAAGTGAGGGAGTCTCGTTGGGGGAGCAAGGGGGTGTTGTGATAGTTCATGCACACGTAAAACTTGTGTTGTGTTCTGGGAATGGCCCCTAGGATACCGCACCGTCGCGCGGCTTCGCTAGTAAGGAGGGATTTCCACACGTCAATTTGTTTGAAGTCCGGCGTGGCCTGTTTGTATGCTTTTGAAGGTACAACTTTGAAAGTTTTGTCCTTCCCTAGATCGGAACCACGGATGCAAAAGACCTTGCCGAGCGTCCACAAAGGGTGTTGTAAGATGGTGGAGAGAAGCTTCTCGGCGAGGGGGGTTGGAATGGTGTAATCGAAGCGGAACATATGTTCGGAGGATGATTGTAGAGGCTGTATGCGTTCCTCCGGAAAGAAAGCATTTTTGGAGTTGACCGAGATGTGGTTGTTTTCGAAATGGAGAAGCCGGTTGACGAGGACAAAAAAGTCCCCAGCGTTGCCACGGCGCCGCCTATACTCTCCTCGTTCCCGCTTGGATTTTTTGGAAAGCTCTTTTGGAGAAGAGACGGTGAAGTTTGGGAGCAAATGCCGTGCAACTTTGAACCGTAGCGTTGTGCGCACCGCGGCCACTTGGACGGTGCTGTCTACCTTATTTATGGCCCATTGTAGGGAGGTGTGAGGGTGCATGATGTCGCCGTAGCGGATGTGTGCGTGGTGCTTGTGACGGGTGGAGAGGTGAAGGTGAAAATATGGGTATTGAGGAGAGTCAAGCAAGTTGAGCCGCACGGAGCCATCGGGATGAGGTGATGGGTTGTACGTATTGGCATCTGAAAGCCGGTCTACTCCACATACCCAAGGGGCAAGGGAGATCATGCCGGGGTTCAAGGGGTTCATGTAGAGGGTCTCCGCCGAAAGGTTGTCTTCCGTTCCCGGGAAAATGAAGGAGCCTTCGTACACAACACCGGAATCAAAGGCTTCTTGCAAGGCTTCGTTGATGGCATGGGCCCACTCGGTCCACGTGTTGCCGTATTTGTATTTGGAGTTGTAGTAATCTTGTGGGTGTGGGAAAATGTAGAACTTTGGGTGGTGATGAAGGATGTCTTTGAGGTACCTAAAATTGTCATGTCCAATTGTGGAGTAGGCATTGTTGCCGGAGCAATCAATGTCATGGAAATAGGTGCACCCGTCGCTCGCGCAAAGGTCTATTGTTGGGCGTACTTGATCATAGATCACTTGCTTGTGGTGTTTCTCTAACACGAGTTGATTTGTATCAACTCCTAAGGTGTCATGGACATGCGTTTCTCCCCATAGTGCTTGTTGATCGTGTGTGTTGATCTCACCTTTATGTTTAACCAAGAATTTTGCAAAGACACCATCCGGGGCAAGGGAAGGGTTGAAGAAGGGTTTTCCGGAATTATCATCCGTTTCATCGGGAGTAGGGTCTTCCCCGTCTTCGGCCCTTTCGTGTGTTCCTTCGGGAGACGGAATAGCGCTTGGCGTAGATTGCTCCTCACGTGGCGTTAAGAGGGAGATGTCGGGCTCAACCTCATTGGTTCTCCTTGCGTTGTCGTTGAGAGCGGCGTTGTTGTTCATTGCCGAATCTCCACACTAGTCTTCGCGACTTTCTTCGTGTTGTTTCAACTCTTCGGCGTCACATGGATCGCTTCCTTCGGTGTTCTCGTGCGTGCCTTTGGGCACGGAGTCTTGCACCTTCTCGGAGTTGGTTGGCGGAGCGGGCGCTTGGACTTGATGTTGTGGTTCTTGGGCTCCTTTTCCTTTTGCTGTGTGAGCCGTTGTCTCGGCGAATGGGAAGAGTTCTTTTGCGACATCTTCGGGTTGTTCATCGTCTGAAATGACATCGGATGACGTGCCTTCCTCATGTGACGGGGAAAGGTCGAGTGAAGGGTGAAATGGGTCGTTCTCGCGCTTGGCGGGCGAAAGCGTAGGGAGAAGCCGACTTTGAGTCAGTTTCACGTCCACTTTAGCCTGAGTTCGAGCAATGAAGCTTTTCACGGACTTTAGCTGTTTGCTTTCGGTCTTGTCCTTTGCGGAACGTTCCTTGAGCCCAACTTGCGACATTGCCAAGAAAACGGCGTTGCGCAGCTAGGCAAAGGACGGCGCTCACGATTGCGGCTTTGCGGTAGGCAAATAAAATTGACGGCAAGGTTGTTGCGCTTTGGGACCTTTGATGGTAATCCACGGCTTCACGGGATCAGCCCAGAACTTGAACAGCCCAGGATTTTCGTTAATCACCGAGCAGCCTGGACTGCTGGTGGATCCATCAATAAATTTCTGAGGGTCGAAAAAAAATAGACACTCAGAAAGTGAGGCGCTCTCTCCCTTTGCCTCCTCCCTTTGTGTTGTTGCTTGTTGTGTTGCGCGTGCCTGGTGGCGCCGTGCTGGCGGCGTTGCTTTTACCCGTGCTGCGTCTGGTGGCTGCCTTGTGGTGCTGCTCGCCTCCCCCCCCTCCAGTGTTTTGTGCGGGTTTTTGTTTTCCTGCTTGTCGGGTGTGTGCTTGTTGTGCCCCCTCCCCCCCCCCCAGCTGGTTGTGGTGTCCTCCGTTGTGCTTTGTCGTGCGTCGTGTCGTGTAGTGCTGTGGTCCGTGGTGTGTTCCGTGTTTTGCCCGGTGTTGTGTGGTTTGCTTGTGCCCGGCTGGGTTCTTGCACCGCGTTCTTCGGCGCGGTGTTGTGCTGGGTCCTGTCGTGCGCTGCTGCGTTCTCTGCTGGTTTTTTTTTTGCGTTGTTCCTTGCCTTTGCGTGGTGATCCGGGTTGTTTCTGTTTCTTTGCTCTGTTTCTGCGGTGCTGTGCTGGTGTGCCTGCGTCGTTGCCCTCTGTGCGGTGCTCTCTTGCCCATGCTGAGCTGGCTGGTGCGTTGTTGCCTGTTGTGTTTGCGTGTTTGCTGTTGGGCCTGGCTGTCCTCTATTGTCTCCTGGGGGGTCTTGGTGGCTCCTGCTGCCGTGTTTCGCTGGTGTGCTGTGTTGTGTCCCTGGGTGGTGTGCTGCCCTGTGTTGCTGCGCGTTGTGCCGCCTGGCGTTGTGTTGTTGTGTGTTATGTTGTTTTGTTTTGCTCTGTTTGGTGCTGTCGCGCGCTGTGTCGTGTCCACGGGCGCTGTCCGTCGTCCTGGGGTCCTGTGCCTTTCAGCGCTGTGTTTTGTCTTGTCTTCCCGCGCTGTGTGTGTTCTGCTGTGGTGTGTTGCTGCGTGGTGCTGTTCGCTGTTGTGCTTTGTGCCCTGTGCGTCCTGGGGTGTCCTGCTGTTCGTTCGCTGTCCTCTCCGCCCTGTGCGGTGCTGCTGTGCGGTCCTGCTCTCCCTTGGTGCCCTGCTCCCCTGTGCTGTGCCCCGTGGTGCTGTGGTGCCGTTTGGTGCTGTGGTGTCCTGTCTTGCAACCTTGTTTGGTTTGCTTCCTATGTTTGTTTGGTTTCAGCTACTCCAAAATCGAAATGCGAGGCCTCGCAATGATGTAGCAGGAAACAATAAAATGGGCACATTCCCCAACTACACAGCATGTGCATTCCCTTTGATGCGGCGCTACTGTATGGCCGGCCATACAGGTCCCGCCGGCATGTCTAATTTTCATACTCTGGTCACCGGTCGCGATTTGCAACTGCGTACCGCAGTTGGGATAAACAAGAGAAATGTGGGACCAATTGACCGTTACTAGTAACCGGGAATGGCACGCCAGCGGAGTTGCGCGGAAAGATCGATATGCAAGTGTTGCGTGTGTATCGCTGTGCTGGCAAGAAGTTGTATTTACCAGGAGCGTTACAGGAGCCTGTTTTTTGTGGGAATTTTCAAGTGAAATACACGTTTTCAATTTTTGAGATGATTGTTCACGCCACGTAACTTTGCGCATTGAGCGCAGAGGGAATTGAAATGGACTGTCATGCAACATGGATATACCACTGCTGAAACCCTATGGGCTGCCGTTGAAAAGAACAAGAGTGGAGCTCTTTTCTTTTTTGATTTCGCGCGCTTGTTGCACCTGAACCAGAAGACACAGCACTCACTACTGAGGCTGAAAGGCAGACCAAGGAGCCGAGCGGCAAATCACTTCAAGGGGGCGTTTTTCGACTTATACAACATCTTGCGCTTGCGGTGCACACCTCAACACCAGGACGATGACGCCCCCGGTTTTGCCTCTATCGGGCAGCAGAACAGGCGCCGGTTCCGCAGGACAGGGCTGCTGCGGCTGCCAGAAGAAACTATGAAGCAACGGTCCGCGAGAAAGATGCCTGAAACATGGCGTCAGATGGAGAACAGGCAGGTTTCCATCCGGATCGGAAATTGCTACATCAAGCAGTATGGAACGCATGCAACGATCCAAGATCAATCGCAAAATTGCACAGCGCTTTGCTTCCTTGAGATTCCTTGCAGGTTACCGTATTTCAGAGGACATCCAACCATAGATGTGCTCATTAGCAGCATCGGCATTGTGGATGCAGCGCTTGTCAGAATGACACGGAGCTTCTGTGAGATCGTGACGGATCTGGGCCTGCTTGTGAACAGACCAGCGCCCATATCGAGCATCATGGCTCCCCTTGACATTGTGCGAGATCCAGTACTGAATCCTGGCTGGAAACCGCTGCTGCTGACTACGCACCAAGTCTCCTCGTGCAAGGGCCTGGTTGAGGTGTTGGACTACATTGCATCCCTATGTAAGCACACGCACCCCATTGTGCCCATCCTCGTTGCTGAGAGCATACACAAAAGATGCCTGAAGTTATTGTACTGCGACATAACGCAGCTGTGGAACTCGCACCAAAATCTGCAGAAGACTCCCGTCTTGTACGGCTGCTGGCATCCCTATAAATACCTTGTGACAAACGTGTGGCGGCACTTTCATTCGCTGTTTGTGTAATTCCGCCTTGGCCGCTTAGGAGTTGGAAAAACACTAGGGTGGTATTCGAAGCTGAGAGTAATGGAGAGACCTATTGCTTGCATCCTCAAGTGTGCGCCGCATTCCTTGCGGCAGGTGCGGCGGAAGTCAAACAGGTTACAGGCTGTTGCCGATCACGGTGGGACGGCGATGGATCGACTGAAGAGTGTGGTATGTAAAGCTATGGTGAACCCTTTGCAGAACTGGTGTCCGCTTGTTCTGTACTGTGGATTTCTCGTGAGGCAATGCTGAAGCGGTACCTAGAACCTATGGCCCATGGCCCGGAGGCCTGTGAGCCGTCACACCCGTGCGGACCCCGTTGACACCGGCTGTCAGCGCAATATCCCTGTTCTCTAACCCGCGGAATCTGGAATCCGATTTCTAACCAATAAATCGATGTAGAATGACCATAATTTTATTGTCTTAGGCGATTTTCAGTCGGAAATCGGTGAAATACCCGATTTTTACGGCGATTTCTAATTGTCGTGAAATCGCCGCCTGATGTCACCTGTTGGCGCGCCTTCGTCGCTTCTCCGTGGCGAGTTTTGTGATTGACTTTTCTCGAGTACCTGTGCGGTTCTAAGAGAACTTAAGGGCTGAATCTAGAGGGTATTTAATGTACTTTCATCTGGTGTGTTCACCAGAATTTTTCGCCGTTGCGTTTTCGAGAAAATCAGTGCGCAAGGCTTTCCGTCGATCGTGCGAACTCATGCTTCTCAAGGACCATGAGTTCGGATGGAACCCTACATCTCCCCCCTATGTCTTTCATCCATGCCCCCTTCAGGCGGGCATATCATCTTGTATAGGGAAGCGGGCAATGGCGGTGTTTTGGGCAGCCTATGGGTCTCGCAAACCCAAGTGGTTTGCGTGCGCAAACGCTAACTTTGTGGCCTTGTGAGCATGAATGATAATAACCGAACACAATGCTCACAAGACCAAGAGGCCTAGGCCATTTTTGATTTTTGAGCCAACTCAACGATGGCTCCACACAATTCAATGCGTACCAAAACTCTCTTTTCGAAAAAGGGCAAGTTTTGGTCGAAAATTAGGCCAAAATGGCCAGACCCCCGAGGCGCGTACTCAAAGCCTATGGGGAGTTGAGCCTTGAATCAAGGCAATATGTAAAGTAGAGACCACGAAAGACATCGTGGACGGCTTGGTTGATTTGTACAACCTTGTCTTCTATTTTATATAATTTCGCCTTGTGAGCACGCGTGCCATATTGCCCCTTTGCACACGCGCTCATATGCAAGCACTATTGACACGAGTGGGCGGAGACAATCTAACCATGGTGTGCATATTTGAAGGAACACCTACTATGGGCCTACCCCAAAAGTGTTTGCTCATATTTTTGGTCCGCAATGACCCAAAGATATGTTCATGCCAATTTCGCCGATATATGCACTTTTTCCCATAAATAGTGTGCTTCAAGGATTGAGGTGTCAAAAATGCTTTCATTGTGCTTCGAACCTCAACCCTTGTTGCAAAAGGGAAGCAAAGCTTCGGTTTGCATCCATGCAAAAGCCCGAGGCTCCTTTCTCTCATGATACGGAGATACAATATTTGGAGGGACCACTTTTGGGTGAATTTTGTTGCTTTCCGCCCCGTCCGTGTGGTCATCCCCTCGGTGAACAGTAAGCAGCCAGCGTGACAGCAAGCGATAACCCAGGGCAGGGGACCAAAGGGGATATCAAGGGTTGTGAATCAAGGCTTGGCGCGTCAATATCGCCAAGATTTCCTACCCTGGACGGTCGCCCGAGACGGCCGATTTTGCCATTTTGGCAGTTATGACCCCACTTGACGAACCCGTGGTGCCCTGATGCCGGGACCTCAGAGGGAACCAGGTTGGCTGAGGGCTCCATAGAGTTCGTACTCGAAGTGCATAGGGTCAGTTGCCTCGTCCCTACCTCTGGCGGGTCTGAACGAGGGGTCAATTTTGGAGATTTTTCAGCTAATTTCAGTTTGGGCTGAAACAGCCCATTTTCAGCTACCAACTCCTAGGGGATAATGGCGGGGCCAGATCTCTGGCTCAGAGAGGAGTTGGGACCTGCCGTTAAGGGACCATAGGCAGCCATCGTCGGTTGGCCTTGGAGTTCCTTGGTTCCCAGGTACTCGCCTCTGGCTGGGCGGGACACTTCCCCTATCGGCAGGGTTTCAGGGTCCGGACTGAGCAGGGCATGGGTTGTGTTTGAGCCCCCGCCCCCACCAGCCACTGAGAGGGTCGGACCTGGGATTGGGATACTAGTTGGGACTGAGTGTCTATTGTCCTGTGATGCCCTTCCCCCAGTCCAGTCTTAACCCCATGTGTATATATCCTGATGCGTTGCTGTACATACTTTTGTTCCCTTGTTTCAGAGTGGCAAGGATCCTGAAACGCTTTGTCACATGACACGAGCGTAATGATGCCCTTGTGAGCGTAGTGCTTTGCCTGCCTGCTCACCTGTGCGTGTCACCCGCAGCGTCCCGTAACAGACCCCCCACGGGAACGCGTCAAAAAGCGTTTCACCGCCGCGGGGTTACCCATCCCTCGCGTGCCACTCTGGGCCACCGACCCCGAGCAGCTCGCAGCTCGCAGCTCGCAGCGCAGCGCAGCGGCTCGCAGCGCCGCCCAGCGACAGCGCCGAGTTCGTCACGGAGCCCGCAGCGCCGTCCAGAGCCTCGCCCTGAGCGCGCAGCGACCGTGAAGGAGGTGGACAGGCCAGGACTCCCTCATCAGCGAGTCCTATCGGCCCACCAGCAAGGCCGCACACCCAGTCGCGTCAACCACCTCCACAACCACCGGCTGACCAGCACCAGCCGCACTCCCAGTCCAGTGCTGCAGCACCCGCCTCAACAAACACCACCAGGACCAGTTCGTTGAGCGGAACGAGTGCACACCAAGGACCTCAAGACCAACTACGCCCCCGCTGCCATGGTAAACTGGCAAGAAGCGGGTAAGACGTGGCCGCGGCCCCACCCCCATGCAGTGCGCCTACTGCGTGAGTTGGTTTGGGACCAGCACTACCGCCACCACCACCCCCAGTGCGAAGGCGGCATGCCCGGGAGCTTCGAGCTCCGCACGGACATGAGCCCCGACCGCCTGCAGGCCGTGGAGGACTGGCTGCGGGTGGAAGGGTTTGCCTTCCGCTTCCAGCAGAGGCGCTGGAGGACCTGGACCCGGCCGGACAGGCCCGGCGAAGGGCTGCGCCCCGACGGGATGGAGGAGGACGAGGAGCCCAACGAGTACCCGTCGGGCGCCTCGATCAACCTCTCAATGTGGGACATGATCGAGAAGAACCTCCCGGAACCGGGGAGCGAGCGCAGGCTGCAGGGCAGCAGCAGCGCGTCTCCGGGGAAGGAGAAGCGGTCCGCCGGGGACAGGAGGCGGGACCGGAAGTGGCGGGAGTACCAGGAATCCCTGGCTGCCGAAGCCGCCCAAGGTGCCAGGGGCGGAACCCCAGCCCACAGTCCCCAACGGGCCAATGGTGGTCACCACCCCGGCCACACCACCCTTGGTGACTTCCTGGAAGTCGCCAAGCCGGCCAAGGCCAAGCCCCGTCAGCTGCTCCTGAGGAAGTCAGGCATCAGCAGCAACGTGGAGTCGGCCCACCGCGGGAGGATGCCGGCCGACCAGGCCAGCTCCAGCAGCAGCGTCGCTCCCGACCAAAGGGACGTGGCGCGCGTTTGTGAGCGCGCCTGTGGGGTGCCCTGCAACCATCGGGTTGCCCGGCAACGGGCCACGCAGCGGAACGCTGCCGTGCAGGGCACCGCGGGCATCGCCCAGCAGGAAGCTGCGGAGTGGGCGCATGGCATGGCCATCCACGCCACCACCGTGGCGGCCATTGCGGCAGGACTCACGGCCGCAGCCGCCCGTGAGGCAGCGATTGCCTAGGTCAAGAGTGAGTGGGCGGCAGCCGACGAGGAAGCCCGCCTGACGCAGGAGGCCATTGCCTGCAAGGAGGCCGAGGTGAAGGCGCTGGAAGAGGCGCTGGCCCAAGAGAGGGCAAAGAAGGAGGCGGAGGAAAGGGCCCACGCCGAAGCGACGGCTAGGGCCCAGGCGGACGCCGCCAAGAAGGACGCCATCCACGCCGCGCGACGGAAGGTCGCTGAGGAGAGAGCCAAGACGGAGGCAGAGCTGGCGGCGTTGGAAGCGGGGACGGCGCGGCTGCAGCAGGCCCGGGAAGCTGAGGCGGCTCGTGCTCGGGAGGAAGCTGAAGTGCGGGCTGCTGCAGCCACCGCCGCCGCAATGGAGGAGGCAGAGGCCAAACTCTGCCGCGAGACTCCCCCGGGAGGATCGCGAGTGGAGACCCTTCGAAAGCTTTTCGAAGGGGACGCCTCCTCCAAGATGACGCTGGATGAGGCGGACACGGGCAGCAGTGGGAGCAGTGGTCCCACTGCCCATCGACGGAGGAAGGGCAAGGGGAAGACCCCCGAGAGGCCGCGGAGGCCATCGGGTGGACACCCCCACGACAGTGACCCCTTCTTCACCGCCAGCGACGGGGATGAACGAGGCCGCCGACATCACCAAGTGGTGGCTTGGACGGGCGGAGGAGGCGGAGACGTCCCCATGGAGCCGGAAGGTGAGGATGAGGATCTCCCTCCTCCCTACCGGAGCTCGGAGTCTTCCCAGACCGAGACGCCCGGGTGGGGCGACATTGACGAGGATGACGACATGGACTTCGACATCACGAAGAAGCGCCCATCCTCGGACCCACTGAGGCGACCCGGCGGAGACCCACCGGGACCCCCTTGCGGAGGACCATCAGGACCTCCTGGAGGACGCCCACCAAGTGGACCCCCTGGAGGCGGACCACCGGGCGGGGGAGGACCCCCTGGACCGGGCGGACCCGGCGGAGGCCCTCCTGGAGGACCCCCTTGGGACCCTGACGACCCACCAGGGAACGGCGACCCGGATACCACCTGGCGGTGGATTGTCTACCTCCGCAGGAGGGTCCAGTTCCTCGAGCGCGAGGTAGACACGGGCAAGGGCGAGATGACTCGCATCGCCAGGGTCGCCGCGCGCGCGCAGAGAGTGCTGGACATCGCCAAGATCGAGATGGTCAAGAGCGCCAGCGTCGCCACCGCCACCCAGAGGCTGCTGGACATCGCCAGGGGCGAGACCAGGTCGCTGAACAAGGTCATCAGCGGCCTGCAGCAGAGGCTGGACGCGCTGGAAGCCCGTTGGAGCGTCGGCAGCGACCACCCACCCCTAGAGTCTGGCTAGTCGGACGACGGCTGGGGACCCGGACCAGGTCCAGGCAGACCTGACGCCCCCGGCGGAGCCCCCAGGAGTCACCCCAGCGCCAGTGCTCCCTCTCTCACCGCCCCCTCTCACCACAGCGCGGGCCGCCGCAACGAGCGCGCGCCGCCCGGCAGTGGCAGTGAGGATGGGCGTGATGAGTGACTCAGCGCGGAGTACCGCAACCACCGTGCTCCACCGCGGACATTGGTACGCCACCGGCGCCCCGCACCAGCCCCGGAGCCAATCCCAATGGCTGGTGGACGTTATGGTGGACTCAGGGATGAGGTCCCCAGAGAAGACGTGGAGTGGGATGTCGGCGAAGGTGAGGACCTGGACCTGGACCTTGAGGAGTTCGACATCAGCCCGCCGCGTGGTGTACGACGGGAGGCCGCTGAACGCAGCCGCCGGCGCCGTGATGAGGAGGCATACATGGAAGGAGTACGGCGTGAACATCTAGGTTCAGCGTACATGGAGGAACCGCGGCGTAGTCACAGGGATTCCATGGAGGAGATGGACGTGGCGGCCGTGGGAGTCCGTGGGCGAGGCCGATGGGAACCTCGGTCGACCTCGCGGCCGGCGTTCATGGTCTCTAAGGCCGCGGATGCCGCGTTGTGCGAAGACTTGAAGGACATCAAGCCCCCCATGTACGACGGCAACCCCCTCAACCTCGACCGCTTCTTGGAGAAGCTGGACGATTTGGGGGTAACCCTTACTGAGGACATGCATCCCGCTGATGCCGAGAAGTATGTCTTCAGACAGTTCAGGTACCGCCTGCCGGAAGTGCTCCAAGAGCTATACTTCGTGGCAACCAAGGAGGGGAAAATCAAGACCCTCAAGGAAGCCAAGAAGTGGCTCAACGAGCAGGAGCGGGTGGACGCTCCGCAGGTGGCTGCCAAGCGGTGAAAGTCCATCAAGCTTCAGCATGATGGACGGGAGATCCGCCTACGGGACTGGCGTGACTTCCGAGGGCAATACACCCTCTTCCGCCGCAAAGTGGAGGATTGGAACGAGGGTGACGAGCAGGCTCGCCTGCTCTCCATGCTGCCAGAAGCATGGATCAAGAGCGTCACCAAGGAGGAAGCCAGCGGGCCAAGTCCAACCACACAGTCAAGATGATGCTCCCCAAAGAGTATCATACGAACGTGGTGAGTTGGACGAGGAAGAACGTGGCCCGGGATGTCAAACGGCACTCCCTGCGGAACGCTCTGCTCATCACCGTCTCGGGCAATCGCGAGAAGACCGCGATGTGGCGCCTTGACGAGTGTGACGTGAGCGTCCAGACCATCCGTCTGCAGGCCATCCCGGCGCGGATGAGCTGCGACGAGATTCTGGAGTGGGTTGGAGAGGAGGTGCTCAAGGAGTAACGGAACCTCCACCACACCCGCGGGTTGAGGCCCGGCGACCGCGACGTCAACTACGTTGGCGAGGGACCTGGCGGGGAAGCTGCCATGGACCCAGCGGGAGCCGACGGCGATGAGACTCTCGTTGACAATGATGACGACGATGAGCCCGCCGAGGTGGCCGTTTTCGCCTTCGTGGCCAACAACCTGAGCGCGGGGAGCAAACCGGGAAACTGGAAGCCCCTGCAGCAGGGTTGGAGGAAGAAGGAGAAGAGAAACCCTCGCCGCATTGGCGACCCTCCGCTGTCCTTTGGGGAGTTCATACGAGCTCACCCTCAGGGCTGTTTCGTGTGTTATGGGAGCAAGAAAGGCTTCAACCATGACCACCGAACATGCCCCATCCACCAAGCCGACACGGAGGCCTACAAGAAGTCGGACGGGTCGAAGAAGCGTGCGCCCGCGGGTATCCGGGAAGCGAAAGTGGAGGTGGACAAGGATGAGCTCTCCAAGCTGATGTCGCAGGGGACCGAGTTGGCAAAGGAGATCCAGGAGATCAAGAGGAACTGGGTCCCCAGGTCGGACACCAAGAACAAGGAGAACAACCAGAATGACCAGAACAAGGACAAGGACAAGAAGACTAGAAGGGGAAGGAAGAAGGGCGTCAACGAGGTTGATGCGGAGGAGAACACCCCTACTTCCACAACCGACGCCCCCTAGCGGAGCCCCTGCAGCCAAGGGCCCCAGCTAGGGCGGTCGCAGGACGGTGACGTGGGAAGCGCCGAACCATCCCAGTCGGGAGTCGATAAGCACAAAGGGACTGCCGCGGGCGGAAGGCCCGGTCCGGCACCCAGTCGCGGAGGCGAGGTGAGGGCAAGTGAAGGCACGAACCCTTGCACCCGTCCGTCCTTCGCGACCAAGAATGTGTTTGATGTACTACAAGATCTATCCGAGAGTATCGGAGGATCACCCGGACCGCAGCTGGATGCTGCAGATGGGCAGCCTGAGCCCATTGTCCACGACCTGCACCAGTCGCTTGTTGAGCTTCTGGAACGGCCGGAGATCCTGAGCTTGCACGCCGTGCGCCGAGTGGGGCGTGAGCGGCAGTTGCAGCTTAAGGTCCGTGCCTTATGCGGGGACTGGAAAAGGTCTTCGATGTGTTGGTCGACACGGGCGCTCAGGTCAGCTTGGTGAAGGCTGGCCTACTTCCACCAGAGTGTCTGACCGACAGTCGGTAGCCTGTCAGGCTGAAGGTGGCGAACGGCCAGTACATGGTGGGAGGCACGAAGGAAGCGGCCATCGGGCTGCAGTTCGTGAACCATCGTGAGCTGAGCCGCCCAGACCTCGGCAAGGAAATCCTCCTGCACGGTCGCTTCTACGAGGCCGAGATGGACTGGGACATGATCGTTGGGTACGACTTCATGATGGAGACGGACTCCGGCGTCCTCCCGGCCCAGGCCTCGATGACCCTGTACCAGGACGACCAGCTCTCGTGGCTTTCGTCACCTGAGCACCATGTGGAATGCCAATGGATCCACCCCGAACGCAATCAGCTCGAAGTAGCCGCGCTGGACACTGAGCCAACTGGGCCAGCAAACCAGGAGTACGGTGTAATGCCGGAAGTGGCGAGCCGATCGGTCGCGCACTTGGGAGCTTCGGATCTGGCCCTGGATGCGTTCTCTTCAGGAACCTCCGCCCATCTGCGGGTTTGTGAGAAGTACTGGAGCGCACAGGACTCCGCGTGGAAGAAGCACTGGGGTCCGCATCAGGGATTGATGTGGATCCATTGCCCCCGTTGGGACAATCCAAGAGCGATAGCGAAGATTCGCAACGACCGCTCCAAGGCAGTGCAGGTTGTTCCTATGGGATGCACCGAGGAGGAAAGTACCCGACATTGGGTAGCCTCATTGACCAACATGACCTTAAACAAGGTCGTCCTACCGGTTGGAGAGAGTGTCTATCAGGACGCTAAGGGACAGCCCATGCCACCCCAGAGATGGCCAACGGAATTCCACTATGTGGATGGGGGCCTTGATCAGGCGGACGGCACGGATTTTGTGTGTGTCAACCGCATCATAGCAGAGCCATGGCGGCAATGCTTTGCGGTTCCCCCTGTTGACATCGGAGAATCGGAAGACCCCCTCACTGAAGAGGAGTTGGATCTGGTTCAGGGGTATATGGATCAGCCCTTTCACGACTGGGGAAACCAGCGTGAGGGCAAGGGCCAGGACAAAGCCTGGTGGGAATTGGACGCAATCGTCTCCGGTTCCTATGATGGGAATACCTTCGTGCAGAGGGTGCTGGATCACATGTCCAGCCAGGACGAGCCGCCTGGCGGTAACCCAGCCACCTACGGCGATCTATTCCGAGGCAAGACCAGGGATGGCCCTTTGAGCCACCTGGGGAGACCGCCTGAGCCGAAGCCGAGCGGGGTCGCTACCCCTCAAGTAAGCTCCGTGGTCCAGGTGCCCGGGAAAGCCAAGGCGGAGTCCGATGATTGCCCCAAGATCCAGGCATTGAGGGCCAGGCTGAAGCAGAAGTATGGGGACACCTTCTTCAGCGGAAAGCCTGTGTTTCCCCCAGCGGTGCGTGGACCGTATGGCGAGGCCAAGATACGACTGAAGCAGGACCCCCGTGTGTATCGACACCGGGAGTTTGCCCTGAGGGGCGAGAGGAAGGAGGCCATGGAGAAGATCCTCCGTGACTTCATCGAGAGAGGCTGGCTCGAGCCGTGCCACTCCGAATGGGCCTCTCCGTGCTTCGTCGTCCCCAAGAAGGTGGCCGGTGAATGGCGGCTCGTGGTCGACTACCGCGGCCTAAACGCCCAAACGCAGCATGATAGCTATACGCTTCCCCTCATTGAGGACATGCTGCAAAAACAACACCGGCGGAGGATCTTCACGGTGATTTACCTGAAACATGGTTATCATCAGATGCCTCTCCCCGAGGAGTCCCGTGCCTGCACAGCCATGAGCACCCCACTTGGACCTCCCCAGTGGAAGGTGATGCCCATGGGCGTTACCAACGGCAATGCGGCTTTTCAGCGGATGCTGGAGAACCTGCTTGAGCCGGTGCGTGACTGTGCTGACCCCTTCGTGGACGACGTGATCATCGCGTCCGGGGACCCCAGTATGAGCTACGAGGAGCTTCTGGAGGCACACGAGAGGGACGTCACTCGAGTGCTGGACCTTCTGGTTCGGCACAAACTCACGGGCAGCAGTGACAAGGCCACCATTGCGGTAAGCGAGGTGGTCTTCGCTGGCCACGTAGTCGGAAACGGGCAGCGTAAGCCCATACCTGGCAAGGTGGCTGCGATCGAGCACTGGGAAAAGCCCAAAACGGTCTCTGAGCTACGGGCGTATCTGGGGTTCTGCAACTACTACTCGGGGTATATCAAGATGTATGCCGAGTATGCAGCCCCCATGACGACCATGCTCAAGGGCAACCGAGAGGAGACCAAAAAGGGGTCCAAGAAGGCTCTGGTCTGGACAGCTGAGTCCGACCGTGCCTTTGAGGGGATGAAGCAGGCGCTGCTATCCGCAGTGGGTCTGCACCTCGTGGATCCTGACCGGGGGTTCGTCCTGCGCACGGACGCTTCCGACTACGCCGTGGGCGCTGTGTTGGAGCAAGTGCTTGACGATGGGAGGCACGTGCCCGTGGCCTTCTGGAGCCGAGTCCTGGCGGAAGGCCAGAGACGGACGTGGACGCCCCGAGAAAAGGAGGCGTATGCCATCGTCATGGCTCTCAGGAAATGGGCTGGGTACATAGCCCTCCATCCCGTCACCGTCTGCACCGACCATCAGAGTCTGCAGTCGTGGCACAAGGAGCACGTGGACACCCCCTCTGGTCCCGCCTCCCGACGGGCAAGATGGCATGAGACCTTGGCCAAGTTCGACCTCACGGTTGTGTATATTCCTGGAAAGGATAACACCGTGGCAGACTGTCTCAGCAGGTGGGCCTATCCCGCCAGCAAGGGCATGACAGACATCTCTGCCCATGGCGATGAGGCTGAGACCGCTGAAGCCAAGAGGATCATTGAAATGGAGCGCCTGATGGAGGAGGAGGGTGTGAAATGTTTCGTCGTCATGGCTGCAGATGCCCCCCTCGGAATGAGGATGGGCAGAGCGGTCAGAGTACTCGCCCCTGAGGGAGCTGAGTCCGACAAACACCTCTTCCCGGAATCTTGCCTCCAGGACGACTGGACCGACGACTACGCTAAGTCTGAGGCCTTTGCGGCCGAGTATAGGGCTGTGACCGACCCTGATGACGGGCAGAAGTGGCCAAAGGAACTGACTGAGGAAGATGGCAAGCTCTACCAGAATGGTAAGCTGCTAGTACCGGAGTCCCGGGTGCTCGAGCTTTGCGAAGCTTCACACCACCACATGCTGCACCCAGGGGTCAAGAAGCAAGCCCTTGACATGCAGCGCCGGTTCGAGATCGACCATATCGTTCTCTACACCGCCATCAAGAAGGTCAGGAAGGGTTGCTCGGTCTGCCAGGCCTGCAATCCCGACAACCGGAACGTCAAGGGGGAAGCCCAATGGACCCCGGTTCCTGACCAGCCCATGGAGAGCGTGGCCATGGACGTCTCCTCCATGCCCGAAGTGCACATTGGCAAGGAGACCTTTGACTGTGTGGTTCTTTGTGTGGATCGCCACAGTGGCTACGTAGTAGCCGTGCCGGCACGCAAAAAGGGGTTGCTTGCCAAGGAAGTGGCAGTCATGATGATTCGTCATTGGCTGACCGTCTTTGACATCCCCCGCACCATTTGCAGTGACCGAGGGCCCCAGTTTACTGGTGGCTGGTTCAAGGCTATGTGTTCCCTCATGGGAACACGACATGCCAAGAGCGTCACCTATCTCAGCCTGTCCAACGGCTGTGCTGAAGTGGCTGGACGGCAGCTGTTCGAGAAGCTGCGCAAGATTCACATCACCAATCCACGTCGGAACTGGTTTGAGGAGATGTGGCCTGCTCTGAAGGCCCATCAGGACACTCCAACTCCGGGTGGTTTGTCACCTCACCAGATTCTGTCCAGCAGGGACCCCCTCGGTCGGGGACTTCCCTTGTCTGGTGATGGCATGGCCATGGATGCCAAGGAATTCTTCGCGCGGCAAGAGCAAACGGCGCGGGACATCTGCCAGCAGCTCGAGAAGGAGCATGCTGAGCGTCAGAAGTCCGCCCCGAGCTCGACAGCGCAGAAGTTCAGGGTGGGAGACCTGGTGTGGGTGATCAGACCCCGCCCTATGGGCACCCACCGCACCAAAACCTGGTTCACACCTGGAGAGGTGGTCCGCAGGATTGGTGAGGACACCTACCGCATCGAGGTAGGTCACGGACAGTTCCGGGAGCGCCACGAGAGTCAACTCCGTGTGCGGGAACCCGACCTCCGTGGCCAGCATGTGTCCCTGAGCTACGCCGCACATGAGGCTGATTCGGACGACGATTATGCTGAGCAGGACGACTATACAGTCGAGAAGATCCTGGCCCAGCGTCCGAACGCCTCGGCACCCGGAGGCCTGGAGTTCAAGGTTCGTTGGCGAGGCTATGGGCCGTCCCACGATACCTGGGAACCCGTCTCCTCGTTCGTGCCGCGGGTCAATACTCCCTTCATGGAGTACATCCGCAAGCACAAGACCAAGATCCAGGTCTCGGACTTGGCAGCACTCACCCGGGCAATTGCAGCCAGGGGTGCCTGATTAGCGCCCTGAGCTCTCCCCTGATGCAGGTTGAGCGCTTGTGAGGCCGGGGGATCGTCCCTTACTTGCTTGCTCTCTTCCATCTTCCGGTGACCTGCCATCAGAGTGGCCATATACCCCCCCTGCTGAATCCAGAGGAGGATGGCCCCTCTCTTCTTCTATTCGTCACTCCTCCCCCTGCTGAATCCTTGGGAAACCAGGTAGGGCGACTGACCTTCATATTTCTGAGCTCTTGGGGCCTTGAAGCCCACTACAACGTTGCGCAACGGATGCCGCTGTCATCGGCATTGCGATTTTTGAGTGTGTGGTCTGGTCCCATGGCACTTGCGGGGTCCAGACCAGTCGACGTGTGTCTGCAGACTATATATGGCCTGAACTCAGGCGTTTTCCTGTCCACCCTCCTGCATATGCCTTATCCTAACCAGGGCGTGGTTTGGCGCTCTGTCCAGAGTGTGTTTACACGCCTTTTACCCCGCCTATTGCTTGTCTTTCTGTTCCCCAGGATATGTGCATCTGTATGTCAGCCCGACACTGAAGTGTGGACTGTTTTTCCCCCCCGACGGGATGCGAATCGACTACGGATGCGCCCTGAGTCGCCGTTTACATGTTCTTACATAGGGTCCAGCTTGGACCAGTACCTAAGTACAGATTCTTCTGTTTGAGTCCTCGTGATACCGTGTGCCCTATTCGCTGTGATGTGGAGATCCTGATGGCGCCAGGCGGGAAGCCCATTTGCCTGACTACACTCCCAGCGGTCCGCCACTGTCAGTCCCAGTGTGAGCCTGCCGACTCGCAGACGCACTTGCAGTCAGATGGGGAAGGTTTGCCTGGGAAACTGGTGGTTTGAGGAGTCGGCGCCTCCGCCCATACTGCATGAGGACTCCCTCATGTATGGCCTTCGTGGTAATAGGGCGAGGGAAAAGACGGCCTTGACGCCCGATCCCTTAAGGAGGAGCTCGTTCGGCTGTACCACTCTGGACTCGCGTCGTGGATATGGACCTGGTGCGCCCGAGGAAGGACCCGTGGGGACTCTCCCCCAGCTGGCGGGCCTTGGGAAGCCTGGGGTAGCCTGATGGATCTTTGTGGTCGCTTTCGACCTGTGGGACCACCTCGGTCGTCGTGTGACGCCTATGTTGGCCGTGTATGCCACTGCCACTGTGGTAGTGACCGTAGCAGCCGGCACCCGGTGCGCCTGGTATCGGTTAACGGGTCCTTTAGATGCCGAACAATCGCCGCCAGGACCCGGAACTTGATACTTGTACTATACTTGCAGTTACTAACAGCTACAGCAGCGTACCTGTCTTACGGTGGGATTTGGGCAGCCTAACCTGCGAATCAACCTGAAGTGAGGATGTGACACCCCCCCCTCTTCAGGAAATGGTCCTGGGTACCCGCTGCCATGCTTGGGTATTATCGAGCCCCCCCCAGGGTTTGCTCTAAGGAGGGGGGTGAAGCGGTACCCAGAACCTATGGCCCATGGCCCGGAGGCCTGTGAGCCGTCACACCTGTGCGGACCCCGTTGACACCGGCTGTCAGCGGGATATCCCTGTTCTCTAACCCGCGGAATCTGGAATCCGATTTCTAACCAATAAATCGATGTAGAATGACCATAATATTATTGTCTTAGGCGATTTTCGGTCGGAAATCGGTGAAATACCCGATTTCTACGGCGATTTCTAATTGTCGTGAAATCGCCGCCTGATGTCGCCTGTTCGCGCGCCTTCGTCGCTTCTCCGTGGCGAGTTTTGTGATTGACTTTTCTCGAGTACCTGTGCGGTTCTAAGAGAACTTAAGGGCTGCATCTAGAGGGTATTTAAGGTACTTTCATCTGGTGTGTTCACCAGAATTTTTCGCCGTTGCGTTTTCGAGAAAATCAGCGCGCAAGGCTTTCCGTCGATCGTGCGAACTCATGCTTCTCAAGGACCATGAGTTCGGATGGAACCCTACATCTCCCCCCTATGTCTTTCATCCATGCCCCCTTCACGCGGGCATATCATCTTGTATAGGGAAGCGGGCAATGGCGGTGTTTTAGGCAGCCTATGGGTCTCGCAAACCCAAGTGGTTTGCGTGCGCAAGCGCTAACTTTGTGGCCTTGTGAGCATGAACGTTAATAACCGAACACAATGCTCACAAGACCAAGAGCCCTAGGCCATTGTCGATTTTCGAGCCAACTCAACGATGGCTTCACGCAATTCAATGCGTACCAAAACTCTATTTTCGAAAAAGGGCAAAATTTGGTCGGAAATTAGGCCAATATGGCCAAACCCCCGAGGCGCGTACTCGAAGCCTATGGGGAGTTGAGCCTTGAATCAAGGCAATATGTAAAGTAGAGACCACGAAGGACATCGTGGATGGCTTGGTTGATTTGTACAACCTTGTCTTCTATTTTATATAATTTCGCCTTGTGAGCACGCGTGCCATATTGCCCCTTTGCACACGCGCTCATATGCAAGCACTATTGACACGAGTGGGCGGAGACAATCTAACCATGGTGTGCATATTTGAAAGCACCTACTATGGGCCTACCCCAAAGGTGTTTGCTCATATTTTTGTTCCGCAATGCCCCAAAGATATGTTCATGCCAATATCGCCGATATATGCACTTTTTCCCATAAATAGTGTGCTTCAAGGATTGAGGTGTTAAAAATGCTTTCATTGTGCTTTGAACCTCAACCCTTGTTGCAAAAGGGAAGCAAAGCTTCGGTTTGCATCCATGCAAAAGCCCGAGGCTCCTTTCTCTCGTGATACGGAGATACAATATTTGGAGGGACCACTTTTGGGTGAATTTTGTTGCTTTCTGCCCCGTCCGTGTGGTCATCCCCTCGGTGAACAGTAAGCAGCCAGCGTGACAGCAAGCGATAATCCAGTGCAAGGGACCAAATGGGATATCAAGGGTTGTGAATCAAGGCTTGGCGCGTCAATATCGCCAAGATTTCCTACCCTGGACGGTCGCCCGAGACGGCCGATTTTGCCATTTTGGCAATTATGACCCCACTTGAAGAACCCGTGGTGCCCTGATGCCGGGACCTCAGAGGGAACCAGGTTGGGTGAGGGCTCCATAGAGTTCGTACTCCAAGGGCATAGGGTCAGTTGCCTCGTCCCTACCTCTGGCGGGTCCGGAAGAGGGGTCAATTTTGGAGATTTTTGAGCTAATTTCAGTTTGGGCTGAAACAGCCCATTTTCAGCTACCAACTCCTAGGGGATAATGGCGGGGCCACATCTCTGGCTCAGAGAGGAGTTGGGACCTGCCGTTGAGGGACCATAGGCAGCCATCGTCGGTTGGCCTTGGAGTTCCTTGGTTCCCAGGTACTCGCCTCCGGCTGGGCGGGACACCCCCCCTATCGGCAGGGTTTCAGCGTCCAGACTGAGCAGGGCATTGGTTGTGTTTGAGCCCCCGCCCCAACCAGCCACTGAGAGGGTCAGACCTGGGATTGGGATACCAGTTGGGACTGAGTGTCTACTGTCCTGTGATGCCCTTACCCCAGTCCAGTCTTAACCCCATGTGTATATATCCTGATGTGTTGCTGTACATACTTTTGTTCCCTTGTTTCAGAGTGGCAAGGATCCTGAAACGCTTTGTCACATGACACGAGCGTAATGATGCCCTTGTGAGCGTAGTGCTTTGCCTGCCTGCTCACCTGTGCGTGTCACCCGCAGCGTCCCGTGGCCGGCCCCCCACGGGAACGCGTCAATGCAATTGGTCCGGACGGCAGCCAGGATTCGCAATGGACGCCAAAATATTGTGCGACTGGTGTTGGTGCTTTTGACAGAGCTTGGCAGGGCTGCAGCTGATCCACTTGTGCATGTAAGCCCCTCAGTGAATTATTCGATACGACCGTGAATTATCCGACCCCCTCCATGAATTATTTGATACTTCCGTGAATTATCCCACCCCCTCCGTAAATTCTTTCATACCTCCGTGAATTATTTAACCCCCTCCGTGAATTATTTGATACCTCTGTGAATTATTCAACACCCTCCGTGAATTATTTGATACCTCCGTGAATTCTCCAACCCCCTCCGTGAATTCTTTCATACCTCCGTGAATTTTTTAACCCCCTCAGTGAATTATTCGATACCACCGTGAATTTTCTAACCCCCTCCGTGAGTTATTTGATACCTCTCTGAATTCTCTAACCCCCTCCGTGAATTCTTTCATACCTCCGTGAATTTTTCAACCCCTTCAATGAATTATCTGATACCTCCGTGAATTATTTAACCCCCTCCGTAAATTTTTTGATACCTCCGTGAATCATTTTACCCCCTCAATGAATTATGTGATACCTCCGTGAATCATTCAACCCCCTCCATGAATTTTTTGATACCTCGGTGAATTATTCGACCCCCTCCGTGAATTTTTTGATACCTCCGTGAATTATCTAACCACCTCCGTGAATTATTTAATACGTCCGTGAGGCATTCCACCCCCTCCATGAATTATCTGATACCTCCGTGAATCATTTAACCCCCTCCATGAATTATTTGATACCTCCGTAAATTATTTCACCGCCTCCATGAATCATCTGATACCTCCGTGAATGGTTTCATACCTCCGTGAATTATTTGATACCCCCGTGAATTCTTTAAGCCCCTCCGTGAATTGTTTCATACCTCCGTGAATTTTTTAACCCCCTCCGTGTATTACTTCACACCTCGGTGAATTTTTTGAACCCCTCTGTGAATTTTTTGATACCTCCGTGATTTATTTAACCCCCTCCGTGAATTATTTGATACCTCCATGAATTTTTCAACGCCCTGCATGAATTTCCTGATAACTCCGTGAATGATTTAACCCCCTCCATTAATCATCTGATACCTCCGTGAATTAATTCATACCCCCCTAAATTATTTAACCCCCTCCGTGAATTACTTCATACATCCTTGAATTTTTTAACCCCCCCGTGAATTATTTTATACATCCGTGAATTGTTTAACTCCCTCCGTGAATCATTTGATACCTCCGTGAATTCTTCAACCCTCTCTGTGACTTCTTTGATACCTCGGTGAATTATTTAACCCCCTCCATGAATTATTTCATACCTCCGTGAATTATTTGACCCCATCCGTGTATTCTTTCATACCTCCGTGAATTATTTAGCCCCCTCCATGAATTATTGCATGCCTCCGTGAATTCTTTAACCCCCTCCGTGAATTTTCTGATACCACTGTAAATCATTTCACCCCCTCTGTGAATTGGTTAATACCGCCGTGAATGATTTAACGTCCTCCGTGAGTTATTTCATACCTCCGTGAGATATTTAACCCCCTCCGTAGATTATTGCACACCTCTGTGAATGATTTAACCCCCTTCGTGAATTATTTGATACCTCCGTGAATTATCCAAACCCCTCAGTGAATTATTTGATACCTCCGTGAATTTTTTAACCCCCTCCGTAAATCATTTGATACCTCCGTGAATTATTTAACCCCCTCCAAAAATTATTGCACACCTCCGTAAATTTTTTAACCCCCTTCGTGAATCATTTGATACATCCGTGAATTATGTAACCCCCTTGGTGCATTTTTTCATACCTGCCTGAATTTTTTAACCCCCTCAGCGAATTTTTTGATACCACCGTGAATTATCTAACCCCCTCCGTGAATTTTTTGATACCTCCGCCAATTATTTAACCCCCTCCGTGAATTTTTTCATACCTCCGTGAATTATTTAACACCCTCAGTGAATTCTTCGATACCACCGTGAAGTATCTAACCCCCTCCGTGAATTATTTCATACCTCCGTGAATTATTCAACCCCTTCCATGAATTATCTGATACCTCCATGAATTGTTGAACCCCCTCTGCGAATTTTTTGATACCTCCGTGAACTATTTAACCCCCTTCGTGAACTATTGGATACTTCCGTGAATTCTTCAACCCCCTCCATGAGTTATCTGATACCGCCGTGAATTTTTTAACCCCCTCCATTAATTATCTGATACCTCCGTGAATTGTTTCATACCTCCGTGAATTGTTTGATACCCCCGTGAACTATTTAACCGCCTCCGAAAATTCTTTCATACATCCGTGAATAATTCAACCCCCTCCGTGAATTCTTTGATACCTCGATGAATTATTTAACCCCCTCCATGAATTATTTCATACCTCGGTGAATATTTTAACCCCGTTCGTGTACTTTTTCATACCTCCCCGAATTTTTTAACCCCCTGCGTGAATTATTTGATACCTCCGTGAATTATTTAACCCCCTCCATGAAATATCTGATACCTCCGTGAATTTTTTAACCCCCTCCCTGAATTATTTGATACCTCCGTGAATTATGTCACGCCCTCCGTGAATTATTTCATACCTCCGTGAATTATTGAACCTCCTCCATGAGTTTTTTCATACCTCAGTGAGTTGTTTAACCCCCTCCATAAATTTTTTGATGCCTCCGTGAATTATTTGATACCTCCGTGAATTATTTAACCCCCTCCGTGAATTATTCCATACCTCCGTGAATGATTGAACCCCCTCCGTGATTTTTTTCATACCTCCGTGAATTATTTAACCCCCTCCGTGAATTTTTTTTTTTTCTCCGTGAATTATTTATCCCCCTCCGTGAATTTTTTGATACCTCTGTGAAAAAATTAACCCCCTCCGTGGATTATTTGATACCTCCGTGAATTATTTAACCCCCTCCGTGAATTATTTGATACATCGCTGAATTATGTAACCCCCTCCGTGAATTATTTCATACCTCCGTGAATCATTTAGCCCCCTCTGTGAATTATTTCATACCTCCGTGAATCATCCAACCCCCTCCGTGAATTATTTCATACCTCCGTCAATGATTTAACCTCCTCCGTGAATTATTCAACCCCTTCCATGAATTATCTGATACCTCCGTGAATCTTTTAACCCCCTCCGTGAATTTTTTGATACCTCCGTGAATCATTCGACCCCCTCAGTGAATTATTTCATACCGCCGTGAATCATTCAACCCCCTCCATGAATTATCTGATACCTCCGTGAATCATTTAACCCCCTCTGGGAAGTCTTTGATACCTCGGTGAATTATTTAACCCCCTCCGTGGATTCTTTGATACTTCCGTCAATTATTCAACCCCGTCCATGAATTATCTGATACCTCCGTGAATTATTTAACCCCCTCCATGAATTATCTGATACCTCCCTGAATTGTTTCATACATCCGTGAATTCTTTGATACCCTACTGTATTATTTAACCCCCTCCGTGAATTACTTCATACATCCGTGAATTGTTTAAGTCCCTCCGTGAATCATTTGATACCTCCGTGAATTCTTTGATACCTCAGTGAATGTTTTAACCCCCTCCTTGAATTCTTTCATACCTCTGTGAATTATTTAACCCCCTCCGGGTATTATTTCATACCTCTGTGAATTACTTAACCTCCTCCGTGAGTTATTTCATACCTCCGTGTTATTTAACCCCCTCCCTGAATTATTGCACACCTCCGTAAATTTTTTAACCCCCTCCGTGAATTATTTGTTACCTCCGTGAATTATTCAACCCCCTCTGTGAATTATTTCATACCTCCTAGAATCCCTTAACCCCCTCCGTGAATTGTTTGATGCCTCCGTGATTTATTTAACCCCCTCCATGAATTTTTTGATACCTCCGTGAATTATTGAACCCCCTCCATGAATTATCTGATACCTCCCTGAATTATTTAACCCCCTCTGTGAATTATTTGACACCTCTGTGAATTTTTCAACCCCCTCCGTGAATTTTGTAACCCCTGCCCCGAATTATTTGATACCTCCATGCGCTATATAACCCCCTCCGTGAATTGTTCCATACATCCGTGAATTTTTTAACATCCTGCGTGACTTATTTGATACCTCCGTGTATCATTTAACCCCCTCCGTGAATTATCTGATACCTCCATGAATTCTTTAACCCCCTCCATGAATTATCTGATACCTCCGTGAATCATTCAACCCCCTCCATGAATTATCTGATACCTCCGTGAACCCTTTAACCCCCTCTGTGAATTATTTGACATCTCTGTGAATTATTCAACCCCCTCCATGATTTATTCGACACCTCTGTGGATTTTATAACCCCTGCCGTGAATTATTTGATACCTCCATGAGCTATATAACCCCCTCCCGGAGTTTTTCCATACATCCGTGAATTATTTAACTATCTCTGTGAATTTTTTCATACCTCCGTGTATTATTTAACCCGCTCCCTGAATTTTTGGATACCTCCATGAATTATTCAACCCCCTCCATGAGTTTTTTGATACCTCTGTGAATTAATTAACCCCCTCCGTGAATCATTTGATACCTCTGTGAATTATACAACCCCCTCCATGAATTATGTGATACCTCCATGAATTATTTGACCCCCTCTATGAATGTTTTGATACCTCCGTGAACTATTTCATACCTCCGTGAATTATTTGATACCCCTGTGAAATATTTAACCCCCTCCTCGAATTTTTTTATACCTCCGTGAATTATTCGACCCCCTCCGTGAATTATTTGATACCTCCGTGAATTATACAACCCCCTCCATGAATTCTGTGATACCTCCGTGAATTTTTTGACCCCCTCCATGAATTTTTTGATACCTTCGTGAATTATTTCATACCTCCGTGAATTGTTTGATACCTCCGTGAATTACTTAACCCCCTCCGTGAACTTTTTGATACCTCCTTGAATTATTCAACCCCCTCCGTGAATTATTTCATACCTCGGTGAATTTTTTGATACCCCTGTGAATTCTTTAACCCCCTCCGTGAGTTATTTCATACATCCGTGAATCTTTTAACCCCATCTGTGAATTGTTTGATACCTCCGGGAATTACTTAACCCCCTCAATTGATTTTTTCATACATCCGTGAATCTTTTAACCCCATCTGTGAATTGTTTGATACCTCCGTGAATTATTTAACCCCCTCCGTGAATCATTTGATACCTCCGTGAGTTATTGAACCCCCTCTGTGAATCATTTGCTACCTCCGTGAACTATTCAACCTCCTCCGTGAGTTATTGCATACCTCCGTGAATTATTTGATACCTCCATGAATGATTTAACCCCTCCATGAATTATCTGATACCTCCGTGAATTATTTAACCCCCTCTGTGAATTATTTGATACCTCCGTGAATTATAGAACCCCCTCCGTGAATTTTTTTGATACTTCCGTGAATTATTTAACCCCCTCCGCAAATGATTTCATACCTCAGTGAATTATTTTCCCCCCCCGTGAATTATTTCATACCTCCGCGAATTTTTCAACCCCTTCCATGAATTATCTGATACCTCCGTGAATTATTCAACCCCCTCTGTGAATTGTTTCATACCTCCGTGAATTATTTAACCCCCTCCGTGAATTATTTGATACCTCCGTAAATTTTCTAACCCCCTCTGTGAATCATTTCATACCTCCGTGAATTATTCAACCCCCTCCGTGAATTTTTTCATACCTCCGTGAATTATTTAACCCCCTCTGTGAATTATTTGATACCTCTGTGAATTATTTAACCCCCTCGGTGAATTATTTGATACCTCCGTGAATTATTTAACCCCCTCTGTGAATTATTTGATACTTCCGTGAATTATTGAACCCCCTCCGTGAAATATTTTCATACCTGCGTGAAAAGTTTAACCCCCTCTGTGAATTATTTGATACCTCCGTGAATTCTTCAAACCCCTCCGTGAATCATTTGATACCTCCGTGAATTATTTAACCCCCTCCGTGAATTATTTGAGACCTCCGTAAATTTTTTAACCCCCTCTGTGAATCATTTGATACCTCCGTGAATTATTCAACCCCCTCCGTGAATTTTTTCATACCTCCGTGAATTATTTAACCCCCTCTGTGAATTATTTGATACCTCTGTGAATTATTTAACCCCCTCCGTGAATTATTTGATACCTCCGTGAATTATTTAACCCCCTCTGTGAATTATTTGATACTTCCGTGAATTACTGAACCCCCTCCGTGAAATATTTTCATACCTCCGTGAATAATTTAACCCCCTCCGTGAATTATTTGATACCTCCGTGAATTCTTCAAACCCCTCCGTGAATCATTTGATACTTGCGTGAATTATTTGACCCCCTCTGTGAATTATTTGCTACCTCCGTGAATTATTTAACCCCCTCCGTGAATTTTTTCATACCTCAGTGAATTTTTTAACCCCCTCCGTGAATTATTTGATACCTCCGTGGATTTTTTAACCCCCTCCGTGAATTATTTGATACCTCCGTGAATTATTTGACCCCCTCCATGAATTTTTTGATACCTCCGTGGATTCTTTCATACCTCCGTGAATTATTTGATACCCCTGTGAATTTTTTAACCCCCTCCGTGAATTATTTCATACATCGGTCAATCCTTTAACCCCATCCATGAATTATCTGATACCTCCGTGAATTATTCAACCCCCTCCGTGAATCATTTGATACCTCTGTGAGTTTTTTAACCCCTTCCGTGAATTATTTGCTACCTCCGTGAATTTTTTGATACCTCCCTGAATGATTTAACCCCTCCATGAATTATGTGATACCTCCGTGAATTTTTTAACCCCCTCTGTGAATTATTTGATACCTCCGTGAATTATATAACCCCCCCCGTGAATTATTTAACCCCCTCTGTAAACTTTTTCATACCTCAGTGAATTATTTAACCCCCTCCCCGAATTATTTCATACCTCCGTGAATTATTCAACCCCCCCCATGAATTATCTGATACCTCCGTGAATTATTCAACCCCCTCCGTGAATTATTTGCTACCTCCGTGAATTATTCAACCTCCTCCGTGAGTTATTGCATACCTCCGTGAATTATTTGATACCTCCCTGAATGATTTAACCCCTCCATGAATTATGTGATACCTCCGTGAATTTTTTAACCCCCTCCGTGAATTATTTGATACCTCCGTGAATTATTTAACCCCCTCCGTGAATCATTTGATACCTCCGTGAATTATTTAACCCCCCCGTGAATTATTTCATACCTCCGTGAATTATTTAACCCCCTCCGTGAATTATTTGATACCTCCGTGAATTCTTTAAACCCCTCCGTGAATTATTGCACACCTCCGTGAATTATTCAACCCCCTCCATGAATTGTTTCATACCTCCGTGAATTATTTAACCCCCTCCGTGAATTATTTGATACCTCCGTGAATTATTTGTCCCCCTCCGTGAAGTATTTGATAAATCGGTGAATTATTTAACCCCCTCCGTGAATTATTTCATACCTCCGTGAAGAATTTAAGCCCCTTCGTGAATTATGAGATACCTCCTTGAACTCTTTAACCCCCTCCATGAACCATTTGATACCTCCGTGAATTTTTTAACCCCCTCCGTGAATTATTTGCTACCTCCGTGAATTATTTGATACCTCGGTGAATGATTTAACCCCTCCATGAATTATGTGATACCTCCAGGAGTTATTTAACCCCCTTCGTCAATTATTCGATACCTCCGTGAACTATATAACCCCCTCGATGAATTATTTGATACCTTCGTGAATCATTTAACCCCCTCCATGAATTATTTGATACCTCCGTGAATTATTTAACCCCCTCTGTGAATTTTTTCATACCTTCGTGAATTATTCAACCCCCTCCGTGAATTAGTTGCTACCTCCGTGAATTGTTCAACCTCCTCCGTGAGTTGTTGCATACCTCAATGAATTATTTGATACCTCCGTGAATGATTTAAACCCTTCATGAATTATGTGATACCTCCGTAAATCGTTTAACCCCCTCCGTGAATTATTTGATACCTCGGTGACTCCCTCATGTATGGCCTTCGTGGTAATAAGGCGAGGGATAAGACGGCCTTGATGCCCGATCCCTTAAGGAGGAGCTCGTCGGGCTGTACCACTCTGGACTCGCGTCATGGATATGAACATATTGCGCCCGAGGAAGGACCCGTGGGGACTCTCCCCCAGCCGGCGGGCCTTGGGAAGCTTGGGGTAACCTGATGGATCTTTGTGGTCGCTTTCGAGCTGTGGGACCACCTCGGTCGTCGTGTGACGCCTATGTTGGCCGTGTATGCCACTGCCAACGTGGTGGTGACCGTAGCAGCCGGCACCCGGTGCGCCTGGTATGGGTTAACGGGTCCTTTGGATGCCGAACAATCGCCGCCAGGACCCGGAACTTGATACTTGATACTATACTTGCAGTTACTAACAGCTACAGCACCTTACCTGTCTTACTGTGGGATTTGGGCAGCCTAACCTGCAAATCGGCCTTAAGTGAGGATGTGACACCCCCCCCCCTTTCGGGGGATGGTCCTGGGTACCCGCTGCCATGCTTGGGTGTTATCGAGCCCCCCCCAGGGTTTGCTCTAAGGAGGGGGGTGAAGCGGTACCCAGAACCTATGGCCCATGGCCCGGAGGCCTGTGAGCCGTCACTCCCGTGCGGAAGCCGTTGACACCGGCTGTCAGCGGGATATCCCGGTTCTCTAATCCGCGGGATTTGGAATCCGATCCTTAACCATTGAATCAATGTAGATTTACCATAACTTTATTGTCTTAGGCGATTTCCGGTCGGAAATCGGTGAAATACCCGATTTCTACCGCGGTTTCCAATTGTCGTGAAATCGCCGCAGTCGCGCCGCCTGTCGTCGCCTGTTCCGTGGACTGCATTAGATTTTTCTGTAATACGATTTCTCTTGAAGTTAAGACTGAAACAGTCTTCGAGTGATCCGCAATTTTTCCCTTGATATAACGGATCGCGTCCCAGATTTTTCCCAGAAAATCTGGGCGACCGAAGGCGCTTTGAACCCCCAAGTGGAATAACAAGGGTTACGAGCGTTCAAGCGCCCAGGGGCGAACTAACGTGCCTCATAGGCACTGTGTATGAGGTTTTGCCCCCCAAAGTCATAGGATGAGGCCAAAGGATCCCAACTCAATAGGCCCAAAGGGTTATTCATTTTGAGTGTTCTCCAAGAAGTGCGCTTTTTCACGTACTTGGCGTCCAAATACGTGTAGAAATATGTTGAGTTGGCGTTTGTCCCACCCTTGCTCGCCTCTACATCCGGGCCATATCATTTGTCTTCCCCGGATAGTGCATATATGATCTCCATATATATATTGGCAATATATTTGGCGTGCATGCTAAAATTCGGCTTTCCGAAAGGAGGTCGATTTTCGACCAAAGCACTTGCATGCGTGTTAAGGGACCAAGGTTACATTAGAATATAGGCATACTTTGATTCTAGGCCACTAGGTTGGGTGTAGAAAGCGTGGGTAGGGTTGTATGCCATGTTTGGTGTCATATCGGCAGCCCATTTGGCGGGTACACCATTCCGAGACAAACCCGCCAATGGACCCCATATCGCACGAGGCCCTTCATTGTACTGCCAACCAACACTCGCAAGCCTAACCTTCGTGAAGGGACACTTGTGGAGCGCTCCCGAAGCAATGCGTTGCGAGCAAGGTGTGTTTTTTGCAATCTTCCATTTTTTCATGTGCCCACTTGGGAGGCAGCGCGCGCGACCTTCCAAAGGGCCCCAAGTGGAGCACATAAGTGGAATCGGAGGTCATTGGTGTCAAGTCATTGTGTTTAGAAGCATTGGTCGATTACTCAATCCAGGCCGAAGATATTATAATATATTTGTGCGCCTTTCAAGGCACTTTTGGGTGTTTTTTCGCCAATATTGCTGTTTTTTGCCCGTCATGATGTCAAGTGGCGACCGTGTATCTCAACGTTGCGCCCAATTGACATCATGACCCAAGTATGTTTTGAGGGTACATACTTCGGTGCCCAACATATCTTAGACCCGACGGATGACTCCTCTTGGGCTTGGCGTACTGTGGCCGCCATGTTGGCAATTTGGGACCATCCCAAATCATGGGCTCACTTGGCGACCCTGCCATTCCCGAAACCGGAGGAGTTGGGCAGCGCCCAAAAGATATGTTGGACACATATGACTTGATACCAATCCTCTGGCACACTCCGGTCCAAGTCGGGCATGTGCCTCATTTGCCCCAACCATGAGTGTGCGCATTTTCGGCCATTTTGGGCAATTTTCCACATTTTCTGCCCGCCGTGCACCATGTTCAGCACCCTCGTGCACGCCGGACTCATGGACCAATGGACCATGTATGACATGGATGTTATGGACATTGGTCCCCATGGTTCACACACCACGTGGGCGAAGCGGAGCAACCTTCGTTAGGGTGCTAGCCCAAAGTGAGTGTGGGCAATTTTGCCATTTTGGCATTTGTGGACCCAATTGGGATTGTCACCACGCCGAGTGGCATGGAGATCTTTGAGATCCAAGTGCATGGAAGTCTTCGTTGGACTCTTGGTGGATCGCGTATGAAATGGCGGATCCGATCTCTAAGCCGGCGTGGAGATATACTATTGGAAGCACCCCCGAATTTTGGCTCATTTCGAGCAGCCAAAATGACCCCCTTTTGGGACCCCAATTTCACCCCCCCCCCCCGTGTGGTCAATTGGCGGCCCCATATCTCTATGCCCACGGGGATCCTGGACTCAAATTCAGGTTGTACACTCAGAAGAAAGTCCTAGGTCCTGCCTCCTATCCTGTGAGCCATTGGCCTTGCCCTGGCCGGGCGAGCTACGCGTGAGAATGATGCCAATTTTGGTGATTTTGGCATCATGACCCCACTTGACGAACCCCGGGTGCCCTGATGCCGGGACCTCAGAGGGAACCAGGTGGGGTGGGGGCTCCAAGGAGTTCATACTCGAAGGGCATAGGGTCAGTTGCCTCGTCCCTACCTCTGGTGGGTCCGGACGAGGGGTCAATTTTGGATATTTTTGAGCTAATATCAGTTTGGGCTGAAACAGCCCATTTTCAGCTACCAACTCCTAGGGGATAATGGCGGGGCCATATCTCTGGCTCAGAGTGGAGTTGGGACTCGCCGTTAAGGGAGCATGGGGAGTCACCGTTGGTTGGCCTTGCAGTTCCTTGGTTCACAGGAACTCGCCTCCGGCTGGGCGGGACCCCTCCCCCATTGGCAGGGTTTCAGGGTTCGGACTGAGCAGGGCATGCGGTGTGTTTGAGCCCCCGCCCCCACCAGCCACTGGGAGGGTCGGACCTGGGATTGGGATATGAGTTGGGAGTGAGTGTCTCTTGTCCTGTGATGCCCTCACCCCAGTCCAGTCTTAACCCCATGTGTACATATCCTGATTTGTTGCTGTACATACTTTTGTTCCCTTGTTTCAGAGTGCCAAGGATCCTGAAACGCTTTGTCACATGACATGAGCGCAATGATGCCCCTGTGAGCGTAGTGCTTTGCCTGCCTGCTCACTTGCGCGTGTCCACCGCAGTGTCCCGTGGCCAGGCCCCCCACGGGAACGCGTCAAAAGCGTGTCACCGCCGCGGGGTTACCCATCCCTCGCGTGCCACTCGGAGCCACCAACCCCGAGCAGCGCGGCGCAGCAGCTCGCAGTTCGCAGCTTGCAGCGCAGCGCAGCGGCCCGCAGCGTCGCCCAGAGCATCGACCTGAGCGCCCACGGAAGCGCCGCGACCGTGAAGGAGGTGGACAGACCAGGACTCCCTCATCAGCGAGTCCTATTGGCAGACCAGCAAGGCCGCACACCCAGTCGCGTCAACCACCTCCACAACCACCGGCCGACCAGCACCGGCCGCACTCCCAGTCCAGTGCTACGTCAACCGCTCCAACAACCACCACCAGGACCAGTCCGTGGAGCGAAACGAGAGCCCACCAAGGACTCCAAGACCAAGTACGCCGGGCGCTGCCATGGTAAACTGGCAAGAAGCGGGTAAGACGTGGCCGCGGCCCCACCCCCATGCAGTGCGCCTACTGCGTGGGTTGGTTTGGGACCAGCACTACCGCCACAGCCACCCCCAGTGCGAAGGCGGCATGCCCGGGAGCTTCGAGCTCCGCCAGGACATGGGCCCCGACCGCCTGCAGGCAGTCGAAGACTGGCTGCGGGTGGAAGGGTTTGCCTTCCGCTTCCAGCAGAGGCGCTGGAGGGTCTGGACCTGGCCGGACAGGCCCGGCGAGAGCTGCGCCCCGGCGGGATTGAGGAGGACGAGAAGCCCAACGAGTACCCGTCGGGCGCCTCGATCAACGTCTCCATGTGGGACATGATCGAGAAGAACTTCCCGGAACTGGGGAACGAGCGCAGGCTGCAGGGCAGCAGCAGCAGCGCGTCTCCGGGGACGGAGAAGCGGTCCGCTGGGGACAGGAAGCGGGACCGGAAGTGGCGGGAGTACCAGGAATCCCTGGCGGCCGAAGCCGCGCAAGGCGCCAAGGGCGGAACCCCAGCCCCCAGCCCCCAACGGGCCAGTGGCGGTCACCACCCCGGCCAAACCACCCTTGGTGACTTCCTCCAAGTCGCCAAGCCTGCCAAGGCCAAGCCCCGTCAGCTGCACCTGAGGAAGTCAGGCCCCAGCAGCGACGTGGAGTCGGCCCACCGCGGGAGGATGCCGGCCCACCAGGCCGGCTCCAGCAGCAGCGTCGCTTCCGACCAAAGGGATGTGGCGCGCGCCTGTGAGCGCGCCTGTGGGCCGCCCTGCAACCTTCGGGTTGCCCGGCAACGGGCCACGCAGCAGAAAGCTGCCGTGGAGGGCGCCGTCGGCATCGCCCAGCAGGAAGCTGCGGAGTGGGCGCATGGCATGGCCATCCACGCTGCGACCGTGGCAGCCATTGCGGCCGGACTCACGGCCGCAGCCGCCCATCAGGCAGCGATTGCCCAGGTCAAGGGTGAGGTGGCGGCAGCCGACGAGGAAGCCCGCCTGACGCAGGAGGCCATTGCCTGCAAGGAGGCTGAGGTGAAGGCGCTGGAAGAGGCGCTGGCCCAAGAGAGGGCAAAGAAGGAGGCGGAGGGAAGGGCCCACGCCGAAGTGACGGCTAAGGCCCAGGCGGACGCCGCCAAGAAGGACGCCATCGAGGCCGCGCGACGGAAGGTCGCTGAGGAGAGAGCCAAGTGAAAGTGCTGCCCTGGGTCGTTGTGGGTGCCGGAGGGCTCGGGGCCGGCAAGACCAGTGGGGCAGGCACGCGAGGAGTCTCCCTGGATGTTGTTATTGGGGGTAGAACCGGACACTCGGACACCAACGGAGGCGAGAGCAGCGACAACAGAAGCAAGATCCATGCTGATTGTGGTCCGGCAGAAAATCCCAGTCTATGAAGAAAATTGAGGGGAATTATTCTAAATACATCTGAGTGTCCAAAACTGTCCGAATGAATTTAAATAATCCATTTATGTAAAATTGTATGGCCGATCAGGCCCGCGAGCGCGCGCCAGCGGCAAATGGCGATTCCAGCTAAAATAGCGGAATGCGGCGGATTTACGGGAAATGGACCGCGGAATCAAATCCGGCATATCAGAAATATATAGGAAATATCCTGTGACTGAGCTGCGAGGCGGCAATTCTGCCGAAGCAAAGAAAATGACGTAAATGTAGCCAATCTGGGCAGAATGTCTGAAAATCTGAGCAGATGGGGCTAGCCGCACTTACACTCCCCCTCCAAAAACACACTGGGGTGTGTCGCTACGTCAACGAAGAACGTAGTGCGGGTAAGTCCCAGAAAAACATAGAAATGTAGCCTCGATGGGGCGAAATCTGCTTGATCTGACCTGAATTGGGCTGAATTGGCACTGAATCAGGCTGGATGAACCTGAAATGAGACAGAATGAGAAGTGACGAACAGTCCTCCGTGCAGTAAAACATTAGGTCACGGGCTAAAAAGGATGTAAACGTATCGAGGATCGATACCAAACCATGCATTGGTTGAGAATGAGGTAGATTATTGATGGATTGAGTGGGGGAATCAAGAATTGGAGTGACATCTCAGCGCTCTGACACAGTTTCGCTGTCGCGGGCACGCTACGGTGTCCTCGCCGAACTCTACATCGTGTTATCCCGCTTTTCTCGTTCTGAAAAGTACAGCATGTGTCTCAGAATTGGCGCATCTGGTGGATGATCACAAGATTCAGCAAAAATGAGAATGAATTTGAGCAGAGATTGAGGGGATTAAGCAATCACAGAGAGGTTAAACAAATACACATGTAGTCTACAGACCCTAAGTGAACCACCGAAGGTAGAGATGTTCTTCTGTTCACTTAGATCTAAACAGATCTTCGAGGAATGATGGGAGATGACAAGGCAATCAATCTAAATTGTCCTAACATGAGTAAATTCCCTGAGATGAAGGTGAAATGAAGCGGAATGTGTACAACTGAAACTAACAACACTTTCGTTTAGACTAAAGTTAATATATATTGTCGTTTATTCAGCTCAATTGTGCTTTCCGGCACGTTGGTTCGCGAGCATCTAACAGATTCTATCAAAATGTGGATCATGTGATGATGCATCATGATGGGACATGCTGGCCCTGGATCCTTGGCATGTAACGCGCCGAAGGTTCGCTGAAGGCACTTTACTGACAGTATATAACTGAGAGACACCGATTTTACAGTGGCGGTGGTGTCAATCGACTTGGACAAGGCCAATCTTTCGATGAAGTCCCACAAGACACTTGGATTCACCATTCTCGACAGTTTCTGGTCGGATTGAGCTCACATTGGCGTGTGCCAAAAATACAACGAAGCTTACGGACTTCAGAGGTTGCTGTTAGAAGTCCCTAGAGCTCCTAGATGAAGATTGTCTGAACAATTGACGTCTGGGTTTCGTACAACAGTGACAGAATGATGGACAAACCTGAGAAATTCAAGGTAAATTTGAGGATCCTGGATCTGAATCTGGACTTTGGCGTCAGCATCACAGCAAATGAAGGTATGATCTGAGTTCCTGGCGTCGCATCTGGTGCAGCCAGTACTACAGGGGTTGCCTGTAGGGGTGAATGTCGCTGGCCAGCGTTTTTATTATGTACATTTGCTTCCATCTGCACGAGTAGCCAAATTCCAAAGATGCACAGACCAACAGAGACAAGATTACCCCGAATCTGCCTGAATTAAGCCTGAGTTTGGTTTTTTCTGAACACGGCAGCACACTCCGTCAGCGTATCTACGCCTTGTCTGCCTAACGGAGACCAAAGAAAAGTTGATTGACGTCAAATTATCAAACATTCGCAGTTCTCCACATCATGACATAAACAGAAAGAATGAACAGTGGATTGAGCAGAATGTGGTAGGATGGCTTCCTTAATTCGGCCAAGCACGAATGCATGTGACCACCAACCTGTCTGGCCTGGCCCTCGTACGGCTTGGGCGCTGCAGATCAGCGGCCGAACTTGAAGCTTGGTCCTCATGTGGCTCCTGGGCTGGCCTGACCGCAGGAGGGGGGATCGACGGATCAGCCCTGGAATGTGGCTGCTGAGGGCCATAAAAGGCTGGATCTCGATTCACCACAGGTCGTTTTCCGTCGCTCTCCACTTGTCTGTCTGGTTTCGACAAACAATCTGTCAGGAGTACGCCAATTTCGAGGTGCTTCTTGAGGAAGTCAATGAACCCCTTGGTGTACCCATGGACAAAAGATTGGGCTGGTTCCCAGTTGTTGTGACTGGAATCAAAGCCCCTCCACTCACACAGAAATTCCCATTCGCCCTTGGCGTCACGTCTTGCTTCAACAATCCTCTTGAGTTCGTACTTCCCCCCTTCGATGACCCGATCAGACAAGTGTTTTGCAGTCCAAAAAAGGGGTTTAACTCGATCCTTAGGGGAGGGGATCTCTCTCTTGAGGCGATCGCCCGAAACGTCAATTTCCCTGCTGACATCCACACGAATCCTCCACCTGTTCTCACCAAGACGTGCTGTAACAGCAAATGGCCCCTCCCACAAGGGAAGAAGCTTGTCATCTCCGTCCAGGGTGGTTTCGGATTTTCGAAGCCAAACTCGATCATCGACTTCAAAATTGTGGGGGTTTTTTCGACCTTGATTTTGAACCCAAAGCCAGTCAGCTTGATGCTTTTCGATTAATTTCGACACAGATTTATCTGCTCGTTGGACTTCGTCCAAAAACAGCGAAGCATCCTTACAGGGGCGAGGATTATTCAACGGCATGTTCCACCAACACTTCTTTCGTCCAAAGACAATTTCATTTGGAGAAAGGCCATGATACAAAGGCGTGTTGTGGTAACGGCGAAGCAATGCGAAGAGAACTTCCATCCAATGGAAATCCTTTTCACTCGCGAGCTCCTTACGAAGCATATTAATTATTGAGCGGCCGGCTCTTTCGCCTGGCAGCGCTCGATGCGAGTGGATTTCACATCGGAGGTGGTGGATTCCAAGGCGAGCACACATTTCTCTCCACCATTCGGAGGTGTACTCTTTGCCTGAATCCGTGACCACCTCGGATGGGACGTCCCAGCCTCCCATCCAGGTCTGCGCGCACCACTTGGCGGCAGCCTTGCCAGTCATCGACCCAATGTTGCAAGGCAACACTTGAATGTAGCCGGAATGACGGCACTGAATAAGGAGCACACCATTGACTTTTTTATTAGTCCAATGGCACTCTTCGTCATCGAGTTCACCGAGATAGAAAAAATCACTGGTGACTCTGTTAAAGAGACGCTCCGGAATAGGATGAGGCCTCAGATGGCCGTGCTTCTTTGCGCTGGGGGGCGTCGAGACAGCACATTGGGCACATCCGGCTGCTACTTTCATGCAATGAGTGTAGAGCCTCGATCCAAACAACCTATGCTTAATCATCGACCACAGTCGACGGCCATGTGCGTGGGGGGACTCCCATTTGTGCCACCAGTTTAACACTCGGGGGGCTAGGGCGTCTGGCACACACAATTTACCCTCCATCCACAGCTTCCCCCCATCCAACGAGTACTCAGCAAAAATCCCATCCCTGTGAGCATCTTTGGATTTGAGATTTCCAAAGACCTCTTTAAACATGGGATCCTGCAGGTAATCGGACGTCCAGTCACAGATGATCAGGGAATCCTTCGGCAGGGGTGGAGTTTTGGCCGGATCTCGACGCTTAATGCCCTCGATCAACCGAAATCTACTTACTCGTCGGGTATAGTCAAACCGTTTCACACTCCCTGAGGAGGGATCGGTGACTTTTTCCACGACTTTCAGCGTTTTGGTGCAGATCTCGTGAGCATGCGCCGGATCTGTGATGGCCGTGATGTCGTGACACGGCAATGCGTGCTGTTTAACAGCGCACTGCATGCATGCACGTCGAATGAGTTTCTTTTCTTCCTGATCCCATTCGATGATTACATGGCGGTCCTGCTCCGTACCATGGATGTTGGTACTTTGCAGCCCCTCTGAGGCGGGGTAAGCCCATCGGCTCAGAGCATCCGCTACCGTGTTATGTTTACCAGGCAAATACGACACATGGAGGTCAAACAGAGAGAGAAATTCGTGCCATCTGGCCCGTCGACCAGCTGGGCTCGCGACAGTATCAATGTGTTCAGTGGCCCAATACTCCAGAGATCGATGATCCGTCAGGACCTCGACTCGATTGGTGCCAACCCACGATTGGTACTTTTTTAGAGCGCAAATTATGGCATACGTTTCTTGCTCACGCGGCGACCATTGCATTTGGCGTGGGGCTAGCTTCCGTGACCAAAATGCAAGAGGGTAATGATCGCCGGTGGCTTCATCCACCTGTTCAAGGACAGCTCCGATCGCGTACCTAGATGCGTCGGTTCTAATGTAGAAGGGTCGGTCAAATTGGGGCACATGCAACGTGGCGACTTCGCAGAGGGCTGCCTTCAAGTGATGGAAGGCCTCCTCGCACTCGTCAGTCCACTTGACACGAACCTTTGAACCTGCCTTGCCTGCATCTCTCCCTACCTTCAATAATTCAGTGAGGGGGGCAGCAAATTTGGCATAATTCGGCACAAAAGTGTGGTAAAAATTGCAACAACCCAGGAATCCTCGCAACTCCGTGATCGTCTCAGGGCGCTTCCACTTCTGAATAGCGACGAGCTTCCCTGGACTGGGTCGTCGAGTGCCATTCTCTAGGAGAGAACCACAAAATTCGACTGATTTTAAAAATAATTTTCCCTTCTTTGGCCCACAAATCAGCTGATTGGCGTCAAGAATATCCAAAACTTGGTTCAGCTGCTTCTCATGTAGGGCCACCAGCTCGGCTTCGGTCAGTCCCTCCCCCTCCGTCGCGATGATTATGTCATCTATGTACACACTCACGAAGGCACGAAGCTCAGGATGGGTTGTGAACAGCACATCCTCCATCATTCTTTGAAAAAATGAGGGGGCGTTCTTCAATCCCATGGGCATGACGGTCCATTGGACTGGGCCACATGGCGTGCACATACAGGTGAGAGGTCTGCTGTCCTTCCTCAACGGCATTTGGTGAAAGCCGTGACGGAGATCCAGCACAGAGAACAAACGACCTCTTGCCCTCTTGGCGATTTCCTCCTCAATGAGGGGCAGGGGGTGTGAATCCGCCTTTGTTTCGGCGTTGAGATTGCGAAAATCAACAACCATTCGCCAACCATCAATGGTGTTCTGGTCTGCAGGCGGTGGCTTCGGGACTGTGAAGGGTGAACAGCACCATTCGCTGGTCATACAACCCTCAAGCCAACCAAATTCCCTGAGATTTCTCTCGATGATTTTTCTGAGAATCTCATGTTTGTGTCCATGATTTTCATAAGGGCGCTGTTTTTTTGCCTTGTACCCTTCACGAAGCTCGATGAAGGCTTCACCGAACTGTCCACGGACAGGGGGGTCTTTGATCAACTTCCCTGAAAGGGTTGTATCCTTCCGTTCCTCAAAAATCTTTTCTCTTGACTTGGAACACAATTCAGTGTCCACCTGATCGCCAGGAATTACTGTCGAAAAAACTTTGGCGACTTCTTCGGCTTTGGCAGGAAGAATCTTCTTACGGATGTCCCTAAACAGGTCCGTATCAACTGCCTCTTGAAGATAGGTGGGTCTTGTGTCGAAATCCCAGAGATTTTCTTCGCGATCCAGCTCTTCGGAAGGATCCATGAAAGCTTCCACAGGGGGTTTTTCATAAAAAACTCTGAATTTGCGGCGCGATTGGAGATTTTTCCTCGCCCGTGCACTGAAGATTCTTTTCGATGTCGACCGTATTGGGGAAGAGGGAGACGAGGCGGATCCATTGGTCGTTGAATCACCTTGGGTATCTGACGAACAAAAATCAGAAAAAATAGATTCATCATCAGTACCACGCTCAACCTCAGATTCAGACCCAACACAGGAATCTGTACCAGAATCAGCAGAATTAGAGTCAGAAAGCTTTCCATCCACCAGGAATGCAAGCGAACTCCAGGACCGCTGTGGCAGGGGACCTGTGTCGTCCCTGGCATACAGCTTAATCTTCCTGGGAAGTTCGATGTAATCAACACAAATGTCTTGTAATTCCTGAAACCAAGGCTTGTCGTCCCACAAGGGCACAACCAAAATTGCCTGGGTTTTATCTTGTTTGATTTTGTGGATGACCTGCTGGATTAAGTGACACGGAGGATTAATCCACAACTTCTTGTCCCATTTGTGGGTCCAAGCGTCGCTGAAGTGCTTATCAAAGCGCTTGTTCGTACGGTTAGCAAAAGCATCATACTGTGGCCAAAATGAATGGTGTTCATGAAAGTATTCACAAATTGCATCGCGCCATTTGTCGACAACTCTGTAGGATGAAGAGTGCCAGCGCGAAGGGCGTCGTGGCTGGGAGTCCCTACGAAGACATTCTAACTCTTGGGAGTAATCGGCACTCCCATTCACCTCTGCAATGGTGACATCTTCACCAAATTTTGGTGTCACTTTTTGCTTCAAAAATTCTTCTGCACTTTTAAACCCTGCGTGCAAAAAACGAAATTCAGGACGCTCCAAAGGACCTGACTCCAGCAAAAAACAACGACGATGACCTACGGGCGCTACCCTGTTCTTACGAAGCCAAGGATGGCCCAAATAAAGGTCATATTTTATGTCAGCACGGTAGAAGTAGTCATCCTTAAGGACAACTTCTTCCACATTTTGCTCTTCCCAAAGGTCTTGAGCGACCAAATGGGTGGATATATAACAACCGCGTTGCCCACCTGCGAGAGAATGTCCAGAAACTCCCTCGAGGGTAACAGGATGAGGCGATTCAAACACGCAGTCGTCGGGTAAGAAGGAATTGGATTGGAGATTTACCTCTGATCCATTGTCACACAAACAAGTGGCGAGGTGGAAATTTCCCTTGCAATCAGAGACCCACAGCTTTGTGACAAACTGACGAGCCCTGTGCTTGGACTGTACACCAACCTCGTCCACTACGACAGAAGGATCCGCTGCCGGATCCAGGGGAGAGGAGACAAGCGACCCTACATCAAGTAATGGTCGATCAGGAATTTGGGGATCATGCCTGAAATCGCCTGGGGAGGGGCGATTTTCGTGGCTCCCCTAGGCGTTCTGACCTCCAGCGGCTGCGTTAACATTGTGAACACAGCCTGTTTCGTCGATCCATTCATCTTGGAACGGATCATCCGCTGGATTCAGAGCATTTTCGACGTAATCTCGATCCGCATCAGACACCTGGTCTGCACCTGAGACCTGATCCACACGATGATTTCCCTTTCCACGTCCACGGCCACGGCCGCCGGATGATGGACCACCACCGTCGCCACGCCCTCTGCCCTTACCAGAGAAGGGGGTTCCTGAAGGATTTCCCTTACCCTTACCCTGTGATCCTGGAGCATTTCCTTTGTTTTGACCAGATTGAGGGGTTTGGCCTGGATTTCGATTTCCGCCTCCGGCGTTGAAATTGGGACTTGTCTGGCCATTTGGCTGTCCACCGGAGCCGGATGGAGTCCGATTCCCTTTGCCTTGGGACCCGCCAGGGCCTCCGGTGTTTTTGTTTCCACCGGAGGGAGTCGAATTACCCTTTCCCCCCTTGGCACCATGCACCTGCCTGTCATTCCTGTCTGAATTCTGAGGATTACTGACATTTTCACCAATCACCTTGTGATCGTAAGCAGACCATCGGTGATTAGCAGTGGAATGCGTCTTAGCTCGGTTCGTAGAACCTAGAAGAAGACAGATGCTACAATGATCCTGAACATTCCGGGTGTCATTCACCTTTTTGTTGCCCTTTGGGGCCCCATTTTGGGTGTTTTGCTGGGTATTCCTGTTTCCCCCAAGACCCTCATGGAAATTTTGATTGGCGGCGTCAGCGAGCCTCTCAACCTCTTCCCACAGTTCCTGCGGAGTAAACGAAAACACCCAGTTCCTGGCCTTCAGGCGATTGCCATGGAAACTTACTCCCCTATTGAGGACTTGGACAAACAAGTCCCGATCCTCGTGTTCATTGAACTTGATTTTCCACGTGTTTTCAGTGAATTTCACCTTGGTAAACGACGTTGGGGAGCACTTTTGAAGTGCCTCCCTGACTGTAAACCGGTTGGCCGAGGCGTCAAAGCCATCGATCTCCGCCCAATAGGTCTTGACCTTTTCTTCGGACTGTCGATTCCGAAGGGTGGCGGCGGTTTCTGAGGGGATCTTGTCAAAAATCAGATTTTTCAGCTCGGCACTGGAAAATTTTTCGCCTGAATGTTCAGATTCTTCTACGAGATTCCAGAAGCGCTGTCTCTTGTCCTGCACCTCGTGCAAGATTAATCGAGAGAACGAAGGAAAATTCTTCAACATCTGGTGGTAATGGTCCTCAGGCAGTCGAGATCCACGTACCTCCAACTGTTCCCACACCTCATCAAAGGTAAGGGGGGAACTTGAATCTTCACGATCACTCCAGGTTCTGAGCCAAGTGTTGGCCGGCGCTCCCTCAAGGCAGTCCAGAAGGGCCATCAGGAACTGATCATCCTGGAGTTTTTGAATCTTAACCCACAGTTTAAATTCCCGTTGGAACTGAGGCCAACGTCTGGGGTTCCCATTATACTTCGGTTGCTTGGCAGCCTGACGGAGTCGCAATGAAGTGGGATTTAGGAGTGAATCCAGCCCAACACCGGCCGTAATGGCAGACACCTTGGCGGCATCATTAGCCACACCAGCTCCGGCGAGGGTCTGGGCGAGCAACATCTGGGCAATTGCATTGGAATCAACAGCAGGAAGGGTAGTACGGGAGGCAGTTCGTTTGGCATTTTGAGCCTCATTCCTAGCCTTCACCGATCTACTCTGAGATCGAGAGATTGTAACCCTTTCCTTTAGCTTAGTCCTGCTGATCCTTGCGTCGGTGGTCTTAGAGTCCACCGAAGGAGCAATCGAAAAAATTTCTGTCGCCTCCTCCGACGGTTCTGTTGTTTGTTCCACCGATGATGCGCCCTCAGACCTCATGTGGGTCTTGAAAAGATCTTTAATTCCCAGCGTCTGAATGATGAGTTGCATTTGATCTTTGAGCAATTGGAGCTCAGAGTCTCGCTGAGATCTGCAAGAGCAATCGGCAGGACAGTACATACCGTGCCCTGAAGGGCCTGAGCAGGCTGTCGGACCGCTAATCTCAGTGGTTCGCAGCCAGGAGTCCACTTGGGGAGCTCCTTCAGTCCTAATTTCCAGGCTTGCCTGCCTAGCTGCCTCTAAGATTCCTTCCTCAACCGCGGCGGCTAGATCGTCGCGGATGGAAACAGAGGGATGAGGGACGGAGGGCCCGGCAACCGGTGCCTTGGTCTTCTCCTTCGGGAAGGGGCTTGCCTCCCAGATCTGCAAGAAAATGGCAAAAGATTCATCTTCTTGAGAACACCACCACATCCTGGTATTAATTTCTTCTTGAAGGAGGAAAAAATATTCAAATAAAAAATCAGAGGCGATTCTTTCTTGTCCTATCAGCTTAGACGTGGCTAATAGACACAGGGCCTCAAGCGCCTCAAGGTTTCGGGTCACTTCCGAAGACAAATGGTTGTCCCATTGTGCCCATGAGGCTGGTCGATTATAGGTTGGTACCTCACCTGGACCACCCATCTCAATGTCGTCAATGTCGGCTTCGATGGTCTCGAAATGTGGACATTGGTAGGGAGTATTAATACCTGCCAGGTCCGTAAGCTCCACCGGAGCGTTGCCATTAGCGTAAGCTGGGAGATTCCAGCTGCTTGATGGCCAATTTCGACTGGGATCTTGATTGTAATCTGGGCCTCCACAGCTGCTGATTTGTGTCCTTCTTGGGCAATTTGGGCTTGCGCAAGGCATTCCTCTCAAGGCCTCGTTCGCACAGCACCACGGGAGCGTGATCGTTACGTCTCCGGAGGTGGCGGAGTCTACGGGGCCGTACTGAGGGGCTAGCTGTGGTTGGGACACCAAAGGAACAACATTCAGGTAGCCTCTGCTACCATGAAAGTGCTGCCCTGGGTCGTTGTGGGTGCCGGAGGGCTCGGGGCCGGCAAGACCAGTGGGGCAGGCACGCGAGGAGTCTCCCTGGATGTTGTTATTGGGGGTAGAACCGGACACTCGGACACCAACGGAGGCGAGAGCAGCGACAACAGAAGCAAGATCCATGCTGATTGTGGTCCGGCAGAAAATCCCAGTCTATGAAGAAAATTGAGGGGAATTATTCTAAATACATCTGAGTGTCCAAAACTGTCCGAATGAATTTAAATAATCCATTTATGTAAAATTGTATGGCCGATCAGGCCCGCGAGCGCGCGCCAGCGGCAAATGGCGATTCCAGCTAAAATAGCGGAATGCGGCGGATTTACGGGAAATGGACCGCGGAATCAAATCCGGCATATCAGAAATATATAGGAAATATCCTGTGACTGAGCTGCGAGGCGGCAATTCCGCCGAAGCAAAGAAAATGACCAAAATGTAGCCAATCTGGGCAGAATGTCTGAAAATCTGAGCAGATGGGGCTAGCCGCACTTACACCAAGACGGAGGCGGAGTTGGCGGCGTTGGAAGCAGAGAAGGCTCGGCTGCAGCAGGCCCGGGAAGCCGAACCAGCTCGTGCCCGGGAGGAAGCCGAAGGCGAGCTGCCGCAGCCACCGCCGCCGCAATGGAGGAGGCAGAGGCCAAACTCCGCCGCGAGACTCCCCCGGGAGGATCACGAGTGGAGACCCTTCGAAAGCTTTTCGAAGGGGACGCCTCCTCCAAGATGACGCTGGACGAGGCCGACACGGGCAGCAGTGGGAGCAGTGGCCCCACTGCCTACCGACGGAGGAAGGGTAAGGGGAAGACCCCCGAGAGGCCACGGAGGCCAGCGGGCGGACACCCCCAAGACAGCGACCCCTTCTTCACCGCCAGCAACGGGGATGAACGAGGCCGCCGACATCGCCGAGGAGTGGCTGGCGGAGGAGGCGGAGACGTCCTCATGGAGCCGGAAGGTGAGGATGAGGATCCCCCTCCTCCCTACCGGAGCTCGGAGTCTTCCGAGACTGAGACGCCCAGACGGGGCGACATGGACGAGGATGATGACATGGACTTCGACTACACGAAGAAGCCCCCATCCTCGGACCCACCGGGACCCCCTGGCGGAGGACCATCGGGACCCCCTGGCGTAGGACCATCAGGACCCCCTGGAGGACGCCCACCAAGTGGACCCCCTGGAGGCGGACCACCGGGCAGGGGAGGACCCCCTGGACCGGGCGGACCCGGCGGAGGCCATCCTGGAGGACCCCCTGGGGACCCCGACGACCCACCAGGGGACGGCAACCCGGATGCCACCCGGCGGTGGATCGTCTACCTCCGCAGGAGGGTCCAGTACCTCGAGCGCGAGGTAGACACGGGCAAGGGGGAGACGACTCGTATCGCCAGGGTCGCCGCGCGCGCACAGAGAGAGCTGGACATCGCCAAGATCGAGATGGTCAAGAGCGCCAGCGTCACCACCGCCACCCAGAAGCTGCTGGACATCGCCAGGGGCGAGACCAGGTCGCCGAACAAGGTCATCAGCGGCCTGCAGCAGAGGCTGGACGCGCTGGAAGCCCTTGCAAGCGTCGGCAGCGACCACCCGGCCCTGGAGTCTGGCTCGTCGGACGACGGCTGGGGACCCGGACCAGGTCCAGGCAGACTCCACGCCCCCGGCAGAGCCCCCAGGAGTCGCCCCAGCGCCAGTGCCCCCTCTCTCACCGCCCCCTCTCACCACAGCGCGGGCCGCCGCAACGAGCGCGTGCCGCCCGGCAGTGGCAGTGAGGATTGGCGTGATGAGTGGCTCAGCGCGGAGTACCGCAACCGCCGTGCTCCACCGCGCACACCGGTACGCCCCCAGCGCCCCGCACCAGCCCCGGAGCCAATCCCAATGGCTGGTGGACGTTATGGTGGATTCCGGGATGAGGTCCCCAGAGGAGACGTGGAGTGGGATGTCGGCGAAGGTGAGGACCTGGACCTTGACCTGGAGGAGTTCGAGATCAGCCTGCCGCGTGGTGTACGACGGGAGGCCGCTGAACGCAGCCGCCGGCGCCGTGATGAGGAGGCATACATGGAAGGAGTACGGCGTGAACATTCAGGTTCAGCGTACATGGAGGAACCACGGCGTGGCCACGCGGATACCGGGGAGGAGATGGAAGTGGCAGCCGTGGGAGTCCGTGGGAGAGGCCGATGGGAACCTCGGTGGACCTCGCGGCCGGCGTTCATGGTCTCTCAGGCCGCGGATGCTGCCGTGTGGGAAGACTTGAAGGACATCAAGCCCCCATGTACGATGGCACCCCCCTCAACCTCGACCGCTTCTTGGAGAAGCTGGACGATTAGGGGGTGACCGTTACTGAAAACATGTATCCCGCAGATGCGGAGAAATATGTCTTCAGACCGGAAGTGCTCCAAGAGCTATACTTCGTGGCACCCAAGGAGGGGAAGATGAAGACCCTCAAGGAAGCCAAGAAGTGGCTCAACGAGCAGGAGCGGGTGGACGCTCCGCAGGTGGCTGCCAAGCGATGGAAGTCCATCAAGCTTCAGCATGATGGACGGGAGATCCGCCTACGGGACTGGCGAGACTTCTGAGGGCAATACACCCTCTTCCGCCGGAACGTGGAGGACTGGAACGAGGGTGACGAGCAGGCTTGCCTGCTCTCCATGCTGCCGGAAGCATGGATCAAGAGGGTCACCAAGGAGGAAGCCAAGCAGGCCAAGTCCAACCACACGGTCAAGATGATGCTCCCCAAAGAGTATCATACGAACGTGGTGAGTTGGAGGAGGGAGAACGTGGCCCGGGATGTCAAACGGCACTCCCTGCGGAATGCTCTCCTCATCACCGTCTCGGGAGATCGCGAGAAGACCGCGATGTGGCGCCTTGACGAGTGTGACGTGAGCGGCCAGACCATCCGTCTGCAGGCCATCCCGGCGCGGATGAGCTGCGACGAGATCCTGGAGTGGGTTGGAGAGGAAGTACTCAAGGAGTACCGGAACCTCCACCACACCCGCGGGTTGAGGCCCGGCGACTGCGACGTCAACTACGTTGGCGAGGGGCCTGGCGGGGAAGCTGCCATGGACCCAGCGGGAGCCGATGGCGATGAAGCTCTCGTCGACGATGATGACGACGATGAGCCCGCCGAGATGGCCGTTTGTGCCTTTGTGGCCCACAACAGCGCGGGGAGCAACCAGGGAAGCTGGAAGCCCCTGCAGCCGGGTTGGAAGAAGAAGGAGAAGAGGGACCCCCGCCGCATTGGCGACCCTCCGCTGTCCTTTGGGGAGTTCATACGAGCTCACCCTCAGGGCTGTTTCGTGTGTTATGGGAGGAAGAAAGGCTTCAACCATGACCACCGAACATGCCCCACCCACCAGGCCGACACGGAGGCCTACAAGAAGGCGCACGGGTCGAAGAAGCGTGCACCCGCGGGTATCCGGGAGGCCAAAGTGGAGGTGGACAAGGACGAGCTCTCCAGACTGATGTCGCAGGGGACCGAGTTGGCCAAGGAGATCCAGGAGATCAAGAGGAACTGGGTCCCCAGGTCGGACAACAAGAACAAGGAGAACAACCAGAACGACCAGAACAAGGACAAGGACAAGAAGCCTAGGAGTAGGAGGAAGAAGGGCGGTTGACGCGAAGGAGAATACCCCTACTTCCACCACTGTAACAGGGCCAGAGCCCTAGCCCCTTGGGTTCTCCTGGTCTTGGTGTTTGGCGACCATTTCCGTTGATCTCCGCCTGCTGTTTCGGAAAAACCTTGCTGATTTTATCCAAAAATCCTGCAAGCAACACCTGAACCCCGTCAGTGGTATGCACGCTCAACACGTTTCATGTAGTCTTTTGCATCCTTCTGTCGGAGGTTCATTCATACCCATTGTACGAAAGATTCATAGACCCTTGCCGGGCCTCACCACTGGCGAATACCTGCAGACACGTAACATACAAAGAACAGGACATGCACCTGGCCCTTTCGTGAACGATCTACTCTACAACATTCGAGAATCGTCTTTATAAATGCGGGCATTCGCAATAATTATAACTACAGCTTTCAATAGGCTTTTTATGCTATAAATCCGTGCTTTTCCTAAACTCTGTAGTCAATGCTGACGGTCACATCGCTGATCTGGCGACCGCGTCTCGCGCTTTGTAGCGCGCTCTGTCTCCAAGCGCTCCAGCGCTCCAGCGCGCTCTGTCGCAAACAATAATAAAATACAAAATATGCAAAAGCATATATAAAAAGTAGACAGAAAAAAAAGAAATACTAAACACGGCGCTGACCATTACGAGGTCTGTGTCGAAGACGGTCGTGGGGCAGCCGGACCGGCTTCACCACAACCGACGCCCCCTAGCGGAGCCCCTGCAGCCAAGGGCCCTAGCTAGGGCGGTCGCAGGATGGTGTCGTGGGAAGCGCCAAACCATCCCAATTGGGAGTCGGTAAGCACAAAGGTTTGAGGTTTGAGGTTGGATTTTGCGGGTACTAGACGCCTTTCGGCCCCGGGGGGCCACCTGGTCGGGCCAGGTGATATCCTCCCCACCGGGTCCTAGTGGAGGGCCCTCCAAGACGCACCTCCTGCCTGGTGGCGGAGTCCCCGGGGTTCACAGAGCTCGGAGCCCCGTCCTTCCCCGGCTTCCCCGTTTCGCCACTCCCCGGTCAGTGCATCAATTCGCAGCCGTGGCTGCGGGCGCTTACCCACTGCGTCGCCCCCCTAATGCGTGGTCGCCCGGGGCGCCGGCGCCGCCGGGCCCGTGCTACTGGCTTGTCGCCAGTGGGACCCCCTTGGGCTGGCGCGGAGGCTGCCTAGCCTAGGGGTTGGGTCGTGGCGCTGTGCGCCACTACTGCCTTGGCGGGTGCAGTGCCCCGTCTGTGTGTGCGCGGCGCTCGCGGCCGGTTCGGGGGGTTCGGGCTGGTACCTGGTGTTGTGTCTCTCTCTTTTCCCCCTCCCCGCCCCGCGTGTTCGGCGCTGCGTGTGGCGGGCCGTCCTGTCCGGGTGTCCCTTACCCTCGCTCGCTGGTACGCCATTTCACGTGGTCTGTGCGTTCCGCGCGCTCGGTCCGGTTGCCCTTCTGGTAGTCCCCGCGTGTCCCTTTCGTGTGTGTGCGCTCGCGCTCTCGCGGTGTCCGCTCCCCCCCCCCCTGGGTGGTGTGGCGTGCGCACCTCGCGTGGTCCCGGCACTGGGCGCTGGTAGGGCCGTTCCACGTGGTCCGTGCCCCTCCGCGTGTCCTGTTCCGGTCCCTTGCTCCGTCTGGCGTGCTTGGGGGGGGGCGGTCCGGTTCCGGTTCCCCCCTACTTGGCTTGGGGTTGTGGGGGTGGCGGCAGGGCGTCCCCGGGGGGGGTGCCTTCTACCGTTGCGAGGGGCGTCTGGGGTCATGCGCTCCCCCTCCCCCAACTGCCCGCCCACTGCCCGGGCTGCCGGGGCCCGCGATCCACGTGTTGTGGGCGCGGGCGTGCGGGTGTGGGGGCCCTGCTCTGTCCCCTCGGCCGGCACGCCCTGTGGGGGCTGCGCGCCGCGGGGCGGGTCCGTGGCGTTCATGTGCTGGGGGGCGGGCTGGGGGGGGGGGGCGTGCGCCGTACCCCCCGTTTGTGCGGCCGGGGGGGGGGGCCTGTAGGGCGGGGGGTCGCTCTGCCTCATTCCGTCCCTCTGCCTTTGCTGGGCAGGCAACAAAGCGGGTGTCACTGGCGTTGTGCTGTCCATGGGGGGCGTGGCCCCCCATACCACTCCGGTTCGTGCTCACCAGGCTTCTCTGGGTACGATCTGTGCGGCGTCCTGGCGCGTAGGCGCGGGCCCGCTTGTTCTTCGCGGCCCCCATGGGGGCCGGGGGCTGGGGCGGGGGGGCGGGTCGCGCTCCGGCTCCTCTCTCGGGCGGGGGGGGGACCATCCCCCCTGCCTCGGGGGGTGGGGGCCGGGGCCCCAGCGGCCCGCGGGCCGGTGGGGGGGCGGGGGGGGGGGGTGTCGCGCCGCGGCCTTCCTGCTCCCCTTCTGGGCGGCGGCCTGCGGTACTCAATCCTGGCCCCCTTCGTGTCGCCGGCGCGCTCCCTTCCGGCGTGTGCATGCGGTCGGGGCCGAAGTGCCGCCCCGGGGTGGGGGGGGGTGAGGGGCGGTCCGCGGACTGCTCCCCCGGGGGGCCTTGCAGACCTGAACCCCCCCTCTGCCCTCCCTGAGTGGGCTGTGGTCACGGGAGGGTCATGTGGGGCGCGGCCTCCAAACTGTTCCGTTGTGCGCGTTGTTCCGGCACGCCAGTGTGGGCTCGCGGGAGCAGGTCCAGCCGCCGCTCCCCCCACCGCGTCGCCCCCCCAGCTCCGGGGGGGCGGAGGGCCGCGCCCGTGGCTCCCCAGCTGGGGGGGGTGCGGGGGGGGGGGGGGAGTGTGGGGGGCCCTCTGGTCCCCTGGCGATGCCTCCTGACGGCCGGGGGGGGGGGGGCGGCATGGCTGTCCTGGCCCCGGGGGCCAGCCATCGGCTTGGGGGTCGCGACCCTCCCCCGCCCCCCTCTACCTAGAGCCGGATCCTCGTGCAGGCCCTTGCTGGGGCCCCTCATCCCCCCGGCCGTTGTCACGCGGCGCTGGCAGGCCGGGGGCGGCCGTGAGGGTTAGCGGTCAGTGGTTAGCGGGCTGCGGGGCAGCAGGTTCCCTCCCGTGCTCGTTGTCTCCGTACTCCCTCCCGCGGGAGGTGGCACGCTCTCATGCGTCGTGCCGTACCATGGGGGGGGCGTGGGTCGGGGGGCCCGGCTCCTCCCCCCACTCTCGCGCATCCGCCGTCAGGGCCCTCACCTGTGCCGCCGCTTGTGTGCTGTCCATGGGGGGCGTGGCCCCCCATACCACCCCGGTTCGTGCTCACCCGGCTTCTCTGGGTACGATCTGTGAGGCGTCCCGGTGCGCAGGCGTGGGCCCGCTTGTTCTTCGCGGCCCCCTTGTGAGCCGGCGGCTGGGGCGGGGGGGCGGGTCACACTCCGGCTCCCCTCTCGGGCGGGGGGGGGCCATCCCCCCTGCCTCGGGGGGTGGGGGCCGGGGCCCGCGCGGCTGGCGGGCTGGTGGGGGGACGGGGAGGGGGGGGGTGTCGCGCCGCGGCCTCCTTGTCCTCGTTCCGGGCGGCGGCCTGCGGTACTCCTTTCTGGCCCTCTTCGTGTCGCCGGCGCGCTCCCTTCCGGCGCGCGCGTGCGGTCGGGGCTGAAGTGCCGCCCCGGGGTGGGGGGGGGTGAGGGGCGGCCCGTGGACTGCTCCCCTGGGGGCCCCAGCTGACCTGAACCCCCCCTCTGTCACCTCGGAGTGGGCTGTGGTTACGGGAGGGTCATGTGGGGCGCGGCCTCCTTCCTGTTCCGTTGTGCGCGTTGCTCCTGCACGCCGGTGTGGGTTCGCGGGAGCAGGTCCAGCCGCCGTTGCCCTTACCGCGTCGCCGTTCCTCCTGAGGGGCGGGGCGCCCCCCCGGCCCTGGGGGGGCGGGGGGCCGCGCCTGTGGCTCCCCAGCTGAGGTGGGTGCGGGGGGGGGGGGGTGGGGGGGCCGCCCCCCCGCCCGCTCTCGGGCCTGTGTGGGAGGGGGGGGGGGGAGTGGGGGGGCCCCTTTGGTCCCCTGGCGATGCCTCCTGTCGCCCGGGGGGGGGGGGGGCGGCATGGCAGTCCTGGCCCCCGGGGCCAGCCATCGGCCGGGGGGTCGCGCCCTTCCCTCGCCCCCCTCTACTGAGACCCGGATTCTCGCGCAGGCCCTCGCTGGGGCCCCTCATCCCCCGGCCGTTGTCGCGCGGCGCCGGCCGGCCGGAGGTGGCCGTGAGGGTTAGTGGTCAGTGGTTAGCGGGCTGCGGGGCAGCAGGTTCCCCCCCGCGCTCTTTACCTCCGCACTCCCTCCCGCGGCAGGTGGCGCGCCCTCTTGCGTCGTGCGGTACCGTGGGGGGGGCGTGGGCCGGGGGGCCCAGCCCCCCACCCAAACTCTCCCGTACCCGCCATCTGGGCCCTCACCTGCGCCGCCGCTTGTGTGGGGGCAGGGGCTGCGGCGGCGGCGGGTTGTGCCGGCGGTAGCGCCAGTGGGCGAGGGCGCTGCGCAAAGCCCGAGGGAGCCAGTTGTTGGCGTCCGCATCCGTGATGCGGAGCACCGCTCCCCCTTCCAGGAAGGCCGGCCACGTCGGCTCCCTGTCGGGCCACGCCGCCCGGATCACTGACCTGAGGACCCTCTCATGGTCCTCTGGGGCTGCCCACCCCCCCGGGGGTACCTCTCGGTTTCCTCCGTCCCTCCGGAGGAGCACGGCATCGAAGGGCCGGTTCCTCGACCTCCTGGAGGTCCCCTGGTTGGCCCAGCACAACCACCCGTACACCTCCCCCACCAAGGGGAGGGTCTCCTCCCCCAGAGGGTCCGGGACCGCGCCCCAGTCCCGGTCCCACGGCCGGCCCTCCTCCGCCCCCCGTGCCGGCCCCCCTCGCTGCCCCTGCGCCTGCAGCGCCGATGCCGCGCCCCGTCCCCCCTCCGCCGAGGTCATCCTAGCCGGCTCCGCCCTCGGCGCGGGGGGGGCTTGATGGTGCTGGTGTCGTGGGGGTTGGGGGGGGACGAGCTCGCCGGCGTCAGGGTCGATGTTGTAGAGGTGGTGGTGGTGGTGGTGGTGGTGGTGGTGGGTGTGGTGTGCCGGCATCTGTTGGATGCCGGGGGGGATGCACTTCACCGGCTGCACGTCCGGCTGCGGGGGCGCCCCGCCCTCTGCCCCCCTCCCTTCGCCCCGTCCTCCCCCCTGGGCTCCCATGGCCCGTCCTGCCTGTCCCTTGGGGCCCGCGGCGCCCTTGCCCTTGCCCTTGGGCCCCTTTCCAGCCCCCTGCCCGTGTCGCGGGTCCCGCCTCCCGTCCCCCACGCCCTGTCCCGCTCGCTCTCCCACCTCCCCTCGCCCTGCCCCCTGCACCTGGGCTCCCTGCCCGCGCCCCTGCGCGCCCTTCCCGTGCCCTGGCCCCTTCCCGGCCCCCTGCCCCGAATCGCGCCGTCCGCTCTGCTCCCCCCCGCTGCTGCGCCCTTCCTGGACCACTCGCCGGGCGTCCCGCTGCCTTTGCAGCTGCGGCAGCGTGACGCCCGGCGGCGAGCGCTCGCGCGTGGGGGGGCGGACGTGCCGCCCCCGCCCCGGGGGGAAGGGCTTGGGGGGGAACGTCTTGGGGGGGCTGGTGTGGGTGTGGGTGGGGTTGGCGTGGGCGCGGTACTTCGCGCTCTCCCTGCCCACTGCTGCTGCTGCGGCGGCCGCCGGCGAGGCGTCCGCGGCCCGTGCGGGGTTCTTCCTTCGCTTGGGCGGCGTGCTGGGGGTCGCGGCGTGGCCGGCCGAGGCGGTGTCGCGGCCCGCCGGGGTCGCGGCCGCAGCCCCTCGCGCGCCCTCCTCGCTCTCCTTCGCCGCCGTGGCGGCCGCCGACAAGGCGCCCGTGGCCGCGGTCGCAACCCCTCGCACGCCCTCCTCGTTCTCCTCTGCTGCCGCGGCGGCCGCCGGCGAGGCGCCCGCGGCCCGTGCGGGGTCCGTCCCCCGCGTTCGCGGCGCGCTGGGGGTCGCGGCGCGGCCGGCCGAGGTGGTGTCGCGGCCCGCCTGGGTCGCGGCCGCAGCCCCTCGCGCGCCCTCCCCGCTCTCCTCCGCTGCCGTGGCGGCCGCCGACAACGCCGTGGCACCCAAGGAGGGGAAGATGAAGACCCTCAAGGAAGCCAAGAAGTGGCTCAAAGAGCAGAAGCGGGTGGACGCTCCGCAGGTGGCTGCCAAGCGGTGGAAGTCCATCAAGCTTCAGCATGATGGACGGGAGATCCGCCTACGGGACTGGCGAGACTTCTGAGGGCAATACACCCTCTTCCGCCGGAACGTGGAGGACTGGAACGAGGGTGACGAGCAGGCTTGCCTGCTCTCCATGCTGCCGGAAGCATGGATCAAGAGGGTCACCAAGGAGGAAGCCAAGCGGGCCAAGTCCAACCACACGGTCAAGATGATGCTCCCCAAAGAGTATCATACGAACGTGGTGGCTTGGAGGAGGAAGAACGTGGCCGGGGATGTCAAACAGCACTCCCTGCGGAACGCTCTCCTCATCACCGTCTCGGGCGATCGCGAGAAGACCGCGATGTGGCGCCTTGACGAGTGTGACGTGAGCGGCCAGACCATCCATCTGCAGGCCATCCCGGCGCGGATGAGCTGCGACGAGATCCTGGAGTGGGTTGGAGAGGAAGTACTCAAGGAGTACCGGAACCTCCACCACACCCGCGGGTTGAGGCCCGGCAACCGCGACGTCAACTACGTTGGCGAGGGGCCTGGCGGGGAAGCTGCCATGGACCCAGCGGGAGCCGATGGCGATGAAGCTCTCGTCGACGATGATGACGACGATGAGCCCGCCGAGATGGCCGTTTGTGCCTTGGTGGCCCACAACGGCGCGGGGAGCAACCGGGGAAGCTGGAAGCCCCTGCAGCCGGGTTGGAAGAAGAAGGAGAAGAGGGACCCCCGCCGCATTGGCGACCCTCCGCTGTCCTTTGGGGAGTTCATACGAGCTCACCCTCAGGGCTGTTTCGTGTGTTATGGGAGGAAGAAAGGCTTCAACCATGACCACCGAACATGCCCCACCCACCAGGCCGACACGGAGGCCTACAAGAAGGCGCACGGGTCGAAGAAGCATGCACCCGCGGGTATCCGGGAGGCCAAAGTGGAGGTGGACAAGGACGAGCTCTCCAGACTGATGTTGCAGGGGACCGAGTTGGCCAAGGAGATCCAGGAGATCAAGAGGAACTGGGTCCCCAGGTCGGACAACAAGAACAAGGAGAACAACCAGAACGACCAGAACAAGGACAAGGACAAGAAGCCTAGGAGTAGGAGGAAGAAGGGCGGTTGACGCGAAGGAGAATACCCCTACTTCCACCACAACCGACGCCCACTAGCGGAGCCCCTGCAGCCAAGGGCCCCAGCTAGGGCGGTCGCAGGATGGTGTCGTGGGAAGCGCCAAACCATCCCAATTGGGAGTCGGTAAGCACAAAGGGATTGCCGCGGGCAGAAGGCCCGGTCCGGCACCCGACGGTCGCGGTGGCGGGGTGAGGGCAAGTGAAGGCACGAACCCTTGCGCCTGTCCATCCTTCGCGACCAAGAACGTGTTTGATGTACTTCAAGATCTATCCGAGAGTATCGGAGGATCACCCCGACCGCAGCTAGATGCTGCAGATGGGCAGCCTGAGCCCATTGTCCACGACCTGCACCAGTCGCTTGTTGAGCTTCTGGAACGGCCGGAGATCCTGAGCTTGCACGCCGTGCGCCGAGTTGAGCGTGAGCGGCAGTTGCACCTTAAGGTCCGTGCCTTATGCGGGGAAGTGGAAAAGGTCTTCGACGTGTTGGTCGACACGGGAGCACAGGTCAGCTTGGTCAAGGCTGGCCTACTTCCACCAGAGTGTTTGACCGACAGTCGGAAACCTGTCAGGCTGAAGGTGGCGAGCGGCCAGTACATGGTGGGAGGCACGAAGGAAGCGGCCATCGGGCTGCAATTCGTGAACCATCGTGAGCTGAGCCGCCCAGACCTCGGCAAGGAAATCCTCCTGCAAGGTCGCTTCTACGAGGCCGAGATGGACTGGGACATGATCGTTGGGTACGACTTCATGATGGAGACGTACTCCGGCGTCCTCCCGGCCCAGGCCTCCATGACCCTGTACCAGGACGACCAGCTCTCGTGGCTTTCGTCACCTGAGCACCATGTGGAATGCTAATGGATCCGGCCGGAACGCAATCAGCCCGAAGTGGCCACGCCGGACACTGAGCCAACTGGGCCAGCAAACCAGGAGTACGGCGTAATGCCGGAAGTGGCGAGCCGAGTGGTTGCGGACTTCGGAGCTTCGGATCTGGCCCTGGATGCGTTCTCCTCAGGAACCTCCGCCCATCTGCGGGTCTGTGAGAAGTACTGGAGCGCACAGGACTCCGCGTGGAAGAAGCACTGGGGTCCGCATCAGGGCTTAATGTGGATCCATTGCCATCGATGGGACATTCCAAGAGCGGTAGCGAAGATCCGCAAGGACCGCTCCAAGGCAGTATTGGTTGTTCCAATGGGATGCACCAAGGAGGAAAGTACCCGACATTGGGTAGTCTCATTGACCAACATGACCTTAAACAAGTTCGTCCTACCGGCTGGAGAGAGTGTCTATCAGGACGTTAAGGGACAGCCCATGCCACCCCAGAGATGGCCAACGGAATTCCACTATGTGGATGGGGGCCTTGATCAGGCCGACACCACGGATTTCGTGTGTGTCAACCGCATCGTAGCGGAGCCATGGCGGCAATGCTTCGCGGTTCCCCCTGTGGACATCGGAGAATCGGAAGACCCCCTCACTGAAGAGGAGTTGGATCTGGTTAAAGGGTATATGGATCAGCTCTTTCACGACTGGGGAAGCCAGCGTGAGGGCAAGGGCCAGGACAAAGCCTGGTGGGAAGTGGACGCCATTGTCTCTGGTTCCTATGAGGGAGATACCTTCGTAAGGAGGGTACTGGACCACATGTCCAGCCAGGACGAGCCAATCGGCGGTAACCCACCCACCTACGGCGACCTATTCCGAGGCAAGACCAGAGATGGCCCTTTGGGCCACCTGGGAAGAACACCTGAGCCGAAACCGAATGGGGTCGCTACCCCTCAAGTAAGCTCCGTGGTCCAGGTGCCCGGAAAAGCCAAGGCGGTGTCTGATGATTGCCCCAAGATTCAGGCATTGAGGGCCAGGCTGAAGCAGAAGTTTGGGGATACCTTCTTCAGCGGAAAGCCTGTGTTTCCCCCACCGGTGCGTGGACCGTATGGCGAGGCCAAGATACGACTGAGGCAGGACCCCCGTGTGTATCGGCACCGGGAGTTTGCCCTGAGGGGCGAGAGGAAGGAGGCCAGGGAGAAGATCCTCCGTGACTTCATCGAGAGAGGCTGGCTCGAGCCGTGCCACTCCCAGTGGGCCTCTCCGTGCTTCGTCGTCCCCAAGAAGGTGGCCGGTGAGTGGCGGCTCGTGGTCGACTACCGCGGCCTAAACGCCCAAACGCAGCACGACAGCTATACGCTGCCCCTCATTGAGGACATGCTGCAAAAACAACACCGGCGGAGGATCTTCACGGTGATTGACCTGAAACATGGTTATCATCAGATGCCTCTCCCCGAGGAGTCCCGTGCCTGCACAGCCATGAGCACCCCACTTGGACCTCTTCAGTGGAAGGTGATGCCCATGGGCGTTACCAACGGCAATGCGGCTTTTCAGCGGATGCTGGAGGACCTGCTTGACCCGGTGCGTGACTGTGCGGACCCCTTCGTGGACGACGTGATCATCGTGTCCGGGGACCCCAGTATGAGCTACGAGGAGCTCCTGGAGGCACATGAGAGGGACGTCACTCGAGTGCTGGACCTTCTGGTTTGGCACAAACTCACGGTCAGCAGTGACAAGGCCACCATTGCGGTAAGCGAGGTAATCTTCGCTGGCCACGTAGTTGGGAACGGGCAGCGAAAGCCCATACCTGGCAAGGTGGCTGCGATTGAGCACTGGGAAAAGCCCAAGACGGTCTTTGAGCTACGGCGTATCTGGGGTTCTGCAACTACTACTCGGGGTATATCAAGATGTATGCCGAGTATGCAGCCCCCATGACGACCATGCTCAAGGGCAACCGAGAGGAGACCAAGAAGGGGTCCAAGAAGGCTCTGGTCTGGACTGCTGAGTCCTACCGTGCCCTTGAGGGGATGAAGCAGGCGCTGCTATCCGAAGTGGGTCTGCACCTCGTGGATCCCGACCAAGGGTCCGTCCTGCGCACCAACGCTTCCGACTACGCCGTTGGCGCTGTGTTGGAGCAAGTGCTTGACGATGGGAGGCACGTGCCTGTGGCCCTCTGGAGCCGAGTCCTGGCGGAAGGCCAGAGACGGACGTGGACGTCCCGTGAAAAGGAGGCGTATGCCATCGTCATGGTTCTCAGGAAATGGGCTGGGTACATAGCCCTCCATCCCGTCACCGTCTGCACCGAGCATCAGAGTCTGCAGTCGTGGCACAAGGAGCACGTGGACACCCCCTCTGGTCCCGCCTCCCGACAGGCAAGATGGCATGAGACCTTGGCCAAGTTCGACCTCACGGTTGTGTATATTCCTGGAAAGGATAACAACGTGGCGGACTGTCTCAGCAGGTGGGCCTATCCCGCCAGCAAGGGCATGACGGATATCTCTGCCCATGGCGATGAGGCTAAGACCGCTGAAGCCAAGAAGATCATTGAAATGGAGCGCCTGATGGAGGAGGAGGGTGTTAAATGCTTCGTCGTCATGGCTGCGGATGCCCCCCTTGTAACGAGGATGGGCAGAGCGGTCAGAGTACTCGCCCCTGACGGAGCTGAGTCCGACAAGCACCTCTTCCCGGAGTCTTGCCTCCAGGACGACTGGACCGACGACTAAGCTAAGTCTGAGGCCTTTGCGGCCGAGTATAGGGCTGTGACCGACCCTGATGACGGGCAGAAGTGGCCAAAGGGGCTGACTGAGGAAGATGGCAAGCTCTACCGGAATGGTAAGCTGGTAGTACCAGAGTCCCGAGTGCTCGAGCTGTGTGAAGCTTGGCACCACCACATGCTGCACCCAGGGGTCAAGAAGCAAGCCCTGGACATGCAGCGCCGGTTTGAGATCGACCAGATCAATCTCTACACAGCCATCAAGAAGGTCAGGAAGGGTTGCTCGGTCTGTCAGGCCGCCAATCCCGATAACCGGAACGTCAAGGGGGAAGCCCAATGGACCCCGGTTCCTGATCAGCCCATGGAGAGCGTGGCCATGGACGTCTTCTCCATGCCCGAAGTGCACATTGGCAAGGAGACCTTCGACTGTGTGGTTCTTTGTGTGGATCGCCACAGTGGCTACGTAGTAGCCGTTCCAGCACGCAAAAAGGGGTTGCTTGCCAAGGAAGTGGCAGTCATGATGATTCGTCATTGGCTGACCGTCTTTGACATCCCCCGCACCATTTGCAGTGACCGAGGGCCCCAGTTTACTGGTGGCTGGTTCAAGGCTATGTGTTCCCTCATGGGAATACATCATGCCAAGAGCGTCGCCTATCTCAGCCGGTCCAACGGCCGGGCTGAAGTGGCTGGACAGCAGCTGTTCGAGAAGCTGCGCAAGATTCACATCACCAATCCACGTCGGAACTGGTTTGAGGCGATGTGGCCCGCTCTGAAGGCCCATCATGACACCCCCACTCCTGGTGGTTTGTCCCCTCACCAGATTCTGTTCGGCAGGGACCCCCTGGGTCGGGGACTTCCCTTGTCTGGTGATGGTATGGCTATGGACGCCAAGGAATTCTTTGCGCGGCAAGAGCAAACGGCGCGGGACATCCGCCAGCAGCTCGAGAAGGAGCATGCTGAGCGTCAGAAGTCCGCTCCGAGCTCGACAGCGCAGAAGTTCAGGGTGGGAGACCTGGTGCGGGTGATCAGACCCCGCCCTATGGGCACCCACCGCACCAAGACCTGGTTCACACCCGGAGAGGTGGTCCGCAGGATTGGTGAGGACGCCTACCGCATCAAGGTGGGTCATGGACAGTTCGGGGAGCGCCACGAGAGTCAACTCCGTGTGCGGGAACCCGATCTCCGTGGCCAACATGTGTCCCTGAACTATGCCGCTCATGAGGCTGATTCGGACGACGACTATGCTGAGCAGGACGACTATACCGTCGAGAAGATCCTGGCTCAGCGTCCGAACGCCTCGGCACCCGGAGGCCTGGAGTTCAAGGTTCGTTGGCGAGGCTATGGGCCATCCCACGACACCTGGGAACCCGTCTCCTCGTTCGTGCCGCGGGTTAATACTCCCTTCATGGAGTACATCCGCAGACACAAGACCAAGATCCATGTCTCGGAGTTGGCAGCACTCACCCGGGCGATTGCAGCCAGGGGTGCCTGACCAGCGCCCTGAGCTCTCCCCTGATGCAGTTTTAGCGCTTGTGTTGTCGACGGATCTTCCCTCACTTGCTTGCTCTCTTCCATCTTTCGGTGACCTGCCATCAGAGTGGCCACATACCCCCCCCTGCTGACTGCAGAGGAGGATGGCCCCTCTCTTTCACTTCTATTAGTCACTCCCCCCCTGCTGAATCCTTGGGAAACCAGGTAGGGCGACTGACCTTGACATTTTCTGAGCTCTTGGGGCCTTGAAGCCCATACGACGTTGCGCAACGGATGCCGCTGTCATCAGCATTGCGATTTTTTGGTGTGTGGTCTGGTCCCATGGCACTTGCGGGATCCAGACCAGTCTACGTGTGTCAGCTGACTATATATGGCCTGAACTCAGGCGTTTTCTTGTCCACCCTCGTGCATATGCCTTATCCTAACCGGGGCGTGGTTTGGCGCTCTGTTCAGAGTGTGTTTACACGCCTATTACCCCGCTTACTGCTTGTTTTTCTGTCCCCCAGGATATGTGCATTTGTGTGTCGGCCCATCACCGAAAGGTGGACTGTTTTCCCCCTGATGGGATGCGAATCGAATACGATGGCGCCTTGAGTCGCCGTGGACATGCTCTTACATAAGGTCCAGCCTGGACCAGTACCTAAGTACAGATTCTTCTGTTTGAGTGCCTGTGATACCGTGTGCCCTAGTGGCTGTGATGTGGAGATCCTGATGGCGCCAGGCGGGAAGCCCAGTTGCCTGAATGCACTCCCAGCGGTCCGCCACTGTCAGTCCCAGTTTGAGCCTACCGACTCGCAGACGCACTTGCAGTCGGGTGGCGGCCTCCGGTGCTCCTGACCTCGGTCAGTCTGCCTGCGAAAATGGTGGTTTTAGGAGTCGACGCCTCCGCCCACACTGCATGAGGACTCCCTCATGTATGGCCTTCGTGGTAATAGGGCGAGGGGAAAGACGGCCTTGATGCCCGATCCCTTAAGGAGGAGCTCGTTCGACTGTACCACTCTGGACTCGCGTCGTGGATATGGACATGGTGCGCCCGAGGAAGGACCCGTGGGGACTCTCCCCCAGCCGGAGGGCCTTGGGAAGCTTGGGGTAGCCTGATGGATCTTTGTGGTCGCTTTCGACCTGTGGGACCACCTCGGTCGTCGTGTGACGCCTATGTTGGCCGTGTATGCCACTGCCAACGTGGTGGTGACTGTAGCAGCCGGCACCCGGTGCGCCTGGTATGGGTTAACGGGTCCTTTGGATGCCGAACAATCGCCGCCAGGACCCGGGACTTGATACTTGATACTATACTTGCAGTTACTAACAGCTACAGCTCCTTACCTGTCTTACTGTGGGATTTGGGCAGCCTAACCTGCAAATCGGCCTGTAGTGAGGATCTGACACCCCCCCCCCCCTTTCAGGGGATGGTCCTGGGTACCCGCTGCCATGCTTGGCTGTTATCGAGCCCCCCCCAGGGTTTGCTCTAAGGAGGGGGGTGAAGCGGTACCCAGAACCTATGGCCCATGGCCCGGAGGCCTGTGAGCCGTCACTCCCGTGCGGAAGCCGTTGACACCGGCTGTCAGCGGGATATCCCTGTTCTCTAATCCGCAGGATTTGGAATCCGATCCTTAACCATTGAATCAATGTAGATTTACCATAACCTTATTGTCTTAGGCGATTTCCCGTCAGAAATCGGTGAAATACCCGATTTCTACCGCGGTTTCCAATTGTCGTGAAATCGCCGCAGTCGCGCCGCCTGTTGTCGCCTGTTCCGTGGACTGCATTAGATTATTCTGTAATACGATTTCTCTTGAAGTTAAGACTGAAACAATCTTCGAGTGATCCGCAATTTTTTCCTTGATATAACGGATCGCGTCCCAGATTTTTCCCAGAAAATCTGGGCGACCGAAGGCGCTTTGAACCCCCAAGTGGAATAACAAGGGTTACGAGCGTTCAAGCGCCCAAGGGCGAACTAACGTGCCTCATAGGCACTGTGTATGAGGTTTTGCCCCCCATAGTCATAGGATGAGGCCAAAGGATCCCAACTCAATAGGCCCAAAGGGTTATTCATTTTGAGTGTTCTCAAAGAAGTGCGCTTTTTCACGTACTTGGCGTCCAAGTACGTGTAGAAGTATGTTGAGTTGGCGTTTGTCCCACCCTTGCTTGCCTCTACATCCGGGGCATATCACTTGTCTTCCCCGGATAGTGCATATATGATCTCCATATATATATTGGCAATATATTTGGCGTGCATGCTAAAATTCGGCTTTCCGAGAGGAGGTCGATTTTCGACCAAAGCACTTGCATGCGTGTTAAGGGACCAAAGTTACATTAGAATATAGGCATACTTTGATTCTAGGCCACTACGTTGGGTGTAGAAGGCGTGGGTAGGGTTGTATGCCATTTTTGGTGTCATATCGCGTGCCCATTTGGCGGGTACACCATTCCGAGACAAACCCGCCAATGGACCCCATATCGAACGAGGCCCTTCATTGTACTCCCAACCAACACTCGCAAGCCTAACCTTCGTGAAGGGACGCTTGTGGAGCGCTCCCGAAGCGATGCGTTGCGAGCAGGGTGTGTTTTTTGCAATCTTCCATTTTTGCATGTGCCCACTTGGGAGGCAGCGCGCGCGACCTTCCAAAGCGCCCCAAGTGGAGCACATAGGTGGAATCCGAGGTCATTGGTGTCAAGTCATTGTGTTTAGAAGGATTGGTCGATTACTCAATCCAGGCCGAAGATATTATAATATATTTGTGCGCCTTTCAAGGCACTTTTGGGTGTTTTTTCGCCAATATGGCTGTTTTTTCCCCGTCATGATGTCAAGTGGCGACCGTGTATCTCAACGTTGCGCCCAATTGACATCATGGCCCAAGTATGTTATGGGGGTACATACTTCGGTGCCCAACATATCTTAGACCCGACGGATAACTCCTCTTGGGCTTGGCGTACCGTGGCCGCCATGTTGGCGATTTGGGACCATCCGAAATCATGGGCTCACTTGGCGACCCTGCCATTCCCGAAACCGGAGGAGTTGGGCGACGCCCAAAAGATATGTTGGACACATATGACTTGAAACCAATCCTATGGCACACTCCGGTCCAAGTCCGGCATGTGCCTCATTTGCTCCAACCATGAGTGTGCGCAATTTCGGCCATTTTGGGCAATTTTCCACATTTTCTGCCTGCCGTGCACCATGTTCAGCACCCTCGTGCACGCCGGACTCATGGACCAATGGACCATGTATGACATGGGTGTTATGGACATTGGTCCCCATGGTTCACACACCACGTGGGCGAAGCGGAGCAACCTTCGTTAGGGTGCTAGCCCAAAGTGAGTGTGGGCAATTTTGCCATTTTGGCATTTGTGGACCCAATTGGGATTGTCACCACGCCGAGTGGCATGGAGATCCTTGAGAGCCAAGTGCATGGAAGTCTTCGTTGGACTCTTGGTGGATCGCGTATGGAATGGCGGATTCGATCTCCGAGACGGCGTGGAGATATACTATTGGGAGCACCCCCAAGTTTTGGCTCATTTCGAGCAGCCAAAATGACCCCCTTTTGGAACCCCGATTTCACCCCCTCCCCGTGTGGTCAATTGGCGGCCCCATATCTCTCTGCCCGGGGCGAGCCCGGACCTAATTCTGGGTTGTACACTCAGATAGAAGTCTTAGGTCCTGCCTCCTATCCTGTGAGCCATTGGCCTTGCCCTGGCCGGGCGAGCCACGCGTGAGAATGATGCCAATTTTGGTGATTTTGGCATCATGACCCCACTTGACGAACCCGGGGTGCCCTGATGTTGGGTGAGGGCTCCAGGGAGTTCATACTCGAAGGGCATAGGGTCAGTTGTCTCGTCCCTACCTCTGGTGGGTCCGGACGAGGGGTCAATTTTGGATATTTTTGAGCTAATATCAGTTTGGGCTGAAACAGCCCATTTTCAGCTACCAACTCCTAGGGGATAATGGCGGGGCCATATCTCTGGCTCAGAGAGGAGTTGGGACCTGCCGTAAAGGGAGCATAGGGAGCCACTGTCGGTTGGCCTTGGAGCCCCTTGGTTCCCAGGAAATCGCCTCCGGCTGGGCGGGACACCTCCCCTGTTGGCAGGGTTTCAGGGTCCGGACTGAGCAGGGCATGGGGTGTGTTTGAGCCCCCGCCCCCACCAGCCACTGGGAGGGTCGGACCTGGGATTGGAATATGAGTTGGGACTGAGTGTCTATTGTTCTGTGATGCCCTTACCCCAGTCCAGTCTTAACCCCATGTGTACATATCCTGATGTGTTGCTGTACATACTTTTGTTCCCTTGTTTCAGAGTGGCAAGGATCCTGAAACGCTTTGTCACATGACATGAGCGCAATGATGCCCCTGTGAGCGTAGTGCTTTGCCTGCCTGCTCACTTGCGCGTGTCCACCGCAGCGTCCCGTGGCCAGGCCCCCCACAGGAACGCGTCAATACCTCCGTGAATTTTTTAACCCCCTCCGTGAATAATTTCATACTTCCGTGAATTATTTAACCCCCTCCGTGAATCATTTCATACCTCCGTGGATAATGTAACCCCCTCCGTGAATTATGCGATACCTCCGTGAATTTTTTACCCCCCTCCGTGAATCATTTGATACCTCCGTTAATTATTTAACCCCCTCTGTGAATTATTTGATACCTCCGTGAACTATTTAACCCCCCTGTGAATTATTTCATACCTCAGTGAATTATTTAACCCCCTCTGTGAATTATTTGATACCTCCGTGGATTATCTAACCCCCTCTCTGAATTATTTGATACGTCCGTGAATTATTTAACCCTCTCCGTGAATTATTTGATACCTCCGTGACTTATTGAACCCCCTCCGTGAATTATTTGATACCTCCCTGAGTGATTTAACCCCTTCATGAATTATTTATTACCTCCGTGAATCATTCAACACCCTCTGTGAATCATTTGATACCTCAGTGAATTATTTAACACCCTTCGTGAATTATTTGATGCCTCTGTGAATCATTTAACCCCTCCGTGAATTATCTGATACCTCCATGAATTATTTAACATTCTCCGTGGATTATTTGATACCTCCGTGAATTTTTTAACCCCTCCGTGAATCATTTGATGCTTCCTGGAATTATTTAACTCCCTCCATGAATTATCTGATCACTCTGTGAATTAATTAACCCCCTTCATGAATGATTTGATGCTTCCTGGAATTATTTCACCCCCCCCGTGAATTATTTGATACCTCCGCGAATTTTTTAACCCCCTCCGTGAATCATTTGATACCTCCGTGAATTACTTAACCCCTCCGTGAATTATTTGATACCTCGCTGAATTATTCAACCCCCTCCGTGAATTATTTGATACCTCCGTGAGTTATTTAACATCCTCCGTGAATGATTCGATACCTCCGTGAATTCTTTGATACCTCCGTGAAGAATTCAACCCCCTCCGTGAATTATTTCATACCTCCGTGAATTATTCAACCCCCTCCATGAATTCTCTGATACCTCCGTGAATTATTCAACCACCTCCGTGAACGATTTGATACTTCCATGAATTATTTAACCGCCTCCGTGAATTCTTTGATACCTCTGTGAATTATTTGACCCCTCTGTGAATCATCTAATACCTCCGCGACTTTTTTAACACCCTCCGTGAATGATTTGATACCTCTGTGAATCATGTAACCCCCTCCGTGAATTATTTCATGCCTCCGTGAACTATTTAACCTCCTCCGTGAGTTATTTCATACCTCCGTGAATTATTTAACCCCCTCCGTGAATTATTTCATACCTCTGTGAATCAGTCAGCGCCAGAATAAAATAAAAACATAAGAAAAACACGACGAAAAAACCTTCTAAATAGCTGAAAATAAAGCTAAATAGCATACAAAATGCTTAGGGCAAAAAGCGCGCGGCGAAACGCGTTAAAACACGACGTCGAAAATTTTGAACTTAAAGAGACAAATAAATAGCGGCGTAAGCGCCGTAACGCTAACAGGAACATAACGCCGTCCCTGCCGTCGTCTAGTACGCCATCTACGTAAAGAAAGCTGCGTCGCAAGCAACGCGTAAAACTCGAAAAAAAAATTTCAACGCGTGCCGCGCCCCTGTACTCGTCCCTCAAGCCCTTTTCTTTTCACCATGTACCTTCCCCTCCCGCCCGTGCCCCCTCTTCGACGCTTTTGCCTCCCTTTCGCTGCAGGTGGGACGTACGCGGCGTCAAATCCAGGACACCGCAACCACCAAGGCATGCCGGCCACGACACCGCCACCAACGCGGGGTGACATGTAAGATATTTTTTGTGCGTGCCGGCAGGGAGGGAAAGGGCACCACAGCACACAAACGCCACCACCGGGCAAAAAACAGCACAGACAACCAACAGCACAACAGAGCACAGCACGGCGCCGCACGACAGGCCGCAGGAGGGCAAAGCAAACACAAACGGCACCGCAAAATGACAGCAGAGCACAACAGCACAGCACCACACGACAGCACAGCGCCACAGCACACGACACAGGGAAGCAGGGCACCACAGCCAGCACAACAAGGCACCGCCGCGCACAGAGCGGAGAAGACAGGGAACACACAGCACGAGGGAAAGAGCACCACAGCACGCAGACACCCCCACGGGGCAAAAAACAGCAAAGCCAACCAACAGCACAACACAGCACAGCACAACAGGCCACAGGAGGGCAAAGCAAGCCCCAACAGCACCGCAACACGACAGCAGAGCACAACAGCACAGCACCACGCGACAACACAGCACCACAGAACACGACACAGGAAAGCAGGGCACCACAGCGAACCACACCAACCAGAGGGAAGCAGACCACGCGGCCAGACAGGGACACCGACACCAAAACACGCCACCAGCAGACAACCACGGGCCACCAGACCAGCACCGCACCACAGCACACCAAAGGAAACAGCACAACACACAGCAGCGCACCACAGCACCAGGCGCCAGCAACAGCACGCACCACACGAACAGCACAACGCAAGCGCGCCAGCACAGCGAAGCACAGCACCGCACAGAGCGGAGAGGACAGGGAACGCACAGCACAGCACCCCGGGACACAGAGAGCACAAAGCAGAGCGGCGAACAACAGCACGCACCACCGCGCCACGACAAAACACACAGAGCACGGAGCACACAGCGCGGGGGAACACCGCAAAACACAGCGCCGCAGAGCACAGGGCCCCAGGGCGACGGGCAGCGCCAGAGGGCATGGCGCAACAAGCAGCGGCATCGAGCGAGCGCAACAAAGCAAGACAGCACACGACAGCACAACACCGGGCGACACAACGCGCAGCAGTGCGGCGCAGCACCGCACCAAGGGACACACAGCACAGCACAGCACACGGCACACAGCAGCGAGCGGCAGCGACGAAAACCGCGAGACACAAAGGGGGGGGGGGGCAGCAACCACCAGGGAGCAGCCAACGGCCAGGCGGAAAGCAGGAAAAGGGCGAGAGCGCACAGAGAGCCGAGAAGCGGAAGGCCGACAGAGCAAACAACGCACAGCGCCGAGGCGCAGAGCACCCGGGGCCGGAAACCAGAGAAAGCCGGAAACAACGGGGGCGCACAGAGGAAGAAGAAGAAGAAAAAAAAAAAGAACACCAAGGCACCGAGCAGGGGCGACGAAAAGCGCGAGACACAAAAGGGGATGGGGGGGGGGGGGGCAGCAACCACCAGAGAAAAGCCAACGGCCAAGCGGGAGACACCAACCAGGCGAGAGCGCACGGAGAGCCGAGCAGCGGGAGGCCGAGAAAAACAAACAAAACACAGCGCCAAGGCCCAGGGCACCCGGGGCGGGAAACCAGAGAAAGCCGGAGACAACGGGGGCGCACAAAAAGAGAGGGAAAAAAAAAAACCAAGGCACCGAGCTGGAAGGACGAAAACCGCGAGACACAGAAGGGGAGGGGGGGGGGGACAGCAACCGCCGGGGAACAACCACCGGCCAACCGAAAGACACAAAACAGGCGAGAGCGCACGAAGAACCGAGAGGCGGGGGGCAGGAAAAAAAAAGAAAGAAAAAAAAGAAGAAAAACACAAAGCACGGAGAGCCGAGCACAACAAACACAAACCAGCGCCAAGGCCCAGGGCACGCGGGGCCGGAAAACACAGAAAGCCAGAGACAAGGGGGGCGCAGAGAAGAGGAAAAAAAAACACAAGCGCAAGGCACTGAGGAACGGCAACAGCAGCGAGAGAGAAGGGGGGGGAGGGGCAACCACCGGAGAGCGGCCAATGGCCAGGCAACACAAAGAAAGCGAGAGCGCACGGAGAGCCAAGAAGCGCGGGGCCAACAAAACAAACAACACAAAGCGCCAAGGCCCAGGGCACCCGGGGCCGTAAATCAAAGAAAGCAAGAGACAAAGCTGGCGCAAGGAGAAAAAAAGACGGGGAAACGGAAAAAAAAAAGCAAAGGACCAGGACAGGGGCAACCCCTGCCCGGAGAGGGCCAAGCAAAGCAGAAAGACAAAGCGGCCAAAGGAAAAGATGAGGCGCACCAGAACGCGCCCGGGAGGCCGGCCCGCCCGACCCGGCCAAAAAGAGCAAGCACACGCACACACGCACGGGACCCGGGCGTGGCGTCCTCCGACCCGCAAGGGGAGGTGTCGGCGTCCACACGAAACAGCCCCGGTGCACCGGCCGAGTCCCCCGTCGAACAACGGACGGTACGGGAAACCGGAAACGTCAGTGACCGGGTCCACACACGCCAACCACCGCAGCGCACGCAGCCCAAGACCATCGCCAGAGGGACCCGCCAGGGACAACCCCATCGCGGGGCCCCGAATGGGTACGACGCGGAGCGAGCCCAGCGCCCCTGCCTCGGCGGGGGCCAGGGACAGGCACAATGAGCCCGGTTCCCGGCCGGCCTCCGCGTGCCCCGCGCAGCCACCCAGTAAAGGCGGGGGCGCAAGCCCCCGGGGCGGGGAAAGGCGCCACGGCGTCAGGAAAGCCAACTGGAGCACCGAGAGCGACCAGACCGGACGAGGCGCGGCGCACCACGCGGGGCCACGAGGCACGCCAGAGAGGCACGCTGCCGGCCACAACCAAGGCACACAGACAAGTGCCGGGCAACAACCGCCGCCGGGTGCCGCAGACCCGGAGAGCGCGCACAACACGCAACGAACCACGGCACAGGAACAGGTGCCAAGCAACCCCAGTCGCTATCCGGATGGACGAGTGCGCGCCCGGAGGGTACCCAGCCCCTACCGGCTACGAACAGCCGCCGTCCGGATGGAGGAGTGCGCCCCCGGAGTACCCAGCCCCTGCCGGCTACGAACAGCCGCCGTCCGGATGGACGAGTGCGCGCCTGGAGGGTACCCAGCCCCTACTGGCTACGAACAGCCGCCGTCCGGATGGACGAGTGAGCGCCCCGCAGCAACGCCCTGCACAGCAACACCCCACGCGACACCCAAAGCACAGCACACACAGCGAGCACGGTGGTGAACAAGAGCAAAGCGGCCCAGGACACCGTACACACAACATAACCCACCGGGGACGCACACCGGTGAACAGGAGCCAAGTGGCCCAGGACACCGCACACGTGACACAACCCACCGGTCAGGCACCCCGGTGAACAGGAGCCAAGTGGCCCAGGACACCGCACACGCAACACAACACACCGAGCGGGCACACCGGTGAACAGGAGCCAAGTGGCCCAGGACACCGCACACGCAACACAACACACTGAGCGGGCACACCGGTGAACGGGAGCCAAGTGGCCCAAGACACCGCACAAGCAAAGCAAAGGACGAAGCGGGCCCACCGGTGAACAGGAGCCAAGTGGCCCAGGACACCGCACGCGCAACACAACACACCGAATGGGCACACCGGTGAACAGGAGCCACGTGGCCCAGGACACCGCACGACAACACCGCACCGAGCGGGCGCACTGGTGAACAGGAGCCAAGTGGCCCAAGACACCGCACACTTACACAACCCACCGAGCGGGCACACCGGTTAACAGGAGGCAAGTGGCCCAGGACACCGCACGCACAACACAACACACCGAGCGGGCACACCAGTGAACGGGAGCCAAGTGGCCCAGGACACCGTACACGCAAAGCAACGCACCGAGCGGGCACACTGGTGAACAGGAGCCAGGTCCCCAAGGACACCGCACACGCAACACAACACACCCGGCGGGCACACCGGTGAACACGAGCCAAGTGGCCCAGGACACCGCACACACAACACAACAAACCACGCAGGCACACCGGTAAACAGGAGCCAAGAGACCTAGAACACCACACACGCAACACAACACACCGAGCGGGCAGACCGGTGAACAGGAGCCAAGTGGCCCAGGACACCGCACACGCGAAGCAACACACCGAGCGGTCGCACCGGTGAACAGGAGTCAAGTGGCCCAGGACACAGCACACGCAACACAACACACCCAGCGGGCACACCGGTGAACGGGAGCCAAGTGGCCCAGGACACAGCACACACAACACAGCACACCGAGCGGGTGCACCGGTGAACAGGAGCCAGGGGGCCCAGGACACCGCACGCGCGACACAACCCACCGGGCGGGCACACCGGTGAACGGGAGCCAAGCGGCCCAGGACACCGCACACTCAACACAACAAACCACCCGGGCACACCGGTGAACAGGGGCCAAGTGGCCCAGGACACGGCACACGCGAAGCAACACAACGAGCGGTCGCACCGGTGAACAGGAGCCAGGTGGTCCAGGACACGGCACACACGACACAACCCACCGAGCGGGCACACCGGTGAACAGGAGTCAAGTGGCCCAGGACACCGCACACGCAAAGCAACACACCGAGCGGGTGCACCGGTGAACAGGAGCCAGGGGGCCCAGCACACCGCACGCGCGACACAACCCACCGGGCGGGCACACGGGTGAACGGGAGCCAAGCGGCCCAGGACACCGCACACTCAACACAACAAACTACGCGGGCACACCGGTGAACAGGGGCCAAGTGGCCCAGGACACCGCACACGCGAAGCAACACACCGAGCGGGCGGGCCGGTGAACAAGTGCCAGATGGCCCAGGACACGGCACACACAACACAACACACCGAGCAGGCGCACCGGTGAACAGGAGCCAAGTGGCCCAGGACACCGCACACACGACACAACCCACCGAGCGGGAACACCGGTGAACAGGAGTCGAGTGGCCCATAACACCGCACACGCAAAGCAACACACCCAGCAGGCGCACCGGTGAACAGGTGCCAAGTGGCCCAGGACACCGCACACGCAACACAACACACCCAGCGGGCACCACGGTGAACGGGGGCCAAGTGGCCCAGGACACGGCACGCACAACACAACACACCGAGCGGCCGCACCGGTGAACAGGAGTGAAGCGGCCCAGGACACCGCACACTCAACACAACAAACCACGCGGGCACACCGGTGAACAGGAGCCAAGTGCCCCAGGAAACCGCACACGCGAAGCAACACACCGAGCGGGCGCACCGGTGAACAGGAGCCAGGTGGCCCAGGACACGGCACACACAACACAACACACCGAGCGGGCGCACCAGTGAACAGGAGCCAAGTGGCCCAGGACACCGCACACACGACACAACCCACCAAGCTGGCACACCGGTGAACAGAAGCCAAGTGGCCCAGGACACCGCACACGCAAAGCAACACACCGAGCGGGCGCACCGGTGAACAGGTGCCAAGTGGCCCAGGACACCGCACGCGCAACACAACACATCCGGCGGGCACACCGCTGAACGGGGGCCGAGTGGCCCAGGACACCGCACACACAACACAACACACCGAGCGGGCGCACCGGTGAAAAGGAGCCAAGTGGCCCAGGACACCGCAAACGCTACACAACATACCACGCGGGCACACCGGTGAACAGGAGCCAGGTGGCCCAGGACACTGCACATACGTAGGGCGGCCGAGGGACAGGAAAGAACCAACACCCCATGGGTCGCACGCACTGGGGCGACCCAGCCGACCCACCGGGCCAGTGGCAGGAGCTGTACTCCAAGGCCACTGGTCGGAGCCCGGCCAGGCTGCATCGGGGACCATGGCAAACGCCACCCGGAGCCACGGGAGCAACCGGTGACAGGTGAGCCGGTACACAGTCCAGGAGGGGGTCGCCTGCCAAGCAGAGTGGCCCCGCAACTCAAGCCACAAGGGTGAGGCGGTCGTACCGTAGACTAGCGGGAGCAATACCCCTTGTGGTGAGAGATACTCCACACGGCTGGGCAGCCCCCAGAGCTTCCGCCCAAAGGAGGGGGCATGTGGCCCTACCCATGGACACATGTGGGGACACCCTCCCACCTGGGACACATGGACCGGGTGGCCGCGACAATGCCTTCCCAAGCACATGCGGGAGCGGCTCCAGAGGCACCTGACATAGAGCAGTGGGAGGGACAGGACGTCCCCTTGGTAAGACCTTCTTCCTGCATTGTCAAAGGAGGCATCCCGAGCTCCCGAAGATACCTACCTACCTACCTCATACATCCGTGAATTATTTAACCCCCTCCGTGATTTATTTGATACCTCCGTCAATTATTTCAACCCGACAGTGAATTATTCGATACCTTCGTGAATTATGTAACCCCCTTCGTGAATCATTTGATACCTCCGTGAAGTATTTAACCCCCTCCGTGAATTATTTGATACCTCCGTGAATTATTGAACCCCCTCCATGAATTATCTGATACGTCCGTGAATTATTTAACCCCCCCCGTGAATTATTTAACCCCCTCCGTGAATTATTTCATACTTCCGCAAATTATTTAACCCCCTCCGTGAATTATTTCATACCTCCGTGAATTATCTAATACCTCCGTGAATCATTTAACATCCTCAGTGAATCCTTTGATACCTCCGTGAATTATTTAACCCCCTCCGTGAAGTATTTCATACCTCCCTAATTTTTTAACCCCCTCCGTGAATTATTAGATACCTCCTTGAATTATTTGCTACCTCAGTGAATTCTTTAACCCCCTTTGTGAATTATTTGATACCTTCGTGAATTTTTTAACCCCCTCCGTGAATTATTTGATGCCTCCGTGAATTATTCAACCCCCTCCGTGAATTATTTAAGCCCCTCCGTGAATTATTTGATACCTCCGTGAATCGTTTAACCCCCTCCGTGATTTGTTTTATACAATTATTTAACCCCCTCCGTGAATTATTTCATACCTCCGTGACTCATTCAACCCCCTCCGTGAATTATTTGATACTTCCGTGATTTATTTAATGCCCCCCGTGAATTATTGCCTACCTCCGTGAATTTTTTAACCCCCTCCGTGAATTATTTGATACCTCCGTGAATTATTTAACCCCCTCCGTGAATCATTTCATACCTCTGTGAAGTATGTAACCCCCTCCGTAAATTTTTTGATACCCCCGTGAATTATTTGAACCCCTCCGTGAATTATTTGATACCTCCGTGAATTACTGAACTCCCGCCATGAACTATCTGATACCTCCGTGAAAAATTTGACCCCCTCCGTGAATTTTTTGATACTTCCGTGAATCATTCAACCCCCTCCGTGAATTATTTCATACCTCCATGAATTATGTAACCCCGTCCATGAATTATTTGATACCCCCGTGAATTATTTAACCCCCTCCGTGAAGTATTTAACACCTCCTTGAATGATTTGAACCCCTCCGTGAATTATCTGATACCTCCGTGAATGATTCAACCCCCTCTGTGAATTATTTGATACCTCCGTGAAATATTTAACCCCCTCCGTGAATTATTTGATACCTCCGTGAACTATTCAACCCCCTCCGTGCATTCTTTCATCCCTCGGTGAATTATTCAACCCCCTCCGTGAATTTTTTCATACCTCCGTGAATTACTTAACCCCCTCTGTGAATTATTTCATACCTGCGTGAATTATTTAACCCCCTCCATGAATTATCTGAGACCTCCGTGAATTCTTTAACCCCCTCCGTGAATTTTTTGATACGTCCGTGAATTTTTTAACCCCCTCCATGAATTATTTGATACCTCCGTGAATTATCTAACCCCCTCCGTGAATTATTTCATACCTCCGTGAATTATTTAACACCCTCCGTGACTTGTTTGATTCCTCAGTGAATAATTTAACCCCCCTCCGTGAATTATTCAACCCCCTCCGTGAATTATTTGATACCTCCGTGAATTATTTAACACCCTCCGTGAATTATTTGTACCTCGTTGAATTGTCTAAACTCCTCCGTGAATTATTTGATACCCCCTTGAATTATTTAACACCCTCCGTGAATTGTTTGATACCTGCGTGAATTATTTCACCCCCCTCCGTGAATTATTTAACGCCCTCCGTGGATTTTTTGATACCTCCGTGAATTATTTAACCCCCTCCGTGAATTATTTGATACCTCCGTAAATTTTTTTACCCCCTCCGTGAATTATTTGATACATCCGTGAATTATTTAACCCCCTCCGTGAATTATTTTATCCCCTCCGTGAATTATTTGATACCTCCGTGAATTATTTAACACCCTCCGTGAATTATTTGTACCTCGTTGAATTATCCGAACCCCTCCGTGAATCATTTAATACCTCCGTCATTTACTTAGCCCCCTCTGTGACTTCACTGATACCTCCGTGAATCATTTAACCCCCTCCGTGAATTATTTCATACCTCCGTTAATTATTTAACCCCATCTGTGAAGCATTTGATACCTCCGTGAATTATTTAAACCCCTCTCTGAATTATTGGATACCTCCGTGAATAATTTACCCCCTCCGTGAATTATTTGATACCTCCATGAAGAATTTAACCCCCTCCGTGAATTATTCGATACCTCCGTGAATTATTAACCCCCCTCTGTGAAATATTTCATACCTCCGTGAATCATTTGACCCCCTGGGTGAATTGTTTCATACCTCCGTGAATTACATAACCCCCTCGGTGAATTATTTCATTGCTCCGTGAGTTATTTAACCCCCTCCGTGAATTATTTAACCCCCTCCGTGAATTATTTGACACTTCCGTGAATTATTCAACACCCTCCGTGAATTATTTGATACCTTCATTAATTATCTAACCCCCTTCGTGAAATATTTGATACCTCCGTGGATTATTTAAACCCCTCCGTGAAATATTTGATACCTCCGTGAATTGTCTAACCCCTTCCGTGAATTATTTGATACCTCCGTGAATTATTTAACCCCCTCCGTAAATTATCTGATACCTCCGTGAATTATTTAACCCCCTCTATGAAGCATTTGATACCTCCGTGAATTATTTAAATCCCTCCGTGAATTATTTGATACCTCCGTGAATTATTTAACCCCCTTCGTAAATTATCTGATACCTCCATGAAAAATTTAACCCCCTCCGTGAATTATTTGATACCTCCGTGAATCATGTAACCCCCTCCGTGGATTATTTGATACCTTCGTGAATTATTTCACCCCTCCGTGAATTATTTGATACCTCCGAGAATTATTAAACCCCCTCCGTGAAGTATTTCATACCTCCATGAATCATGTAACCCCCTCCGTGAATCGTTTCATACCTCCGTGAATTACTTAACCCCCTCCGTGAATTATTTCATACCTCCGTGAGTTTTTTAACCACCTCCGTGAATTATCTAACCCCCTCTGTGAATTATTCAACCCCCTCTGTGAATTATTTGATACCTCCGTGCATTGTTTAACCCCCTCTGTGAATCATTTGATACATCCGTGAATTATTCAACCCGTCCCTGAATTATTTGACACCTCCGTGAATTATTTGATACCTCGATTAATTATCTAACCCCCTTCGTGAAATATTTGATACTTCCATGAATAATTTAACCCCCTCCATGAATTATCTAATACCTCCGTGAATTATTTAACCCCCTCCGTGAATAATTTGATACCTCCGTGAATTATTTAACCCCCTCTGGGAAAATTTTGATACGTCCGTGAATTATTTGACCCCTTCCGTGAATTATTTGATACCTGCGTGAATTTTTTAACCCCCTCCGTGAAATATTTGATACCTCCGTGAATTATCTAACCCCCTCCGTGAATAATTTGATACCTCCGTGAGTTATTTAACCCCCTCCGTAAATTATCTGATACCTCCGTGAATTATTGAACCCCCTCCGTGAATCATTTGATACCTCGGTGAATTATTTAACCCCCTCCGTGATTTATTTCATACAATTATTTAACCCCCTCCGTGAATTTTCTGATACCTCCATGAATTGTTGAACCCCCTTCGTGATTTATTTCATACCTCCATGAATGAGTTAACCCCCTCCGTGAATTATCTAATACCTTCTTGAATTATTTAACCACCTCCGTGAATTATCTGATACCTCCGTGAATTATTTAACCCCCTCCGTGAATTATTTGATACCTCTGTGAATTATTTGAGCCCCTCCGTGAATTATTTGATACCTCCGTGAATTATTCAACCCCCTCCGTGAATTACTTCATACCTCCATAAATTAGTTAACCCCCTCCATGAAATATTTCATACCTCCGTGATTTATTTGACCCCCTCCGTGAATTATTTGAAACATCCGGGAATTATTTAACCCCTCCGTGAATTATTTCATACCTGCATGAACTATTGAACCCCCTCTGTGAAGCATTTGATACCTCCGTGAATTATTTAACCCCCTCCGTGAACTATTTGATACCTCCGTGAATTCTTTAACCCCCTCCGTGAATTGTTTCATACCTCCGTGAATCTTTTGACCCCCTCCGTGAATTATTTCATAGCTGCATGAATTATTTAACCCCCTCCGTGAATTATTTCATACCTCCGTGAATTATTTAACCCCCTCCGTGAAATATTTCGTACCTCCGTGAGTTCTTTAATGCCTTCCGTGAATTATCTGCTACCTACGCGAATTATATAACCCCCTCCATGAATTATTTGATACCTCCGGGAATTATTTAACCCCTTCTGTGAATTATTTGATACCTCCGTGAATTACTTAACCGCCTCCGTGAATTATTTCATTCCTCCGTGAATTATTTAACCCCCTCCGTGAATTATCTGATACCTGCGTGAATTATTTAATCCCTTCCTTGAATTATTTGATACCTCCGTGAATTGTTTAACCCCCTCGTCGAATTACTCCATACCCTACCAAAACCAAATGCACACATTGGACATCACATCACATCACATCACATCACACCACACCAAATCACATCACAATACATCACATCACATCACATCACATCTCATCTCATCACATCACATCACATCACATCACATCACATCACATCACATCACAGCACATCACGTCACGACACGTCACATCATGTCACCTCACGTCACATCCCATCACATCAGATCACATCACATCAAATCACATCACATCACATCACATCACATCAAATCACATCACATCACATCACATCACATCACATCACATCCAACCTCGCCCCCCAACACCACTTGGTGGGTGGGGGGGGGGGGGGGGAGAAAAGCCTGATGGGGGTTTCGGGTTGAGCGTTGGGGTAGCCCACCAGCAAACATGACCCTGTTGTTATTCACATACCTGCCTCATGCCAATGGCAGGGGGAGGGCAGGAAAAAAATTCCCCCAGGAGGCGAAAATTTTTTTCAACCGCGACACTTGTCACCCCCCAACCCCGTCTACAAAAATTTCTACCCGCGGGGAACTTTTTCTACCCCGACTCCCCTATACCGGCCTATACCAATGTATGTGTGAGTGTGCTAGCCTGGGGTCCTGGAGCAACTTGCAGAAAGGGTATTCTAATTATACCCAAGTCTGCACCCTTGCTAAACCCGGCGGATGCCATTAACGGTGCGATGGGGTACGACCCACATCTCTCCGCCCCTGGGTGCCCAATTTCTGCGCTGGCACCGAAAAAACCTTGGGGGAATACCCAGCGCTAACGCCAAGGTATTGTTTTTGCCTACTGCCTACTACAAGGGAGGGGTGGCCAAAAGCTATGAGGCTTGAAAATGCCTTTTTGCTATGTGGCCAAAACCTAGGCTACCACTGCCACTGCCCACCAAAAACCCTGTTAAAATTATAGAGGAAACTGGCGGGACAGTCACACACGTACTACAGGTCCTACACACCCTACTGTGGACCCAGCCTTCGAAGGATGAAACCATCCACGCCTGCCACACCTACACACACACGCTACTTGGTGCAGCTGCTAAAGATGTCAAAGGCCCTATTGGCCTACGTGTGAAATAGCGAGGAAACACAGCGCTGCTAAGCAGTTGTGGCCTGACAGGGACGCCATGACGCGTATCCCTGCCAGTGCTTGGAGGGAAGGAGTGCACAGCGTGCGCAACGTGAGTACGCGTCGTTCACACGTGAGTACGCTTGTTCACAGCGAAGTCGTTCGTCTTCTCTTCTTTCCCATTGTGTGGTGTGATCTGCGCCCTTTTTGTTGGGCGAAAGATTGCGCTGTCGAAGACAGCGAGGTGCACCAATCACCCTGACCTACACCACCTGAAAGAGACACATGCGGGCATGGTTTCGGACATTGGAACCTAACCAGACTCCCCGTATGATACGGGCATGGTTTCGGACATTGGAACCTAACCAGACTCCCCGTATTATACGGATCTAGGCCTGGAAAATAATACGCTGTTCTGAAACTGGTCCTTCCAAGAAAGCAAGCTTAAGGAACTCCGCCCGTTCTCTTATAGAACGTAGCGCGGAGCCCCTGAGTAGCCTAAACAAGGGTCTGCCGAGCGCACCACGCGTGGCCTACCCTTTAATGTGTCATGTGCATGCACACGAGCGACTACTAGAGCACAGCCGTGCTCAATCATATCACAATCAGCGCACAACCGTGCGCAATCACGACAGATCTGGACCACAACCAGTCCTCAGCCACTCAGGCCTGCAAAAGCACTTGAGAAATCTCTTGGAGTCAAGGATCACAGATCTAAGGCAACGATTGTCCAACAAGGCGATGTGGTGGCGAACAGAACATATGACCAAATCAACAAACCTATGAAAAAAAAGGGGGCATACCCTCCCAAAACCAAATGCACACAGTGGACATCACGTCACATCACATCACATCACATCACACCACATCACACCACATCACATCACATCACATCACATCACATCACATCACATCACATCACATCACATCACATCACATCGCATCGCATCACATCACATCACATCACATCACATCACATCACATCACATCACATCACATCACATGTGCAAGTTGATGACATGCACATACCAAGCACTTCGAAACGGGGGGGGGCTACTATACCCATGGTCCCTCATTTTCCCCCATTTTGAACGCTTTCCTAGGTTCCATATTTTCCTATTTTCCACTTGTTCCCACGAGCATGGCAGTTTCTTGTCCGACCTCGCCCCCCAACAGCACTTGGTGGGTGGGGGGGGGGGGGGGGGAGAAAAGCCTGATGGGGGGTTTGGGGTTGAGGGTTGGCCAGCAAAACTGACCCTATTGTTATTCGCACACGTAGTTCATGCCTACGGTCATGGTCTGCAAAGGAAGCAAGGTGCAAAACTGGGCAAGAGAGATGGGGGGGGGGGGCTGATATGGGGGGCGAAGCACAAGTCTGATATCGGGGGGGGGGCAAAGGCCTATCATGGGGGGCTTGGGGCGTTGGGGGTTGGGGGTGATGGTCCATAAAAGTCTGAAGTCTGAAGTCTGATAGCCCATTGGGTTACTATACCCATAGTTGTGATGCCTATTTGTTGTGCGGTCATTTGGAGCTACGAGGATGCCATTTTTGAGTTATGGTGTCCGCACAAACAATCTATACCCGTCTATTGTTGTTCTTGATTGCTGAATGCTGATACTACTTGCTACTCGTTGTTGCTGTTACTAAAATACATTGCTCATCCTGCCCATAGAGTAGCCAATGCTTGCATGTCCTTGTCACCGCATATGGCCACACCCACCACCACAAGTAGGCCAGTATGCGAGCCTTTATGACGTGTTTGAGGAGCCCAATGGATAGTTGAATCCAACGACCACCGCTACAGGGGTACACATCACCGCGGATGAAAGTGAGGGGCTTGCTCCAATCAATGGCATTCTCTAGTTGTAGACAAGATAGGATGTAGCGGGCCCAAGACGGTAGTGACCAAATACAGCTACTAAAGGGGGGGTCGGTGATGGGAGAGGACAGGACTCAATTGGAGGGGCTTGGGCAACTCCTTCCAAGTATCTATGTATAGGTGGCAAGTCGGGATAGGACAACAAAACAGAGACTGGTATTGTTGCATAGATGACCCCCCCGCAGCTAATGGATTCCGACAGGTGGCGGAAACCACCATTCGTATCGTTCAAATCCATAAGAAGCCCAATGAGATCAGGCACTACAAAGAGGATGGGGGCGTATTGCCTCAATACCTGACTTCTTGTTGCAAATCAAGGGGAGTCCAGCTACCTGGGTGGCCCGGGTCAATCGGGTTGTTGCCAAAGGTGATGAGGCCACCCATTAATCCAACAATTGCAAAACCCAACGGTCGTAAACTTGTGGCACTCCTAGCCGCGCTAGCGGCATAGTGAGCTCAAGTAGTGTGTCCCGAGAGTATGGCACAACAAGAACCACAATAGAAGAGTGGCGGTGTATGGTGGTGTGGAGCGGTGTTGGAAGGGAGGGGGGGAGTGTTGAGTCACAATGTCCAACCCAAAGGTACTGCAATGCCTTGAATGACCCATAATGCAATGGTGTGCAAATCTACAAAAAGCCACAAAAGTGCCAAAATGGCGTTAATGTGTTAATTTTTGGACCGTTAAGAAGTATCGAGTTAATCTTGTAAAAAGCAGAATCCACAATATTACTTTCAACATGGGCCTCATGGGAAAGCTAACACATGCCGCCGTCAACATCTGCACAGCCCTTTGTGTCCATATCAGAGATAAAGCTCATCTCCCGGGGCCACTTCCATACGTGTGCTCTGATCTGCATACACATCAAACCTGGGTATTTTGGGTACAGCTGGAAAATTCCTTCCCTGCATCTGCCGTGCAAACGATTGAAATGCACGCAAGCAATGAGCATGAGAGCACACTGATGCAGCATGAGCTTGTTGATTACCAGCGACTTGTGACTAGCTCTGAGTCCTAGCTATCTTGATGGCCCTGATGGGGCTTATTCCTTGGCATACGATATGACCAAACACTGAAAATGTCGATTTCAGCAACTCCGAGCTCGCCAAAAATCCACATGCCTACCCCATCCTCATCCTGGACCTCCAGATACTTGCCTGTCAACACCATCTGATCCCACCAAAAGCTCTTCCACATCTTCCACAATTAGCACTGCGGTGTCATTCAGGGCATCTCGTCTTGTGGGCACTTGCCTTGTGGACCTGAGATCAGGCTTGGGCACCAATTGGAGACGCTGACCTCTGGAAGCCAGGGCACAAAGCTGACTCTTCAGTTCACAATTCAGTCAACTGCGATTCACATCAGACCAAAGGTTTTGCATATGGTCAACGCAACTTTGTTCTGCACCAATGAGGGTCTGCATGCAAACCAAACATGTGCATTGGCCGCATCAGATGCTGCGGCCCTCACTGGATTGATACAGGACGTCACATTGCCCATTTCCATTCACAACCAATGAGCATGGAACCGTTGATCCTCAGAGTTCATCAGATTGAGTGTGTCCGTCAGGGACTGAAGCAACACAAAGAGACAAATCTGCAGTCGGTTTCATGGGGGCCAGCAGGTGAGACCCAAAATACCGTATGCCATCCTTCGAGATACAGACGTAGGCCGCCTTGAACGGGATCGGGTACTGAATGGTCTGCTGCCGGTTGCTTTCATAAAGAACGGGCTTATGAATCAGTCGTTCTCCCCTGATTTCGCGGACAATCAGATAAGAAGCACCCGATTTATTCGAGTCCAGCGGCACATGGCATGAGGACAAGTGGCAGCATGCAGAGCAAGCACGAGGCCTTTGCTGAGCAATACTCGGGGAAAGGTGCTGCTCTGCTTATGGGCATGGCACCTGAAAAGACGGGCTCTCGAGTGGGTAGCTTGAACCCCAACCTACAAACGAGGTTAGCAGTCCACCAAGTCCAGCAGACCTCCCCAGACTTCCCCTCCCCCAAGGCTGCATTGGAAGCAGAGGGAGGAGGGGGGTAAGGGCGAGCTGTCAGGAGTAGTAGGGAAGCTGGTTGGCGCAGGTGCTCATATAGTCCCAAACCGCCAGCAGCCAAATGATCGACCTGGACCACGCCAAAGCGCCAAAGCACAGGCGCATGCACACGCACGCGAGGACGAGGCACCAAAAACGAACCGGTGAGAACACCCCCGACCCACACACCTCCAAAGCCCACACACCACCAGCCCCGGGGGGGTCGGGACAATGGGCCATACGCCGACTCCTTCCCGCTGCGGTGCCACTTTCACGGCGGGGGGGGCTGGGTCTGGGGGGGGGGGGGGGGGGGGCAGCTACAGGGGGCGGGGGGCTCCAGACCCCTATATATATAGTGTGAAATGGCCACCTCATTGCGCTGATCACTTTGAGGTAGAGATATAGGAGCAAAAAAAATGCAACAGGGGGGGGGGGCATGGTAGGTGGTACTTTTGTTTAAGGGCATAGCACCCCCGAGTCAATTCCCGGCCACTATTGCTAGTGGCGCCCCATCCAGGCCGAACCATGCTGTTTTCAAGGCAGAGTTGGTGTATGTTTCGAAACCCTTTGGAGGAGCACAGGGAGGGGAGGGGGTCTGCACCACGTGCACTACGTCTTTTTCCCAAAAAAAAAAGTTCTCTCCGCGCACTACGTGCCCACAACATGCGCACATACAACAGTGGTGCATCGTGTGCAGGAACACGTCACGTGCCCTTCGTGGGGTGCTCCTCCTTGGGGTCCTGAAACATGGGTGATGGAAGTAGTCGAGTTGAAGGAGGTAAAGGAACGAGGCCTAATAGCGCTGGTCCGGGGGACGATCAAAGTAGTCCTCCTCTTCGCTGGACACATCGCTTGTCGGACGGGCTCTTTTTTGTGTGGCCTCAAGCAGAGCGTCTTGCCACTTGCAATCTTTGGCCCGCTTCCCGGTGGACTTCAATGGCCGTGTCCGACAATCCCCCTCTGTAGTGGCCTCTGATTCGGAAGGTGACATTGTTGGGGTATGAGATGTTGTGTGTCGTGTGGAGTGAGAGGAGGAGGAGGAGGAGGAAGAGCTATTGTTAATGGTGGCATTGTTGGTGAAAGGTGTCGTGGAAGGAGTAGGCGTGGCAGCCACGTTTTGCTTCTTTGCACTGTCCTTCAAGGCGGCAATGTCCCATTTGCGGACACATGCTTCCTCCTCCTCGGGGACGCGAAGGCCGTGTGGAATGGGAGCATGGGGTGGTACTGATATTTGGTCCAAATTGGTTTTCATCCATCATTAGGGTCTCCTGAAAAATTGAGTATTTTGAGTATAAACACATAGGGTGAAAACCCATTTTTTGACCCTCTAGTGGTTCAAGCAAATTTGCCTTAGGGCGCCTATGGCGCTGATGGTCCGGCACTTCGGTGCCAATTTCCGGGGAGGAGGGGGGAGGGGGGGGGGGAGTCGGCGTAAAGGACCCGGGCCCGGCGACCCCCCCCCCCCCCGTGCCACCAGCAAGAAATGACGGCCCCGTGGGCGTGCAACCGAGGAGGTCACTTGACAGCCCCCACACTGGGAGGTTGTGGTACCAAAACTTGATGGCGGGTCGAGGAGTAGGTCAAGCTGCCACAGGCTCCTGATGGGCCGCCACAGACCTGCCTGACGCCCCCACTCCCAAGCAGATTTTGGGCGCACTAGTGAGCAAAGGTCTGGACCGAACATCAGCAGCATCACAAACAGGTGTTGAAGCATCAGAGATGTGCCCCTTCGATTCGGATGTGTCACGAAAGTTCCACATTATTGATGACTGACAGATGGTGAAGTTCCATCCCATTCATAATCAAATACCACTTGTTTTGCAGGCATCCGCGCTCACCACTACCGAACTCAATAACTCACTAAACTAGGATTTTAGAGCCTAGAAAAAGGGGGGAAATGGGGAGAATGGAGGAAAATGGGGGGAAATGGGGGGAATGGAGGAAAATGGAGGAAAATGGAGGAAAATGGGGGCGAAATTGGACATAGCACACACGATGGGGGTTGTGGAGGGTTGTGGCAGGATATGGTTGAGGAAAATGGGACAGAAAAATGGGAGAAAAATGGGATGAAATACCCATTTTTCACAGTCCCATTGTCCCATTTTTTCAAGAGGTTGAAGATCGGGTATTTGGTAAAACCGAGTACCAGACGAGGTAAAACTGAGTAAAATGTGGTAAGACTTAGTAGATTTGAGGTAAAACTGAGCAAAAATTTTGTTTTAAAAAAATGTTTTGAAAAAAAAAATTTACTAAGTAAAAAGACAATTTTTTTTGAAAAAAATTGCACAAAAAACTGCACACTTTGATGGTAGGTGGTACTTTTGTTTAAGGGCATAAAGCCCCCAGGTCGATTCCCGGCCACTTGTGTTAGTGGCGCCCCACCCGGGCCAAACCATCATGCACGGAGGAGAGAGGAATCACACAACCGCTCCACCAAGGAGGGTTGAGTACCGTATGCATGCATGCACAGAGGAGGGAGGGATCACACAACCACTTCACCAAAGAGGGTTGAGTATCGTATGCATGCATGCACAGAGGAGGGAGGGAGGGTGGGGCCAACTACTTACAAGTAGTTACAAAAGACACGCTTGAAGATCAAGTCGGCCTTAGTATCTCTATCGTGAGGCTTGCCTCTCGGTGTGGGATTCAGCTTGCATCTCTCAAAGAGATCTTCTTTCTTTTCCAAATGTAGCTTTCTACAAAATGCTTGGTCATTTTCCAATTGACCATCGGCATTTTGGGGGAATTGAGGAGGCAACGCATACCACTTCCGACAGATCCACACACCGGGACGGGTCTCATCAGTGGCATTGGCATTGGCAGGAGAGGCATCACTGGCATTGGCAGCAGTAACTGCAGCAAAAGCAATAACAACAGCAGCAACGTTGGCCGCCCAGAAATGGCGCAATCCTACACAAATCTCAGACTGACACAAGACAGTGGTATGGAAGGTACAATGAAGAACCTTACATTCCTGGCATGCTATGGCGGGTGTGCCATCGCAAAAAAAACATGTGTCAAGGGGGTCTGCAGATTTGGGCGTGGGGTACAACTGAGACACCCCCCAATGCATTGCCTGGGTCCTGGGTGTGGGGGCCAACTTGGAACCACTGTAGTACAAAGTAGGTTGTGCCATCTCACGCAATAACCACAATCTATCATGTGGCACTTGCAATTCGCCTTTGACAACACGTCTAGACAAGGCACAATGCAACATCAACGGACATGCCGGATGGCAACTGACACTATCATCCTGCTTGATGAAGGTGGAATACGAGGGTGCAATTGCAAATGCAAGGGAACCAAAAGCATACAAAAACGTTGCCCACTTCCTCCGCTCTTGTGGTTGGATGCCTTCTCGCTCCGCAAGCTCATCCACAGCAGCCAACTCCTCCTTGTTTGCCCCAACAATGTGTGGCTTGTCAAGTAGGGGGTCAAACTTAAGGCAAAGGTATTCACGGGTTGGGGCAACCAATGGAAATTGCTCGAATTATATACCTGCGCCGGAATCAACGGTGGTGCAAAAGACATATCAATGGACGCGCGTTCCAAAGTGATACGTGGCCATGATTCAATGCGTCGGTGCCATCCGCAGAGCTTTGCTGGTGGAGGACACTGTTGCAAGCACGAAGGGCAATAGAAAAAAATGGGGCCTTGCCGTCTGGGGAGGCAGCAAGGAGGAACAAATGATTTTTGCTACTATGTTCTTTAGTAGGGGTGTCTTTAACAAAAAAAAAAGTTGTTCGAGAACCAGGTAAGCAGGGTGGGTACAATCAGAGCGGGGGGCAAAATCAGAAGTGGCCCACTTGTGGGCAAAGTGGCTACGTCACCCCTGCCGTCTCGGGGATCCCCACCCCTGCACAGCGGGGGGCAAAATCAGAAATGGCCCACTTATGGGCAAAAAGGCTACGTCACCCCTGCCGTCTCGGGGATCCCCACCGCTTCAGAGCGGGGGGCAAAATCAGAAATGGCCCACAAGTGGGCAAAGTGGCTACGTCACCCCTGCCGTCTGGGGGATCCCCACCGCTTGAGAGCGGGGGGGGGAATCAGAATTGGCCCACAAGTGGGCAAAGTGGCTACGTCACCCCTGCCGTCTCGGGGATCCCCACGGCTGCAGAGCGGGAAGGAAATCAAAAGTGGCCCACTTGTGGGCAAAGTGGCTATGTCACCCCTGCTGTCTCGGAATCCCCACCACTGCAGAGCGGGGGAGGGGAATCAAAAGTGGCCCACAAGTGGACAAAGTGGCTACGTCACCCCTGCCGGCTCGGGGATCCCCACCGCTTCGGAGCGGGGGGGAAAATCAGAAGTGGCCCACAAGTGGGCAAAGTGGCTACGTCAAACCTGCCGTCTCGGAGATCCCCACCGCTGCAGAGCAAGGGGGGAAATCAGAAGTGGCCCACAAGTGGACAAAGTGGCTACGTCACCCCTGCCAGCTCGGGGATCCCCACCGCTTCAGGGCGGGGGGGAAAATCAGAAGTGGCCCACTTGTGGGCAAAGTGGCTACGTCACCCGTGCCGGCTCGGGGATCCCCACCGCTGCAGAGCGGGGGGGGGAAATCAAAGATGGCCCACAAGTGGGCAACCTGGCTACGTCACCTCTGCCGTCTCGGGGATCCCCACCGCTTCATAGCGGGGGGGGGGGGGGATCAGAAGTGGCCCACAAAAGGGCAAGGAGGCTACGTCACCCCCGCCGGCTCGGAGATCCCCACCGCTGCAGAGCAGGGGGGGGGGGAATCAGAAGTGGCCCACTTTTGGGCAAAGTGGCTACGTCACCCCTGCCGTCTCGGGGATCCCCACCGCTGCAGAGCGGGGGGGGGAGAATCGGAAGTGGCCCACTTGTGGGCAAAGTGGCTACGTCACCCCTGCCGTCTCGGGGATCCCCACCGCTGCAGAGGGGGGAGGAAATCAGAAGTGGCCCACTTGTGGGCAAAGTGGCTACGTCACCCCTGCCGTCTCGGGGAACCCCACCGCTGCAGAGCGGGGGGGGGAATCAGAAGTGGCCCACAAGTGGGCAAAGTGGCTACGTCACCCCTGCCGTCTCGGGGATCCCCACGGCTGCAGAGCGGGAAGGAAATCAGAAGTGGCCCACTTGTGGGCAAAGTGGCTATGTCACCCCTGCTGTCTCGGAATCCCCACCACTGCAGAGCGGGGGAGGGGAATCAAAAGTGGCCCACAAGTGGACAAAGTGGCTACGTCACCCCTGCCGGCTCGGGGATCCCCACCGCTTCAGAGCGGGGGGGAAAATCAGAAGTGGCCCACAAGTGGGCAAAGTGGCTACGTCAAACCTGCCGTCTCGGAGATCCCCACCGCTGCAGAGCAAGGGGGGAAATCAGAAGTGGCCCACAAGTGGACAAAGTGGCTACGTCACCCCTGCCAGCTCGGGGATCCCCACCGCTTCAGGGCGGGGGGGAAAATCAGAAGTGGCCCACTTGTGGGCAAAGTGGCTACGTCACCCGTGCCGGCTCGGGGATCCCCACCGCTGCAGAGCGGGGGGGGGAAATCAAAGATGGCCCACAAGTGGGCAACCTGGCTACGTCACCTCTGCCGTCTCGGGGATCCCCACCGCTTCATAGCGGGGGGGGGGGGGATCAGAAGTGGCCCACAAGTGGGCAAGGAGGCTACGTCACCCCCGCCGGCTCGGAGATCCCCACCGCTGCAGAGCAGGGGGGGGGGAATCAGAAGTGGCCCACTTGTGGGCAAAGTGGCTACGTCACCCCTGCCGTCTCGGGGATCCCCACCGCTGCAGAGCGGGGGGGGGAGAATCGGAAGTGGCCCACTTGTGGGCAAAGTGGCTACGTCACCCCTGCCGTCTCGGGGATCCCCACCGCTGCAGAGGGGGGAGGAAATCAGAAGTGGCCCACTTGTGGGCAAAGTGGCTACGTCACCCCTGCCGTCTCGGGGATCCCCACCCCTGCAGAGCGGGGGGGGGAATCAGAAGTGGCCCACAAGTGGGCAAAGTGGCTACGTCACCCCTGCCGTCTCGGGGATCCCCACCGCTGCAGAGCGGGGAGGAAATCAGAAGTGGCCCACTTGTGGGCAAAGTGGCTACGTCACCCCTGCCGTCTCGGGGATCCCCACCCCTGCAGAGCGGGGGGGGGAATCAGAAGTGGCCCACAAGTGGGCAAAGTGGCTACGTCACCCCTGCCGTCTCGGGGATCCCCACCGCTGCAGAGCGGGGAGGAAATCAGAAGTGGCCCACTTGTGGGCAAAGTGGCTACGTCACCCCTGCCGTCTCGGGGATCCCCACCGCTTCGGAGCGGGGGGGGAAATCAGAAGTGGCCCACAAGTGGGCAAAGTGGCTACGTCAAACCTGCCGTCTCGGAGATCCCCAACGCTGCAGAGCAAGGGGGGAAATCAGAAGTGGCCCACAAGTGGACGTAGTGGCTACATCCACCCCGCCAGCTCGGGAATCCCCACCGCTTCACAGCGGGGGGGAAAAACACAAGTGGCCCACAAGTGGGCAAAGTGGCTACGTCACCCGTGCCGTCTCGGGGATCCCCACCGCTTAAAAAGGGGGGGGGGGGGGGAACCAGAAGTGGCCCACAAGTGGACAAAGTGGCTACGTCACCCTGCCATCTTGGGGATCCCCACCGCTTCAGAGCGGGGGGCCAAATCAGAAGTGGCCCACAAGTGGGCAAAGTGGCTATGTCACCCCTGCCGACTCGGGGAGCCCCACCGCTGCAGAGCGGGGAGGAAATCGGAAGTGGCCCACTTGTGGGCAAAGTGGCTACGTCACCCCTGCCGTCTCGGGGATCCCCACCACTGCAGAGCGGGGGGGGGAATCAAAAGTGGCCCACAAGTGGACAAAACGGCTACGTCACCCCTGCCGTCTCGGGGATCCCCACCGCTTCAGAGCGGGGGGGAAAATCAGAAGGGGCCCACAATAGGGCAAAGTGGCTACGTCACCCCTGCCGTCTCGGGGATCCCCACCGCTTCAGAGCGGGGAGGAAATCGGAAGTGGCCCACTTGTGGGCAAAGTGGCTACGTCACCCCTGCCGTCTCGGGGATCCCCACCGCTGCAGAGCGGGGAGGAAATCGGAAGTGGCCCACTTGTGGGCAAAGTGGCTACGTCACCCCTGCCGTCTCGGGGATCCCCACCACTGCAGAGCGGGGGGGGGAATCAAAAGTTGCCCACAAGTGGACAAAGTGGCTACGGCACCCCTGCCGTCTCGGGGATCCCCACCGCTTCAGAGCGGGGGGGGGGATCAGAAGTGGCCCACAAGTGGGCAAAGTGGCTACGTCAAACCTGCCGTCTCGGAGATCCCCACCGCTGCAGAGCAAGGAGGAAAATCAGAAGTGGCCCACAAGTGGACGTTGTGGCTACGTCACCTCTGCCAGCTCGGGGATCCCCACCGCTTCAGAGCGGGGGGGAAAATCAGAAGTTGCCCACAAGTGGGCAAAGTGGCTACGTCACCCTTGCCGGCTCGGGGATCCCCACCGCTTCAGAGCCGTGGGGGGGGAGAATCAGAAGTGGCCCACAAGTGGGCAAGGTGGCTACGTCGACCCCGCCGGCTCGGGGATCCCCACCGCTGCAGAGCGGGGGGGAGGAGAATCAGAAGTGGCCGACAAGTTGGCAAGGTGGCTACATCACCCCTGCCGTCTCGGGAATCGCTACCGCTTCAGATCGGGGGGGGGGGGGGTCAAAAGTGGCCCAGAAGCGGGCAAAGTGGCTACGTCACCCCTGCCGTCTCGGGAATCCCCACCAGTTCAGAGCGGGGGGGGGGGGGAATCAAAAGTGGCCCGGAAGCGGGCAAAGTGGCTACGTCACCCCTGCCGGCTCGGGGATCCCCACCGCTTGAGAGCGGGGGGCAAAATCAGAAGTGGCCCACTTGTGGGCAAAGTGGCTACGTCACCGCTGCCGTCTCGGGGTTCCCCACCGCTGCAGAGCGGGGGGGAGGGGAACAGAAGTGGCCCACAAGTGGGCAAGGTGGCTACGTCACCCCTGCCGGCTCGGGGATCCCCACCGCTTCAGAGCGAGGGGGGGGGGGGGATCAGAAGTGGCCCGGAAGCGGGCAAAGTGGCTACGTGACCCCTGCCGGCTCGGGAATCCCCACCGCTTCAGAGCGGGGGGCAAAATCAGAAGTGGCCTACAAGTGGGCAAAGTGGCTACGTCACCCCTGCCGGCTCGGGGATCCCCACCGCTGCAGAGCGGGGAGGGGGGGGGGGATTAAGAAGTGGGCCACTTGTGGGCAAAGTGGCTATGTCACCCCTACCGTCTCGGGGATCCCCACCGGTTCAGAGCAGGGAGAAAAATCAGAAGTGCCCCACTTATGGGCTAAGTGGCTACGTCACCCCTGCCGTCTCAAGGATCCCCACCGCTTCAAAGCAGGGAGAAAAATCAGAAGTGGCCCACTTATGGGCAAAGTGGCTACGTCACCCCTGCCGTCTCGGGGATCCCCACCGCTGCAGAGCGGGGGGGGGGGGGGGGAAGAAGTGGGCCACTTGTGGGCAAAGTGGCTATGTCACCCCTACCGTCTCGGGGATCCCCACCGCTTCAGAGCAGGAAGAAAAATCAGAAGTGCCCCACTTATGGGCTAAGTGGCTACGTCACCCCTGCCGTCTCAAGGATCCCCACCGCTTCAAAGCAGGGAGAAAAATCAGAAGTGGCCCACTTATGGGCAAAGTGGCTACGTCACCCCTGCCGTCTCGGGGATCCCCACCGCTTCAGAGCGGGGGGCAAAATCAGAAGTGGCCCACTTGTCGGCAAAGTGGCTATGTCACCCCTGCCGTCTCGGGGATCCCGAACGCTGCAAAGTGGGGGGGAAATCAGAAGTGGCCCACAAGTGGGCAAAGTGGCTACGTCACCCGTGCCGTCTCGGGGATCCCCACCGCTGCAGAGCGGGGGGGGGGGGGGATCAGAAATGGCCCGGAAGCGGGCAAAGTGGCTACGTCACCCGTGCCGTCTCGGGCATCCCCACCGCTGCAGAGCGGGGAGAAAAATCAGAAGTGCCCCACTTATGGGCTAAGTGGCTATGTCACCCCTGCCGTTTCGGGGAGCCCCACCGCTGCAGAGCGGGGGGAAAAAACAGAAGTGGCCCACTTGTGGGCAAAGTGGCTACGTCACCCCTGCCGTCTCCGGGATCCCCACCGCTTCAGAGCGGGGGGCAAAATCAGAAATGGCCCACTTGTGGGCAAAGTGGCTACGTCACCACTGCCGTCTCGGGGATCCCCACCGCTTCAGAGCGGGGGGAAAAGCAGAAGAGGCCCACAAGTGGGCAGAGTGGCTACGTCACCTCTGCCGTCTCGGGGATCGCCACCGCTTCAGAGCGGGGGGGGGGGGGGGGAGAAATCAAAAGTGGCCCGGAAGCGGGCAAAGTGGCTACGTCACCCCTGCCGTCTCGCGGATCGCCACCGCTTCAGAGCGGGGGGGGGGGGGGAATCAAAAGTGGCCCGGAAGCGGGCAAAGTGGCTACGTCACCCCTGCCGGCTCGGGAATCCCCACCGCTTGAGAGCGGGGGGCAAAATCAGAAGTGGCCCACAAGTGGGCAAAGTGGCTACGTCATCCCCGCCGGCTCGGGGATCCCCACCGCTGCAGAGCAAGGGGGGGAAGGAATAAGAAGTGGCAAAGTGGCGATGTCACCCCTGCCGTCTCGAGAATCCCTACCGCTGCAGAGCAGGGGGGGGGAATCAGAAGTGGCCCACTTGTGGGCAAGGTGGCTACGTCACCCCTGCCGTCCCGGGGATCCCCACCGCTTCAGAGCGGGGGGAGAAATCAAAAGTGGCCCACTTGTGGGCTAAGTGGCTATGTCACCCCTGCCGTCTCGGGGATCCCCACCGCTTCACAGCGGGGGGCAAAATGGGAAGTTGCCCACAAGTGGGCAAAGTGGCTACATCACCCCTGCCGTCTCGGGGATCCCCACCGCTGCAGAGCGGGGAAGGGAATCAGAAGTAGCCCACAAGTGGACAAAGTGGCTACGTCACCCCTGCCGTCTCGGGGATACCCACCGCTGCAGAGCGGGGGGCAAGATCAGAAGTGGCCCACAAGTGGGCAAAGTGGCTACGTCACCACTGCCGTCTCGGGGATCTCCACCGCTTCACAGCGGGGAGAAAAGCAAAAGTGGCCCACAGGTGGGCAAAGTGGCTATGTCACCCCTGCCGTCTCGGGGATCCCCACCGCTTCAGAGCAGGGGGCAAAATCAGAAGTGGCCCACAAGTGGGCAAAGTGCCTACGTCACCCCTGCCGTCTCGGGGATCCCCACCGCCGCAGAGCGGGGGGGAAAATCAGAAGTGGCCCACTTGTGGGCAAAGTGGCTACGTCACCCCTGCCGTCTCGGGCATCCCACCGTTTCAGAGCGTGGCCAAAATCAGAAGTGGCCCACAAGTGGGCAAAGTGGCTATGTCACCCCTGCCGTCTCGAGGATCCCTACCCCAGCAGAGCGAGGGGGGGGGGATCAGAAGTGGCCCACTTGTGGGCAAACTGGCTACGTCACCCCTGCCGTCTGGGGGATCCCCACCGCTTCAGAGCGGGGGGAGAAATCAAAAGTAGCCCACAAGTGGGCAAAGTGGCTACGTCACCCCTGCCGTCTCGGGGATCCCCACCGCTGCAGAGCGGGGAGGAAATCGGAAGTGGCCCACTTGTGGGCAAAGTGGCTACGTCACCCCTGCCGTCTCGGGGATCCCCACCGCTGCAGAGCGGGGGGGGGAAATCAGAAGTGGCCCACAAGTGGGCAAGGTGGCTACGTCACCCCTGCCGTCTCGGGGATCCCCACCGCTGCAGAGCGGGGGGCAATGTCAGAAGTGGCCCACTTGTGGGCAAAGTGGCTACGTCACCCCTGCCGTCTCGGGGATCCCCACCGCTTCAGAGCGGGGGGGGGGGGGGGGATCAGAAGTGGCCCACAAGTGGGCAAGGTGGCTATGTAACCCCTGCCGTCTCGGGGAACCCCACCACTTCAGAGCGGGGGGCAAAATCAGAAGTGGCCCATAAGTGGTCAAGGTGGCTACGTCACCCCTGCCGTCTCGGGGATCCCCACCGCTGCAGAGCGGGGGGGGGGGGGGGAAGAAGTGGCCCACAAGTGGGCAACGTCGCTACGTCACCCCCGCCGTCTCGGGGATCCCCACCGCTGCAGAGTGGGGGGAAAAATCAGAAGTGGCCCACAAGTGGGCAAGGTGGCTACGTAACCCCTGCCGTCTCGGGGATCCACACCGATTCCGAGCGGGGGGGGGGAATCAGAAGTGGCCCACAAGTGGGCAAAGTGGCTACGTCACCCCTGCCGTCTCGGGGATCCCCACCGCTGCAGAGGGGGGGCGGAAATCAGAAGTGGCCCACAAGTGGGCAAAGTGGCTACGTCACCCCGCCGTCTCACGGATCCCCACCGCTTCAGAGCGGGAGGGGGGGAAATCAGAAGTGGCCCACAAGTGGGCAAAGTGCCTACGTCACCCCTGCCGTCTCGGGGATCCCCACCGCTTCAGAGCGGGGGGGGAATCAGAAGTGGCCCACAAGTGGGCAAAGTGGCTACGTCACCCCTGCCGTCTCGGGGAACCCCACCGCTGCAGAGCTTCGGTAAAAGTGCGGTAAATTTTTTTTCTACTAAGTTGTTTACCTAGTAAAAAGAAAAAAAAATTTCTACTAAGTTTTTTACTTAGTAAAAAAAAAAATTTCTACTCAGTTCTTTACTTAATAGAAAAAAAATTTTTACTAAGTTTCGCAACTGAGTAGAAACCCCACTTACTGAGTAACAAATTGTTTTTTTACCAGGTTTTGAAACTCAGTAAAAAAATTCTTTTTAAAAAAATTTTACTCAGTTTTACCACGGACCCTTGAAGATCTCCCCCTCAATTCCCTTTGTAAAATCAGCTCACCACACTCACCGGCAGAAACATGGGGTTTTTAGCCACTCACCGACACTCACCGCCATGGCGGCTAGTGCGGATGCTTGATTTTTGGATACGTGCACGTGTGTATCCAATCCTCTTCCACCGCCACTGAGTGGAGGATGTGCCGCACTGCAAGGGACTGGGCAAAAATGCGCTAGAAGGTCCCTGAAACCCGAAATCATCCAGCATACACCGCACCCAACTGATTGACTAGGGCAGAAAGATGGCAGGCAGTACTTCAGGGAGAACTAAAAGACTGATGGTGTGGCCCTGGGGTCCCATGCATTCTGACCATCATGGTAACTGTTGTGGTTGCAATCGATGCTGCTGATCACATAGCGGTGAACGCAGACTCTGATGTTGTGCTCTCCAGGGAGCAACGGAAACTAGCAAGATTTATTGTATTGTCTAATGCATGCACATATCAGAGGGGGCGCGTCTTCCGACACGTGCACTCGCACTCCCATGCACTTTCCTCCATTGTACCATGCGAAAAACTGGGCACTTTGAGCGAAATGGAAAACACCAAACAGACGCCTTCGCTTTGATATGTCCTGGCAACAAAAATCTATGGGCTAGATTGCAAATTTCGACAGAGCAGACAGGGCGCCAAAGGGGAGAGGCTTGCTGGACCTGCGCACAGTACACCTACATAAACGCAGAGACTACTTGGCCTGGCAGGTCCAAAGACGTGTGCACTCAGCATTGTGTCGACGAAAACATTTGTTTGGTGCCCAGTAGGACAATCCAGTCAGTCCAAGTTTCTTCGACAGCCGATGACCAAAGATTGCCACTGCATTACTTTAGACCAGCGTGTAAAGCAGATCAATAGAACAGCCCTAGAAGACCTTCAAGACACTAACAGTGCTCAGATCGCTGTGCCGCGTAGTGGGCATTGCAACGCCCCTTCTTCCCGATGAGAACAAGGAGCAGACCTGCATTCAGCATCCTCAAACAGTGCCAACCACACAGGCTTTGTAATGCACAGAGCAGTCATCCTGAGCACTCGCTGACCAGGTGTTGTGCCTGAACAGCACATGGTGAACCGTGACAATGGGTTGAACAGCAGTTCACCAGACACAGTATGTGGGCTGGCACAGTTCTGTGCGTCAAGCCCTGGGAGTGCACAACCCCCCCCCCCCCCCGTTTTCAAGGGATCCCCATCTCAAGGGATGGCGATGTGAAGTAGGGGTTCGACTGGAGCACTCTCAGTAGTTCCCTCTCCTGCTCGTCCCCTTCCCTGGTGCAGAAAAAGAACAGCAAACAATAGAAAAGCAACTGTTTTCATGAGACCCATAGCCCTCGCCATAAGCTGCATCTGAGTCAACCTGACTATTGGGGGCGAGCCAGTGGGGAAGGGAACGTTGCACACTGCACACCGCGCACTCCGCCCACTGCACACACACACACCTTGTACACTACAAAATGTCCACACCGTTTTGTGCACCATGTCCTATTTCCCAGATATTGGCAACTTTTTGTGCATTGAAATGTAGCTAAACAGACCCAAAACAGCATATGAAGATATTGAATAGAGCACACTGTACACTTTGAACACTGCACACTGTACTACCACACGCACTGCATACTGCAGGCTGCGCACCAGGCACAATGAGCAATGCACACATTGCAGAGTGCACACTTTTCACACTGTGCACTCTGCACACCGCACTGCACACCAAATACTCAACACTCTGCACAGAGCACAGCATGTTTTGCGCACTGCAGACTGGACACTACACACTCTGCAAAATGCATATTGCATGTTCTGCTCACTGCACACCATGAATTTTTCGCTGACCATGTGTTGTGTACTTAACGAACCATACAGTACGTACTTGGCACAACACGCACTGGGCACTTTGCACTTTATGCAAGCTGCAGTTTGCACATTGTACACTGCGCACTTCACACAACGGTGTGCACAATGTGCACACCGTTTTGTGCACCATGTCCTATTTCCCAGACATTTGCAACTTTTTGTGCATTGAAATGTAGCGAAACAGACCCAAAACAGCATATGAAGATTTGTTTAAGCATCCAGATGATTGGGTTAGCAGGCAGATGAGTGGCAGTAGGGGTGTGCAGCATCCTGCACAACCTCCACCGGTGCCCGCACCCTGGGTCCTAAAAGGAGGGGAGCAGATGTTGTGTCAAGCACAACACCGGCTTGGTGCTTTAGGCCAAAGCAGGGAATATGGTATGTCCTGCACCACATGCCACAAGGGTGGGGGGCTCAAAACCTAATGAAGGTGAGCTACCCCCGCTCACGTGTGCAACCTATGCCTTGACCACTGACTTGCCCCAACGTTGGTGGTGATTGTTTGGCCCTGTCCACACACCTTGTCCATATCTGCCACCGCACCTGGCAAGGGAGAGACGCCGCATTGTGAGTCCACTCCCAAAGGGATGTGTGCACCTCAGGGGAGAGCCGCGCTATAGCAAGCCCTTGACCCCCATAGGTAGGAGTGCACCAATTCAGCAAGCAAGCACTGTGATGGGGTGTCGCCGCATGGCGAGTCTGACGACTCCCAAGGGTCAAGGTGCACCTCTAAGGGTGGGGATAGGACCGCAGACCTGGAGAAATCTGGAGAAATAGGGTTCGCCTTCTGCTGTGACATTATAAGGTGGTGGTTTGTGTGGCCACCCTGCCACCACCTGCTCCCACAGCGGCCTGAGGGGCTGCTGGGGGTCAACCACAACCTCATAACATGAGTTCTACACCCCGCACTGCACGGTGCCCGGGTGTCCCCAGGTGGGGACCTTGAACCTCACCCGTGCCCCTCCACCTTGGGGGGGTGGAGGGCCCGCCCAGCCGATGCCTGAAGGGAGGGGGGGGGGGGGGGGCTGCTGGAATGATGGCGGAGATGTGCTGCATCCTGCACACCTTGGCCGGAGGGCATAGCTGCAAAACACACACAGCTGATAGACACACACTCTCGGCGTAGAGCAATACCTTGCATGTTCAGTTACTCCATTGAAAGATATATCATCAGTGTTACTGGACCAACTGTTCCGGGACAGCAGTCAAGATTCGTGCATAATACTGCCACAACCAAAACGCACAGAGGATGGAAGGTGAGGTGGGAAGGGAATGTGCTCTGCCCCACAGCGACATACTATGAAGATGCAACTCTGTCTTGAGCCGATATGCGGAACTCCTGGTGCGCGTTGACGCGGAGGACGCACGACGGAGCACTTTAAAGGACCAATCCAAGACATCATGATGGCTCCCAATGCCTGCACAAAACACCAGCATTTCCAAACACGAAGCGCAGGCACGCAGTGCCTGTGTGCCACATACTACATCAAGGGTCCTGTGGGAACCAAAACCCCTCCTGCCATCCAAATCTGCCCAAGAGCCCTGGGTTAGCCCATGCATGCTCGAGCACCCAAACTGTCACCAAATGATCAGATAAAACCCATGCCAGAGGCGAGGAAGGGTTTCGGAAAAAGTCGAGTTTTGGAAATTTTTCAGGTGCCACTACACAGCCTAAAGAACAGCAATGTCAAGGCTTTTGGGGGTGGGGGGCGGACCCAGACCACATGGGCCTAGTGGGCACAACAACCCCACAATCACCGGAGTGCGTGCATTGTCACCAAATGATCAGACACACCGCATCCCTAGGGCGACAGGGGGGTTTCAAAAAAGGTCCAATTCCCGAAAATTTTCAGGTGCTTCTAAACAACCTAAACAAAAGCAATTTCGGGTATGACTCCTTATAACGTCTCTTGGCCAACATACAAAGGTAGAGGGGCGGGGAGAGGGCGCCGATCAGAGTTCGGGTGCCCCCTTTCAGCTATGGAGTATGGCGGCCGATAGAGACGAGCTCGTTGAGACTAGGTCTCTTCCATGCTTGTCCTCCCATGGAGCTGACCTAGCTGCCCTCTACCTATCGTCGTCCTTCCCAATGGGGAGGACCGGGTCACACCAAAGGCCAACCAATTGGCCTGCCGCCCCGTGTTGGCGAACACGGGTTGGCTTGGCTGCCGCTACGCAACTGGTGCTGCCGCCAACGAGGAAGATGATGAAGGGGGGGCGGGGGGGCTGGCTGCGGGTCACTTGAGGGGTGGGGGGGGGCACCCCCCACAAGCGGCTTGGAGTTCCGGAGGGCCAGTCGTTGTATAATGTTTTGCAGCGCCTATAACTCAAACGGTTGATGGGCAAAGGGTCTTGAACTATGTCCCTGGGCAGCGGAAGCTCTTGAATGCCCGGGGTGGCAAAATTGGAGGTCGCCTTTTGCCCCACCAATGGAGATTACATGAAGCCGTCGACTTTATGGTGACAGCCAAGGCGGAAGGCCAAAGATCCGAGATTTTGCATAGACACCCGGCATTTTTTTTTCTTGTGTGCAGCCCACTGCGCATGCAATGCATGTGATGCGTGCATGTTGCCCAATCTATAGAGGCAGAACGTGTAGACCGTCCGGCCGCTGAGTGCAACGTGTTTCCCATGAGTTCTTCACTGCAATGAACATGGAAAACACCAAGGAAACACTGTGCAGACCACCCGTCCAGTTGGTGCAAGGCATTTGCCATGAGCTGTGCAATGCAATGACGAGGCAATGCACCTTGGAAAAATTGTGCACACCATCCAGCTGCTGAGGGCAACATGCTTTCCAATCGTTTTGGAATGCGATGACCAGGCAATATACCAACGACACATTGTACAGACCATCCGGCCACTTAGTGCAACGTGTTTCCCGTGAGTTGGGCAATGTAATGACCGGGCAATACACTTTGCAAACACTATGCACACCATCTAGCCAATGAGTGCAACCTGATTCCCTTGAATTCTGCAATGCACTGACTATGCAATACACTAACCATGCAATACACTGACTATGCAATGCACTAACTATGCAATACACTAAGGAAACATTGTGCATACAGTGCGGCCACACATTGCAACCGGTTGCCCATGAGTTTTGCAATATAATGACCACACAATACAATGACCACACAATGCACTTCAGAAACCTTGTGCATAATATCCGGCTACTCATTGCAATGTGCTGCCCATGAGGTCTACAATAGAATGACCACACAATACAATGAGGAGACACGGTGCAGTGACCAAGCAATACACCAAGGAAACATTGTGCACACCATCTAGACACTGAATGCAACATGTTTCCCATGAGTTTCGCAATCCAATCACCACGCAATACACTAAGAAAACCCTGTGTACATCATCCGGCCACTGAGTGCACCGTGTTTCCCATGAGCTGTGCAATGCAACGATGAGGCAATACACCTGTGTACACCCTTCGGTCACACCGTTGAGCATGTTTCCCATGAGTTGTGCAATGCAATGACCATGCAATACACTAACGAAACAATGTGGCGACCATTTGGCCACTCCGTGCAATGTGTCTCCCATGAATTTATGCAATGCAATGACCAGACAATACAACAAGGGAACTTGGTGGAGACCATCCGGCCGCTTGATGCAACAAATTTTGCGTCACGTATGCAACACAAGTACCAAGCAAGCAATTCACGAAGCAAACACTATGCAAACCCTACACCCACTAAGTGCAACGTGTTTCGCATGCGTTTTACATTGCTGCAATGCAATGACAAAGCAATACACCAAGGAAACATGGTGCAGACCATCCGGCCACCTAGTGCAACATGTTTTGCAAACAATTGCGAGGGGAGCGGGACAACTGCGGGCCCGTGGCTGCTCACCGCGGTTGCGGCCATTCCCCAAGTCGCCCCCCCCCCCCCCCACCCCCGAGCACTGATCGGCATTTCTCCAACAGGCGGGAGTTTTACCCGACCGCCTCTCGGAGGGCCTGGACAAGGCCCTAGTGAACGCTTTCCTTTACCACTAGTGCGGCATTTGCCTCCCCCCGCCGTGGTTGCCACCGGCGCCCCGCTCTGCATGCGGCCGGGCATGATGCGCGGATGGCTAGGGGGTGGGAACTGGCCGTTGCCCACGACTTGGCCCGCTCGGCGAGAGCGCTGGCGTGGCAACATGGCTTGGGCGACGTGTTTTGGGCCAAGCCAGCCCTAGACTATGAGGCCTTCTTTCATTGGGTGCTCCCCACATCCCCACACTGCAAACTGTGGGGGGCGCGTCTTCCACTCGGTGAGCAAGGCCACGTGCTTCGTAAGGCGGCTGGTACTGTGGCACCTGGCAGCGGGCTAGCTACTTCGGGCAGCACCTGCCGATTGGTGCCGCTCTCTTCTGGCAGGAGCGGCAGGCATACGCCTACTTCGTGGCCCTGTAGGAGGCGGCGCTATAGATGCTGCACTCGGCGTCACACACACACACACACACACACACACACACACACACACACACACATATATATATATATATATATATATATATATATCCTCTAATCTACACCCCTCTCCCCGACTCTGGGTGGCTCAACCAAATGGCTCTAAGGTACATGCGAAGGGTAAAAACTTGGTGCATACACGTGGCGGAAGGGGCTAAAGGCGGTCAAAACGGGCTACAAATGGGCTCAAAACATTTGTTTGTGCGCCCCCAAAGGTCCAGGGTTATTTTGAAACAACGCGTTTTTGACCCATTTTTCACCCATTTTTGCTTCGACAACGGCCCCTTTTCAAGGCATATTGGGATGTTCCATGGGCCAAAACACGTCCCAATGGGCTCAAAATGGGCTAAAAGCACTCGTCTGAGCATTTTGTGGTTTACAAGCCTAAGAATTGCCCAACGAGACGCCTAGACCCCTGTACCAGTGGCCACTTGGTGCAACCGGAGGGCAGCCTACCCCGCGCACGGTGGGGGCCAACCGGGGGTCCACCGGGGTCCCCGGGGCGAAAAAATGATTTTTCTCAAAGTTGTTCCAAGACCACTTGCAATGCTCAAACAAGTATTTTTAGGCCGTTTTGTGCCCGTGGTGGCACGTTTTGGGCCATGGAAAATCCCAAAATGCTTGGAAAGGGGGCCGTTTTGGGACCAAAAAAGTTTGAAAAAATGGGTCAAAAGGGCGTTTTCCCAAAAGTGATCCTGGACCATTTGGGATGCTCAAACAAGTGTTTTTAGCCCATTTTGAGCCCATGGGGACGCATTTGGGCTCATGGAAAATCCCAAAATGCCTTGAAAAGGGGCCGTTTCGGGACCAGAAATGGGTCCAAAATGGGTCAAAAACGTGTTTTTCCAAAAGTGACCTCGGGCCATTTGCGGTTTTCAGACAAGTGTTTTTAGCCCGTTTTCAGCCCCTGGCCGAAATAATAATAATATATAATAATAATAATAATAAAAATAATAATAATAATAATAATAATAATAATAATAATAATAATAATAATAATAATAATAATAATGATAATAATAATAATAATAATAATAATAATAATAATAATAATAATAATAATAATAATAATAATAATAATAATAATAATAATAACAATAATAATAATAATAATAATAATAATAATAATAATAATAATAATAATAATAATAATAATACGAAATAATAACATAACATAATTATAATAATTTCCTGTCTTGCCGGCGAGACTGGCCTCAAATAGCCTCTCTTATATAAGGAAGGCCCCAAAATCCCAGTCTCGCCGGCGAGAATGGCCTCAAATAGCCTCTCGTATGTAGGCAAGGCCCCAAACACCCAATCTCGCCGGCGAGATTGACCTCAAACAACCTCTCTTATATAGGCAAGGCCCCAAAAACCCAGTCTCGCCGGCGAGACTGGCCTCAAACAGCCTCTCTTGTATAGGCAAGGGCCCAAAAACCCAGTCTCGCCGGCGAGACTGACCTCAAACGACCTCTCTTATACGAGCAAGATCCCCAAATCCCAGTCTCGCCGGCGAGACTAGCCTCAAACGACCTGTCTTATATAGGCAAGGCCCCAAAATCCGTGTCTCGCCGGCGAAACTGTTCTCAAACAGCCCCTCTTATATAGACAAGGCCCCAAAGCCCCAGTCTCGCCGGCGAGACTGGCCTAAAATAGCCTCTCGTATATTGGCAAGGCCCCAAAATCCCAGTCCCGCCGGCGAGACTGGCCTCAAATGACCTCTGTTGTATAGGCAAGACCCCAAAATCCCAGTCTCGCCGGCAAGACTGGCCTCAAATAGCCTCTCTCATATAGGCAAGGCCCCAAAATCGCAGTCTCGCCCGCGAGACTGACCTGAAAAGACCTCTCTTATGTAGGCAAGATCCCCAAATCCCTGTCTCGCTGGCGAGACTGGCCTCAAACAGCCTCTCTTATATCCCAAAATGCCTGGAAAGGGGGCCGTTTTGGGACCAAAAAAGTTTGAAAAAATGGGTCAAAAGGGCGTTTTCCCAAAAGTGATCCTGGACCATTTGGGATGCTCAAACAAGTGTTTTTAGCCCATTTTGAGCCCATGGGGACGCATTTGGGCTCATGGAAAATCCCAAAATGCCTTGAGAAGGGGCCGTTTCGGGACCAGAAATGGGTCCAAAATGGGTCAAAAACGTGTTTTTCCAAAAGTGACCTCGGGCCATTTGCGGTTTTCAGACAAGTGTTTTTAGCCCGTTTTCAGCCCCTGGCCGAAATAATAATAACATATAATAATAATAATAATAATAATAATAATAATAATAATAATAATAATAATAATAATAATAATAATAATAATAATAATAATAATAATAATAATAATAATAATAATAATAATAATAATAATAATAATAATAATAATAATAATAATAATAATAATAATAATAATAATAATAATAATAATAACAATAATAATACGAAATAATAACATAACATAATTATAATAATTTCCTGTCTCGCCGGCGAGACTGGCCTCAAATAGCCTCTCTTATATAAGGAAGGCCCCAAAATCCCAGTCTCGCCGGCGAGAATGGCCTCAAATAGCCTCTCGTATGTAGGCAAGGCCCCAAACACCCAATCTCGCCGACGAGATTGACCTCAAACAACCTCTCTTATATAGGCAAGACCCCAAAATCCCAGTCTCGCCGGCGAGACTGGCCTCAAATAGCCTCTCTTATATAAGAAAGCCCCCAAAATTCCCATCTCGCCGGCAAGACTGGCCTCAAACAGCCTCTCTTATATAGGCAAGGCCCCAAAAACCCAGTCTCGCCGGCGAGACTGGCCTCAAACAGCCTCTCTTGTATAGGCAAGGCCCCAAAATCGCAGTCTCTCTCGCGAGACTGAACTCAAACGACCTCTCTTATACGAGCAAGATCCCCAAATCCCAGTCTCGCCGGCTAGACTAGCCTCAAACGACCTGTCTTATATAGGCAAGGCCCCAAAATCTGTGTCTCGCCGGCGAAACTGTTCTCAAACAGCCCCTCTTATATAGACAAGGCCCCAAAGCCCCAGTCTCGCCGGCGAGACTGGCCTAAAATAGCCTCTCGTATATTGGCAAGGCCCCAAAATCCCTGTCTCGCTGGCGAGACTGGCCTCAAACAGCCTCTCTTATATAGGCAAGATCCCCAAATCAGAGTCTCGCCGGCGAGACTGGCCTCAAACAGCCTCTCTTATATAGGCAAGGCCCCAAAAATTCACGTATCGCCGGCGAAACTGGGCTCAAACAGCCCCTCTTATATAGACAAGGCCCCAAAGTCCCAGTCTCGCCGGC
>OZ038380.1:123586898-123791898 GCA_964036045.1 Eutreptiella sp. 'Long Island Sound 2002' | reverse complement strand
GCTGGGAGGCGCTCGGAGAGGTACACTGCGGTGGTGGCCGTGCGGAGCTCGAAAGGGGTGACGAGGCGGGGGGAGTGGCCGGCAGTGGCTGCCAGGATGGGCGGGTGCGTGAACAGGTGCCACGCGAGGAGTAACTGCAGGGCGTAGTGGGGGGGGCAGTGGTGCTGGAGGTGGGCGGCGGAGTCCGGGTAGGGGCGGTGGCAGAAGGGGCACGTCACGCCTCCATAGCCGGGGGGGTGGTCCTGGGAGTGAAGTAGCCGGAGGTGCATGATGCGGTGGAGGGCCAGCGCCGGGATCTCGGCGCGTTCATACGCGAGGCGGAGTAGGTGGGAGGACCAGCCTGGGGGCAGGGGCCGGAGGTGCAGTGCGTGGGTGCGGGCGGTGGTGGCGGCATACGCTGCCTCTGCGGCGCGTGTGGGGTTAAGGAAGATCGCGCCCTCATGGAGCGCCACGATGCGGCCGTGGAAGAGTGCGGACCAGGGGAGGGTCCACGGGGAGGCGGTGCGGAGCCCGCGGCGGGCTAGGCTGTCAGCTTCGGCGTTGAGGGTGGCGAGGAGGCTGGCGGAGCCGGAGTCGTGTTGTGCGGGGAGCCAGGCCTCGTGCATGCGGAAGGAGGCGGAGAGGAGGGCAGCCCGGTATGGGATGGAGAGGGCGGAGGAGGGGGGCGGGCCGCGGGTGAGGTCGCAGAGCTGGGAGGCGGTGGAGTCCGAGGCGAAGAGGGCTGCGCCGGACCAGCCGCGGAGGGTGAACATGGCGGCTATCTTGGCGATCCACTCCGCGTCGGTGGAGTGGCCGGCAAGGGCGTGGAGGCCGAGCCAGCCGCGGTAGAGAGTGCCGTGGAGGGGGTGCCAGAGGAGGAAGCCGGCGCCGAGGCGGGTGCCCTCTTGGCTGCCGTCGCATGCGACGACGACATAGGGGAGGGAGCGGAGGGGGGCCAGCGAGCCGGTGTGGTGCTGCGGGGCGGGGCGTACTCGGGGGGAGGGGAGGAGGTGGACGGTGATGTCGAGGGGAGCGAGCGCCTGCGCCAGGGCGGGGCCTTCGGTGAGCCAGGGGGTGGGGCGGCGTGGGGAGACGAGGGACGCCGTGGCGGCTACCGCGAGGGTGTTGGGGCCCCAAGAGGCGCGGAGGTAAGTGCGGAGGAGGTTGAGGGGGGCCCTGTACGCCAGGAGGGGGGCGCCGGGACCGCCCTGCTGGAGGGGGAGGTGGAGGAAGGCCGAGTGAGCCCAGGGGGGCAGACGGAAGGCGTGGCGGTATGCATTGTTGATGGCGACCTGATGGGGGCGGAGGGAGGGGGGGGGGATGAGCACGCCCGAGGTGACGTAGTCGAGGGGGGAGAGGCCGAAGGCGTGCAGGGAGCGGAGCTGGAGTATGGGGCAGGCCTCGCGGTTGCGGCTGGCCTTGCGCGCCCGGTCGAGGGACGTGCGGGTCTTGTTGATGACGCGGAGGAGGGGGAGCTCGGGGAGGATGGGGATGCCGACGACTTCCGGGGGGGCGGTGGTGGTGGTGCCGGTGTGCTGCGGGACGTCGGCTGTGACGAGGGTGGGCCGGCCCGGGCGGGAGTCGATGAGGGAGAACTCCTGCTTGTCGGGGTGGATGATGCGGCCGGCGCGGCGTGAGCACTTGCGGCAGTCAGTGGCCATGGCTGCCACGTCCGTGAGGGAGGGGGTGATGAAGCGGCGGTCGTCGCTGTACGAGAGGTGGGTGGCGGGGAGGGATGCTGAGTGGCCGGGGACGGTGAGGGGGAGGGTGATGGAAGTGTTGGGGCGCATGGCCCTGGTGATGACCAGGCTGGGGGCCTGGTAGTGGAGTTGGGTGAACCCGTCGCCTTGGTTGCCCCCCTCCTCGGTGCTGAAGGGGTGGGCGAACCCCTCGCGGGTGGCCACGCGGATGACCAGGCGGCTGTAGAAGCCGTCCGCCCAGGGGCCAAAGTCCCACGTGGCGCGGAGGCGGGAGCAGAGGCGGGAGTTGTCTTGGCGCAGTACCCTGAGGTACGCGTCAGACTCGTCCCAGTCGCAGATGGCGCAGGTGCCGTGGGTGGAGAGGGCTGTGTAGGTGGCGGCGCGGGCGACGAGGGCGAGGCCGAGGGCGGAGTGGCCTGGGCGGTAGGCGAAGGAGGCGGGGCTGTAGGCGGAGGTGAGCTCGAGATCGGCGGCTAGGCGGGTCGTGGCGATGCCGGACGCCGCGCCGGAGACGCCCGACTCCACGTCGACGGGGCGGAAGGAGCGTGTGAGGTGACGGGGGAGTGGCTTGGTGGGCTTCCCCTTGTAGAGGCCGTAGCGGACGGTCTCGTTGGAGACGCCCGGGGTGCCGGATTCGAGCTATATATATATATATATATATATATATATATATATATATATATATATATATATATATATATATATATATATATATATATATATATATATATATATATATATATATATATATATATATATATATATATATATATATATATATATATATATATATATATATATATATATATATATATATATATATATATATATATATATATATATATATATATATATATATATATATATATATATATATAATATATATATATATATATATATATATATATATACATATATATATATATATATATATATATATGGGTGGGCACCATGTATTTCTGTTCTTTGATGCTCTGCCAGGCCCAGCGCCTAGGCCTGCACTGATCAAGTCCCCGCGCCCACGTTGATCACTCGTCATGGCTACATCAGCCAACGTACCCCCGCAGGTTGCCGCGGGGGCTTCCGCTGCCCCCCCGCCACACGTGTCGCCCCAACCACGGGCTCCCTCAGTAGAGAATGCCGTCTTTGAGAGGCTCCAGCCTGTTGCCCCAAGTGCTTTCCAGTTGCTCTCTGCGGGCTTATCCCTCATGGACGAACGGACTAGGGCTTGGATTGACGAACGCGAGGTCATGTCTGTGCAGAGCGGGTCCTCTACGTATTCGGTGACTGGTGCAGCGATGCGAGGTTAGCCTGATGGGGCGGCAGAGCCTATAGTTCTGGTCGACATGCCAGACCATCTCCTGAAGCAAGATGTGGAGGATGTCGTCCGCCATGCTATGTTGGCAAAGTCTGTCGTTGGATCGGCGTATGTGTTGCTGGTAGCAAAGAAGCTTGATTGGACAATGGGTAATGTCAAGTTGCCGTCCTGGCAGGTGTCTGGGCCTGCCAACATGGCGGGGGGGCTGTTGGGTGCCATGTTGGATATCTCTGTCCTTGGGCCACATGGAGGGGTTCAGCAGGCGATCGTGTACTGTATGAAGGAGTAAACATTTGCCAGGGCGTCCTGGCGTAAGGATAGAGTGGGCAACCCCCCCCCCGAGCCGGCGCCGAAGAAACCGCCGGCCAAAGGGGGGGGGGGGGGGGACTAACATCTGAGTCGCTCCAGCAGCATGCAGAGGATCCGTCCAGTCTGGATTGCACCAAGGTGGCGGCTAAGCGACGTCGTGCGGAGCCTGCGTCATCATGAGTTCCCCCCTTGATGATGACCCGGCCGCGGACTGTCCTGTGCACCTGTTTTCCAATTTTTCGGTGGCGACGTGTAATATGGCAGGTTGGAACACTGTGGTGGACCCAGACCGGGCCTCTACCAAGGGACGCCTTCCTCGATATACTTTTGCCTTCAAAATGTTCAAGCGTCATCATTTGTCCGTCGTGGGAGTGCAGGAACATCACCTGCGCACAGATGCTGAGCTGTCGGCTGCGGAGTACCGGGCTGGGCTCCATGGCTATAATTTTGTCGGTCTTCCTTCCCCTGAGCTGAAGTCCAGGATCTGCCCGCTGTATAAGCCTGAGTGGGAGTTCGTCTCCTCCACCCCCCTTTCCAGTCGTATCCTGTGTGTTGTACTGAAGCACCATGATGGGTTCTCTGTTGCTTTTGTGGTCGGTCACTTCTACAACGACGCGGTCCAGCGAATGCGTCAGTGGCAGGACCTGCAGGGGCATGAGCGGCGTTTGGGTGGCGTGCCGATGGTTTTTCTGGCTGACCACAATTCCATCCTTTCGCACCTCGACTCCACGCGCGAGGACATATGGTCCCTGCATGAACTGAGCGCCATGGAGTCTGAAAGGGACTGCCTACAAGCGTTTGCCATGCATGATGTGTGGGCGCACCAGTTCCCCGACCGGGACCCGCCGGGCTACACACGCACCTCGGTGCTCCAAAGGGCGGCCGATGGGGCACAGACAGTGTCCCGGCGCATAGATCGCATTTCCGTTTCGCCTTCTGGGCTATGCCTCCTCCATGTTCACCACCCCCGTAGGATTTAGTGACCATAACTCTGTGGTATTGCAATTTGTTGGCATGGGCCTGGACGGGGAGCAGCCGACCAGGTGGAAGTTCCCTCTGGATGCACTCCAAGATCCAGACACAGTGGATTGGGTCACGCGGGAACTGCAGACACTTGAAGAAGAGGGTGTACAGGGGTTAGAGGCGTTTCGGCGCAGTCAGGTGGTATTACAGGATGCGGCCCGCCGCTACATTGCGAATGCGCCGGTGGCGACGCCGGCCTATTTACGGCTCCGGGATATCCTCCGCCGCTCTTCCCCGGAGTATGGGCCTTTGGCAGGTTTGCGGCCCTTCGGGAGGAGGGACAGCGTCCAGGGACAATGCGCGATGCATACATTGCACTTGTTAAAGCAGTGTCCGTGCACCGGGGGGTGGAGCAGTTGGAGCGCACGTACACGAGGGTGGAGGCACTGCAGAATAAGAACCACCTCCAAGAGGTGCGCCGCTGGCGCACCCGAGCACTGCACAGGCTTATGCATCAGGCCCAGGATTGTCGTATTTATGGTGTTCTGAAGGCCCGATTGGGCCATCTGTTGCGCGATTGCCATGTGATCGCTAGAGAACTGGTAGCGTATTGGAGTACCATCATGCGTCCAGGTCAGCGGTCAGAGGAGGAGTGCTACCAGTGGCTGGAGGCCAGGGGGTTGCCTGCGCAGTGGCGCACGGCGTTCCTGCTGTTCTGGCAGGGCTGCTCGGAAGACCTCGTTGCGGCACTACAGCAGATGGATCCCTCGTCCTCCCCTGGGGATGATGGCATCCAAGCGGGGGTCTATAAGGCTTTCCCGGAGTTTTTTGTACGTAACATGTATCGCGCCTACCGGGAGATAGAGGTAGAAGGCTTACCAGATGAGTGGGTGACCGCCTTAGTTCGGTCGCTGCCAAAAGACCCAGGATCGGCCGCGGTAGACCGCCCACGGCCCATTGCGCTTCAGCAAGCTAGGCTGAAGTGGCTCACAGGAGTGCTGCTCTTGCAGATGCAGGATGCTCTGTTCTAGCTCGTTCTGTCCCAGCAGAAGGCCTACCTGAGGGGCCGCACGATGTTCGACCACTTGGCCTCAATGCAACAGACCTGGCACACAGGCCCAGGCGATGAGGTGGCGGCTTGGCTTGTGGTAGATTACAGTAAGGCGTATGACTCGGTCAGCCACCCCATGATGGCTGCACTGTTTCGCTTCATTAATATCCCGACCCCCTGGGTACGTGTCCTGCTGCAAATCCTGCAGGGCCCAATTCTGTTTCTGGTGATGGGCGGAGTGGTGAGGGAGCATTCCCTGACTCCAGTGTCGCGCATACGCCAAGGCGACCCACTGTTGTTTTCTCTGGTCACCTCTGTTATCTGTTTCATCTTGCGGCCCTATTGGGTCGACGTTTGGCTGTACTCGGGCGATGCTCTGGTTCGGCTGTGCCGGCCGGGTGCGGGACTTGAGACAGACCTGCAGTCATTGCTAGCCGAGTTTGCTGCTTTCGGTGAATACACTGGTCTGTGTCTGAACCTGGAGAAGACTCGCCTGCTTCTCCAGGGCCTAGATAGTGATAGGTTGGCAGGAATTACGGTGCTGCCCCACGTGCGCTACATGGGTGCCCAGGTGGGACATGTGTCCCCGGCGGTGGCTTACGAGCGGTGTGTGGCGTTGTTTGAGTCCCGCTGCACCAGTATCTCTCGCATGCCCCTCTCGCGGGCACAGAAGGTGGTGCTCCTGCACACGTGGTGCTATCCGGTGCTGCATGTGACTGCCATTGCGCACTATCCACCCGACCTGGTAGTTAAGAGGCTCCGCAGAGCTCTGGTGATTGCTTTTCATGCCCAAAATTGGAAGGTACCTCGGAACGTCCTACATCTCAGTCCATCTGAGGGAGGGATCGGTCTGTGGTCACCGGAGGTGTACCTCTGGACGACACATGCAGCAACCTTCACGCGCCATCTGCAACAGTCGTCCCAGTATGGGCCTGGCGCCTATACGGTCTTCTCCAGCTGGTTGCAGCGTAAGCATAGTGCATACCCCCTCTTAGTTAGCCCTATTGCAGCTGTCTCCGTGTTGCATTCGTAACGCGCCGTGGCTGGCGTCGTCGGTGAAGGCACTGTCCTCGCTGAACGCTGCCCAGAAGGGCGTGGGGCTAGAGTGGCAGGAATTGGCAGCGGCCCCCCTGTGGAATAGCCGCCTGCTGACGGTCTCAGAAAAGTCCATTACCTGTAAGTTTTTGATACGCAGGGGGATCTTACGCCTCTCTGACGTCGTGGACACCAGTACTTGGGTTGCTACAGTCTCCCGGGACTGGCAGGGGAATAGGAAATTGCAGCCGCACCAATACCAAGCCCTGCTTGCTCTGGTGCGTAGGTTGATCCCCACTTGGGAGGGGCATCATTCGGTGCAAGGGGTTATCCCCCCCTTCCCCATGGACCAGGGGCTACATTTCTCTCCGATTTCGGCGGCACTGGCGACCCAGCGCCGTGCCGACAGGCGACAGCCCAAAGAGGTGTGGCAGGCGTTTCGCCGCCTAGCCATCCCTCCGCAGGACCTAGATTTCATACATACCTGCCTATGGAAGAAACTGTCAGTGGGGGCCCGCCTCCGGGCGATCTGGCCCTCTGTTTCAGACAAGTGCCCTTTTGATTCCTCTCTGGAGGACATTTATCATTGCACGAAAGCGTGTTCCTGGCTCATCATACCTGTTCGGGCCCTGCAGTGCACCTTTCCGCCCGTCTGGAGTTCGGGGGGGAGGGTACCGATTGGCCGTTTGTGTTCTAATCATCCCCAGCTGTCCCTCACCAGGGCGCCAGGGATTTTGATGTGGAAGGCAGTGCGGGTTTCGTGGTCCTGCCGCTGTGAAGTGGTTTTTCAGAAAGCCCGCCTGACTGTAAATGATTATCTGCGGGTGCTGCACTCTGAGGTTTCCAAGTGGCTGGCAATGCCAGACCTGTCCCTTGATCACGAGGCGGTGCGGGTGTATGCAGGGGCCTTGCAGGGGTGGCTGACGGACAGGCACATCCCTGTGTGTGAGGGTTCCGATGTAGCGATCAAAAGCGGCCGTGCCCCTCCCCGCAACGACCGGACCGCTATTTTCGGCGGCAAGCGGCAGACAGAGTGAGCAGGAAGAGGGCACGGGCAGCGGCAGACGGGCCGGAGGACCTGGACTTCTTGCACACCCCTGAGGTGTATACCGATGGCTCCTTCGGGTTGGAGGCCCCGCGTACGGGCTTTGCAGGGTATGGAGTCCGGTTCAGGCCACTGGACCCCCGCAATATGGCGTAGCCCCTGGAGGGGGAGGTGCAGACGGTACACAGGGCGGAGATGTCCGCGTGCATTGCGGCGCTCAAGGTAGTTCCGAAGGGACAGGCACTCCGGGTCGTCACACACAGTAAGTACGTGTATGATGGTATCCTTAAGCACCTCCGGCGTTGGAGGTGGCGGGGTCGTCCGTTTGTGAACTCAGACCTGTGGCTCCAGCTCCAGGCGGAGGTAGATGCAAGAACAGCCCCCACCCTCTGGCGCCATGTGTATAGTCATATTGGGGTGGCGGGGAATGAGCGTGCAGATGAACGGCCAACCAGGGCCGGCTGGCACACCCCCGACGGCGCCAGTTCCTGCGTGACCAGGCGGAGGCAGCGGGCCGGCCATCACTGGTGGTCCGCACGGCGTGTCGGGCTCCGTACCCATTGTTTATTGGTGTTGCATCAGTGCCGTGGATGGGCAGTGTGTTAGAGGGGCACCGTGCCGAGTCGTGGTATCTTGTCGTAGTACAGTGGGCACCATGCCCCTCTTCCTTCCCGCAGAGGTGGGTTCGAACCCCAAGGAGGGCAGAGTGGCACTGAGCGTCCCAAATCCCCCTGACTCTTGTGTATGGTGGTGGTTTTGGTTCGTGGCAGTAGATAAGCATAGGGCGAGCATACCTGAAAGTGCACAGGGGCCCGGCCCCGCGTCGCATTTGGACGCGCCGTCGTCCGTGGAGCCGACGGCGCCGGCGCGGCAGCAGCAGCAATAGCTGCTGTTCTTCGTTAGTGGTGGCGGCGTCGATGGGCACACTTCAGCCGGCCATGTGTACCGGGCGGGGTGTAGTGGTTGGTTCGGTGGCGGTTACGTTGCATATCGTCACCGTAGCATACTGGTAGTGCACGGGTGCCTCGTCCCGGGGAGCGTAGGTTCGATGCCCGCCGCCGAGCGCGTAGGCGACGGCGCCGGCGGCAGGCTTCTCTGCACCCTCTTTTGGTACATCGTCTTAGTGCTACAGTGGACAGCCACCCGGCCTGGAGTAACCTGGGGGTAGGTTCGAATCGTGGGTGCTCGTAGCTGGCGGGTATGGCGACGTAGTCCATAGAAATCTCCCTCTCGTCAACCACCTAGCGTTCTTCTCTATTTTTCGACCTGGGTCATCCTGCACGGGACTGACTGGTTTGTTCGTTGCGGCGTTTCCGCGAACACCCGCGTTGGCACCCGTTTTGGCACAGGAATGACCGCGGCACTTGCACGGCTTGGGGCTCCTCTGAGGCGTTTGTATGTTTGTTCGTTGCAGTGTTTCTGCTCCTCCGGCGGTTCAACCAGTTTTGGGGGGTCAGCCTCACTGAGCCACTGACTCCGGCGTAACCAGCCATATGAAGCCCATATGTCCATATGCAGGAGGGATGGAGTATTGTTCCTACGGCTAGGAAGCTGTGAATCAGTGTGCTAGGGGCTACTGCAAGGCCCACACATGAACTACGAACTCATGGTTATTGCAGCGATGTAGGAGTGTAGGAAGGTTGAACCTCGCAGTTTGAGCATGATTCGAATGAAAGCCTTGGTATATATATATGACTATATATATATATATATATATATATATATATATATATATATATATATATATATGTCCGAAAACCTGGGGGGGAGGGTCATTGATGGTTTTGATGGATTTTTGCCAATGTTGGCCTTTTTCCCGTTGCTACGTGTCTAGTAGGGGGGGGTATAGTATACCTTTTTGAAATGGCCTTGAAAAGGGCTTTTCAGAGATGTTGGGTTGGGGGGGGTGTACGTGACCATATTTTTGAGAAATTCGGTCGGGGCTGTCCGAGGTTCGGGGGTTTTCAGCAGGTCTACGCAGGGTTCTGCTGCCCTGTTTTGGCGTGCCGTACAGTGTCGGTTGATTTTACGGAGCATGGTGTTCCGGAAGGGGGGTGTGTTGTACCTTTTTGGAACAATGTTGGAAAGGGCTTTGCGGAGATGTATGGGTTGGGGTGGGGTAGGGGACCATATGTTTGAGAAATTGGGCCGGGATGGTCACGGGTTGTGACGCGTTTGGATTTGTCAATCTTTTAGGCACCAAGAACATGCAACAAACAGAAAAAAGGCGGGAATAGCCGCAACATACCATTAGACCACACCCCAACACCTTCAAAAATGAATTTCCCACCCCCAAAATAGGGGGGGGGGGTGCCTAACCCACCAAAAACCTACAAAAAGCAGTGCCGGTGACGTGGATATTGCAATTTTGCCCCCTGTCATATATATATATATATATATATATATATATATATATATATATATATATATATATATATATATATATATATATATATATATATATATATATATATATATATATATATATATATATATATATATATATATATATATATATATATATATATATATATATATATATATATATATATATATATATATATATATATATATATATATATATATATATATATATATATATATATATATATATATATATATATATATATATATATATATGGCACAAGGTGACACGCCCCCCCCCACCCGGCCCAACCCGCCGGGCTTTGGTTGGGGCCAAGGACCTCCCCCCCCTATTTTTGGGTCGAGGAATTCAAAAAAAAAGGAATTAGAGTGATTGGAGACGGTGGTGGGCCGCTATGACACTTCCAAGTTGCTAAAAATAGGTATTTCTTACCGAGTGACATCATCCCCAAAAATAGCCTCAAAATCCTAAAAATAGCCCTCTTCACCTCACAAAACCCACAAAAGCTCCAGCCTATTGCCATCAATGCCTTCATTTGGGTCCATTCATCACCCTTTTGCCCCACTAGGGGCAGGGGAAGGGGCACCTAGACCCCAGCGTACCAATTTTTGAGCCAACCTTGCATATTTTGGGGATGATGTCAGTCGGAAAGAAACACCTATTTTTAGGAACTTTGAAGTGTCATAGCGGCCAACCACCGTCTCCAATCACTCCAATTCCTATTTTTTTGAATTTCTCGACCCAAAAATAGGGGGGGGAGGTCCTTGGCCCCAACCAAAGCCCGGCGTGTGGGGCCGGGATGGGGGGGGGGGGCGTGTCACCTTATGCCATATATATATATATATATATATATATATATATATATATATATATATATATATATATATATATATATATATATATATATATATATATATATATATATATATATATATATATATATATATACATGTATATATATATATATGTATATATATATATATATATATATATACCTTTGGTGCCCTCTAACTCCACGATATGTCCGAGAAACGGCCCAAAAAGGCGGCAAAAAGCCCCAAAAACCTGCGCAATGCGCACCAACACCCCGAAACCAAGCACACGGCGTATCTTGGGTTACGTGGCTCAAATCCGAATTCCGAGGGCACCTAGTCCACCCGCAACCCCCCCTTTTTGTGGTTTCCAAGCCTCAGAATCGCCCAACGAGCCACTCGGACCCCCGTACCAGTGGTCACTTGGTGGAGCCGGAGGGCAGCCCGGCCCGCGCACCAGGGTCCCCGGGGCGAAAAAAATCATTTTTTCCAAAGTTGTTCCTAGACCACTTCGAATGTTCAGAGAAGTGTTTTTAGGCCGTTTTGAGCCCGTGGTGGTGCGTTATGGGCCACGGAAAATCCCAAAATGCCTTGAAAATGGGCCGTTTTGGGACCAACAATGGGTCAAAAATGGGTGAAAAACGCGTTTTCCCAAAAGTGATCCTGGACCATTCGGGATGCTCAAACAAGTGGTTTGGACCCATTTTGAGCCTGTGGTGCCGCGTTTTGGCCCACGGAAAATCCCAAAATGCCCTGAAAAGGGGCTGGTTCAACACCAAAAATGGGTCAAAGGTGGGTGAAAAACGCAATTTTCTGAAAGTGATCATGGGCCATTTGGGAGGCTCAGAAAAGTGTTTTTAGCCTGTTTTGAGCCCAAGATCGAGCGTTGGGGCCGTTGACGTGCGTACAACAATTTCATGTGATGCATTCGATTCACCCCATTTGTACAGCGACGACGACTAGGTCCTAAAGCCAGTTCCCTTCAATTCCAAACTTTTCTAGTAGCCAAGAGTTCCAACCAGTTCAGGTTGCCATCCGTGGGAGTTCCCAATGTACATGTGTACTCCTAACGGAATTACCTTCACCTTCATGCCATGTCTAAACCTTGGGAGGAAGGGTTACAACTGTTTCTGTAAAGTGATTACCACGAGACTCGCAAGTAATTCCTTCACGTGTTTTGCCAACGGTGTTTCGTTCCTCCAACACTGCCACACGGTTACGGTACATTGCGGTTTGATGCGTGGGACGGGCTCCTTCTGAGCGGATATAAATTCCCATTAGCCTTCCCCTCCACCTTGTGCTCAACTCCCACATAATAAACCCGCGTCTATTTTAGGAGAGGGGTGTAGATTAGAGGATATATATATATATATATATATATATATATATGGCATAAGGTGTGAAGGCCCCCCCCCCACCCCCGTGACTTGGGGACGATTGGAGGGCAAGTAAGGGCCACACCCCCTATTTTAAGGGTGGGGAACACAAATAAACACCTTTGAGAAGGTTTTTGGATAGTTGGGGTGGAGCATTTGGGCGCACAAAGGTGTGGGTAGGGCTAAAAAAAGGGTATGACATCACCAAAAATAAGGTCCTAACCAGTGAACTAAAAATAGCAAAATATGCAAGGTTGGCTCAAAAACTGGTACGCTGGGGTGTAGGTGCCCCTTCCCCTGCCCCTAGTGGGGCAAAAGGGTGATGAATGGATCCAACGGAAGGCATTGACGGCAATGGTGTGGGGTGTTGGTGGGTTTTGTGATGTAGAGAGGGCTATTTTTAGGATTTTGAGGCTATTTTTGGGATGATGTCACTCGGTAAGAAATACCTATTTTTAGCAACTTTGAAGGGTCATAGCGGCCCACCACCGTCTCCGATCACTCTAATTCCTCTTTTTTTGAATTTCTCGACCCAAAAATAGGGGGAGGAGGTCCTTGGCCCCAACCTGACCCCGGCCCATAGGTCCCTAGGGGGGGGGGGGGGGCCTTCACACCTTGTGCCATATATATATATATATATATATATATATATATATATATATATATATATATATATAGCGGAGTCCCCCCCGGCGAATCCGAGGTTCTTCCTCGAAGGGGCCCACGAGCCCAGGGGACGCCACCGGGTTTTTACGGCCAAGCCGGACGGAGCTCCCACCGGCTACCCCCCCCCCGCACATGGGAGGGTGCACACAACAACCGCCAGCCCCCGCCCCCCCCCCCCCCCCCCCCAGCCCCCCCAAAAAAGGGACTCCGGCGCGGAGGGTTGGGGATATAGTCACATGCCGCGCGGCCATGAATCGACATGGCCCTACACTGGGCGATACACGCCCTCCCCCCCCCCTCGCTCAAGAGGGGCCCCCGTCGTCCCCCGGGCAGGGAGCACCCCCCCCCCCCCCCTCAAGGAACGGCCGCCCTCGGGAGCCCTCACCCAGCCCCTGGGGGCCTCTCGGGGTTTGCCCCCGAGCCCGCCCGGCCCGTCCACGCCCCCCCTCACCAGCCGCAGCCCAGAGGCCCGCCCGGTCTCCCCCACGCCGGCCCACAACCACCAGGGACCCCGGCCCCGGAGCCCCGGTGCCCAGCCCCGCCCGCCCCCCCGGTATCCCTCCGGCGGGGCCCGTCCCGGTCCGGTTCGGCCGCGAGGGGACAGCGTGGCGCTCCCCCCCGCCTCCACCAGGATTCGCCCCCGTGGATGATGCTCGGCGGGACGGGGTGCGGGCCCCACCGCTGACCGCGGCCCCCCCGACACCTCGAGCGCCCCGGGCTCCCCGGCCGACTTTGGCCAGCCCCGGCCGCTCCTCCGCCCGGTCGGCCGCACGGTGACGCTCTGCGGCTGAGCTCACCGCATCCCCGTCCCCCTCGCGCGCGCACCCACCCACCAGCCCACAGCCCCCCCCCCCCCCCCCCCAACGTGCACGCCGTGCCCCCACCGCCCCCCCACTCTCCCGCCCCTCCTCTCTCAGGTAGCGAAGCCCCCGAGGTGGGCTGCCGCAGCCGCCGACGGACGGCCGCCTTACGAACAAGAGGACCCCCCGCACGCGGTGGGGGTCCAGGCCTTGCACCCCTACCCCCTGCCGCACGCATCATGGCGTTGCATGTGTCATATGTCCCTCCCTGTGCACCATGTGTCATGGCCGCGAGTGGCCTTTGCCTCCCCTCCCCCACACCGAAACCCACCGAAACCGCACGGGGGGGGGCGAAGGCCCCTGGGTGGGGCCCCATGAAAACCTCTGCAGCTGCGCCTCCCGACTGGAGGGTGGTGGGGCCCGCCGGTGCGCGGTACGAGCCCCCGCCACCCTCCAACCGCCTGCCGCGACCCCTTGACCGCCCCCCTGTCCCCCCCCCTTGTCCCCCACCCCGGCTGGGGCGGCGCGGCCCGCGCGTGCGGTACGAGCCCGCGCCGCCCCTTGTTGCATTATACGGGCAGTGCGGGCCGCCAGGAGAGCGGAGGGGCCCCGCACTGCCCCGAGCGCCCCCCCCCACGGCAGCTGGCGCTAAAGGCCAACCGGCGCCTGGCGGGCTGTTGTGTAGGGGGGGCGAGGCGACCGGGCGCTTCGTACCCGCCCCCAACAGGGGTCTGTACCCACGGCACCGGGCACAGACACCCGTTGGGAGGTAGCCACACCACCACCCACCACAGCACCACGGCCACGGGAGGAAGGGAATAGCCCCGGGCAACGGCCTCCCCCAGGCCGAGGGAAGGTGCCGACCGCCAGGCTCATCCTGGCCCCGCATTACCTCTTCATTGTCATCCCCCTTGGCCGTCCGGGCCTACAGTCCCCGCGGCGGGTAAGTTCTTGGGGTAGAACCCTAAGAACTTCGGTGACGGAAACACAGGTCGTGGTTTCGCACCCGGTCGACGTGGGGAGCCTCCGCCCCCACGGGACCCCAGGGCACCCCGGCCATCCCAGCCGGGGATAACCCGCCGCCAGCGCCCCAGCCCCCATCCCCAGGCTTTCAGGCCTCAGTTCCCGTGCGTCTTCGTCGCCACATCCTCGTAGTGAAAGGCTAGGTAGCAGGCCACACCCCCACACCACCCCACGGCACGCCCCCCACGCGCCCCACGCCGCCCCCGACCGCCCACCAGGGGCCCGACTCTGGACCGTTGTCTGTCGAGCAGGGCCCCACACCCCCCGCCGCCCTCACGCCACCCCTTCCTCTACCCTACACGACAGCCCCACGCCGCTGCGCCCCTCCGCAGCCCCACGCTGCTGCGCCCCTGCGTGGCCCCGCGCTGCTGCGCCCCTGCACAGCCCCATGCTGCCGCGCCCATGCGCAGCCCCATGCTGCGCCTTTTTGCATCCCCACGCTGCTGCACCCCTGCGCAGCCCCACGCTGCAGCGCCCCCGCGCGGCCCCGCGCTGCTGCGCCCGTGCACAGCCCTCGCTGCTGCGCCCATGCGCGGCCCCACGCCACTGCGCCCCCGCGCAGCCCACACTGCCGCGCCCCTGCGCGGCCCCACGCTGCTGCGCCCCTGCGCAGCCCCGCGCTGCGCCTCTAGGCAGCCACATACAACACCTTTGCGCAGCCCCACGCTGCTGCGCCCCTGTGCAGCCCCACACTGCGCCCAAGCGCAGTCCCACGCTGCTGCGCCCCTGCGCAGCTCCGCGCCGCGCCCATACGCGGCGCCATGATGCGCCCCTGCGCAGCCTCCCACCACTGCGCCGCCGCTCGCTGCGCCCCTGCGCAGCCCCACGCTGCTGCGCTCCTGCGCGGCCCCACACTGCGCCCCTCCACGGCCCCACGCTGCCCCCCGGGGCTGCTCCGCACTGCGTCCCTCCGCAGCCCCACGCTGCTGCGCCCCAGCGCAGCCCCGCGTTGCGCCCCTGCGTAGCGCCGCACTGCGCCCTTGCGCAGCCACACGCTGCGCCCCAGCGCACCCCCATGCCGCTGCGCCCCTACATAGCCCCCCCACCGCTGCGCCGCCCCACAGAGCTGCTCTGCGCAGCCCCACGCTGCCGCACCCCTGCGCGGCTCCGCGCCGCGCCCATACGCGGCCCCATGATGCGCCCCTGCGCAGCCTCCCACCACTGCGCCGCCGCTCGCTGCGCCCCTGCGCAGCCCCACGCTGCTGCGCCCCTGCGCAGCCCCACGCTGCGCCCCTCCACGGCCCCACGCTGCCCCCCGGGGCTGCTCCGCGCTGCGCCCCTGCGCAGCCCCACGCTGCGCCCCTGCTCAGCCCCGCGCTGCGCCCCTGCGCAACCCCACACTACCGCGCCCCTGCGCAGCCCCGCGTTACGCCCCTGCTCAGCCCCGCGCTTCGCCCCTGCGCAGCCCCACGCTGCGCCCCTGCGCAGCCCCGCACTGCACCCCTGTACAGCCACACGCTGCGCCCCAGCGCACCCCCGTGCCGCTGCGCCCCTACACAGCCCCCCCCAGCACTGCGCCACCCCACAAAGCTGCTCTGCGCAGCCCCACGCTGCTGCACCCCTGCGCAGCTCCGCGTCGCGCCCATACGCGGCCCCATGATGCGCCCGTGCGCAGCCTCCGACCACTGCGCCGCCCCACACAGCTGCTCTGCGCAGCCCCACGCTGCTGCGCCCCTGCGCAGCCCCACGCTGCTGCACCCCTGCGCAGCCCCACGCTGCTGCACCCCTGCGCAGCCCCACGCTGCGGCGCCCCTGTACAGCCCCACGCTGCTGCACCCCTGCGCAGCCCCACGCTGCTGCACCCCTGCGCGGCCACACGCTGCTGCGCCCCTGCGCAGCCCCACGCTGCGCCCTTGCTCAACCCCGCGCTGCGCCCCTGCGCAGCCCCACACTACTGCGCCCCTGCGCAGCCCCACGTTACGCCCCTGCTCAGCCCCGCGCTGCGCCCCTTCGCAGCCCCGCACTGCACCCCTGTACAGCCACACGTTGCGCCCCAGCGCACCCCCGTGCTGCTGCGCCCCTACACAGCCCCCCCCACCACTGCGCCGCCCCACACAGCTGCTCTGCCAGCCCCACGCTGCTGCACCCCTGCGCAGCTCCACGTCGCGCCCATACGCGGCCCCGTGATGCGCCCCTGCGCAGCCTCCCACCACTGCGCCGCCCCACACGGCGGCTCTGCGCAGCCCCACGCTGCTGCGCCCCTGCGCAGCCCCACGCTGCTGCACCCCGGCGCAGCCCCACGCTGCTGCACCCCGGCGCAGCCCCAGGCTGCTGCAGCCCTGCGCGGCCACACGCTGCTGCGCCCCTGCGGAGCCCCACGCTGCGCCCCTCCGCAGCCCCACGCTGCTGCGCCCCTGCGCAGCCCCACGCTGCTGCGTCCCCGCGCAGCCCCACGCTGCCCTCCGAGGCAGCCCCACGCTGCTGCGCACCTGCGCAGCCCCACGCTGCCCTCCAGCGCAACCCCGAGCTGCTGCGCCCCTGCGCAGACCCACGATGCGCCCCTGCGCAGCCCCACGCTGCTGCGCCCCTACGCAGCCCCATGTTGTTGCGCCCAGGCTGCTACGCCCCTGCACAGCCCCACGCTGCTGCGCCCCTGCGCAGCCCCACACTGCACTCGAGCGCAGCCCCACGCTGCTGCGCCCCTACGCAGCCCCTCGCTGCACTCTAGCGCAGCCCCTGGCTGCTGCGCCCCTGCGCAGCCCCATGCTGCACTCCAGCGCAGCCCCACGCTGCTGCGCCCCTACGCAGCCCCACACTGCACTCCAGGGCAGCCCCACGCTGCTGCGCCCCTGCCCAGCCCCGGGCTGCTACGCCCCTGCGCAGCCCCACGCTACTGCGTTCTGCCCAGCCCCGCGCTGCTGCCCTCCTCCGCAGCACCACGCTGCTGCGCCCCTGCGCAGCCCCACGCTGCCCTCCAGCGCAGCCCCAGGCTGCTGCCCCCCTGCACGGCCCCAGGTTGCTGCGCCCACGCTGCTACGCCCCTGCACGGCCCCACGCTGCCGCGCCCCTGCGCAGCCCCACGCTGCCGCTCCCCTGCACAGCCCCGCGCTGCTGCGCCCCTGCGCAGCCCCACGCTGCTGCGCCCCTGCGCAGCCCCACGCTGCTGCTCCCCTGCGCGGCCCCACGCTGTTGCGCCCCTGCGCAACCCCGCGCTGCGCCCCTGCGCGGCCCCACGCTGCGCCCCTGCGCAACCCCGCGCTGCGCCCCTGCAGCCCCGCACTGCTACGCCCCTGCGCCGCCCCAAACCGTTGCGCCCCTACGCAGCCCCACGCTGCGCCCGTACGCGGCCCCACGCTGCGGCGCCCCTGCACGGTCCCATGCCGCGCCCCGGCGCGGCCCCACGCTGCTACGCACCTGTGCAACCCCACGCTGCTGCGCCCCTGCGCGGCCCCGCGCCGCGCCCCTGCACGGCCCCATGCCGCGCCCTTGCGCGGCCCCACGCTGCACTCCTGCGCGGCCCGACGCTGCGCCCCTGCCCAGCCCCGCGCTGCGCCCTTGCCCAGCCCCACGCTGCTACGCTCCTGCGCGGCCCCACGCTGCTGCGCCCCTGCGCAACCCCGCGCTTCGCATCTGCGCAGCCCCACGCTGCACCCCTGCGCAGCCCCGCAGTGCGCCCCTACGCAGCCCTACGCTGCTGCGCCCCTTCACGGCCCCGTACCACGCCCCATGTTGCTGCGCCCACGCTGCTACGCCCCTGCACAGCCCCACGCTGCTGCGCCCCTGCGCAGCCCCACACTGCACTCGAGCGCAGCCCCACGCTGCTGCGCCCCTACGCAGCCCCTCGCTGCACTCTAGCGCAGCCCCTGGCTGCTGCGCCCCTGCGCAGCCCCATGCTGCACTCCAGCGCAGCCCCACGCTGCTGCGCCCCTACGCAGCCCCACGCTGCACTCCAGGGCAGCCCCACGCTGCTGCGCCCCTGCCCAGCCCCGGGCTGCTACGCCCCTGCGCAGCACCGCGCTGCTGCGCCCCTGCGCAGCCCCACGCTGCCCTCCAGCGCAGCCCCAGGCTGCTGCGCCCCTGCACGGCCCCAGGTTGCTGCGCCCACGCTGCTACGCCCCTGCACGGCCCCACGCTGCCGCGCCCCTGCGCAGCCCCACGCTGCCGCTCCCCTGCACAGCCCCGCGCTGCTGCGCCCCTGCGCAGCCCCACGCTGCTGCGCCCCTGCGCAGCCCCACGCTGCTGCTCCCGTGCGCGGCCCCACGCTGTTGCGCCCCTGCGCAACCCCGCGCTGCGCCCCTGCGCAGCCCCGCGCTGCGCCCCTGCGCGGCCCCACGCTGCGCCCCTGCGCAACCCCGCGCTGCGCCCCTGCAGCCCCGCACTGCTACGCCCCTGCGCCGCCCCAAACCGTTGCGCCCCTACGCAGCCCCACGCTGCGCCCCTACGCGGCCCCACGCTGCGGCGCCCCTGCACGGTCCCATGCCGCGCCCCGGCGCGGCCCCACGCTGCTACGCACCTGTGCAACCCCACGCTGCTGCGCCCCTGCGCGGCCCCGCGCCGCGCCCCTGCACGGCCCCATGCCGCGCCCTTGCGCGGCCCCACGCTGCACTCCTGCGCGGCCCCACGCTGCGCCCCTGCCCAGCCCCGCGCTGCGCCCTTGCCCAGCCCCACGCTGCTACGCCCCTGCGCGGCCCCACGCTGCTGCGCCCCTGCGCAACCCCGCGCTTCGCATCTGCGCAGCCCCACGCTGCACCCCTGCGCAGCCCCGCAGTGCGCCCCTACGCAGCCCTACGCTGCTGCGCCCCTTCACGGCCCCGTACCACGCCCCGGCGCAGCCCCAAGTTGTTGCGCCCCTGCGCAGCCCCATGCTGCGCCCCTGCGCAGCCCCACGCTGCTGCGCCCCTGCGCGGCCCCGCGCCACGCCCCTGCACGGCCCCTTGCCGCGCCCCCGCGCAGCCCCACGCTGCGCCCCATTCGCAGCCCCTCGCGGCACACTGGCGCGGCCCCCCCCTGCTACGCCCCTGCGCAGCCCCACGCTGCTGCGCCCCTGCGCGGCCCCGCGCCGCGCCCCTTCACGGCCCCATGCCACGCCCACACGCGGCTCCACGCCGCACTCCTCCGCGGCCCCACGCTGCTGCGCCCCTGCGCGGCCCCGCGCCGAGCCCCTGCACGGCCCCTTGCCGCGCCCCCGCGCAGCCCCACGCTGCGCCCCTGCGCAGCCCAAAGCTGCTGCGCCCCTACGCAACTCCCCGCTACGCCCCATTCGTAGCCCCTCGGTGCACCCCGGCGCAGCCCCGCGCTGCTACGCCCCTGCGCAGCCCCACGCTGCTGCGCCCCTGCGCAGCCCCGTGCTGTTGCTCACCTGCGCGGCCCCACTCTGCTGCTCCCCTGCGCAGCCCCGCGCTGCGCCCCTGCGCAGCCCCACACTGTTGCGCCCTGGCGCCGCCCCACGCCGCGCCCCTGCGCAGCCCCACACTGCTGCGCCCCGGCGCCGCCCCGGGCCGCGCCCCTGCGCAGCCCCACGCTGCGCCCCTACGCGGCCCCACGCTGCGCCCCCGCGCAGCCCCACGCTGCTGCGCCCCTGCGCAGCCCCGCGCTACGCCCTTGCGCAGCCCCACACTGCTGCGCCCCTGCGCCGCCCCACACTGCTGCGCCCCTGCGCCGCACCACGCTGCGCCCTTGCGCAACCCTGCGCTGCGCCCCTACACAGCCCCACGCTGCTGCGCCCCTGCGCCGCCCCACGCCGCGCCCCTGCGCAGCCCCACACTGCTGCGCCCCGGCGCCGCCCCACGCCGCGCCCCTGCGCCGCACCACGCTGCGCCCCTACTCAGCCCCACGCTGCGCAGCCCCATGCTGCTGCGCCCCTTCACGGCCCCATGCCGCGCCCCGGCGCAGCCCCACGCTGCTGCGCCCCTGCGCAGCCCCATGCTGCGCCCCTGCGCAGCCCCACGCTGCTACGCCCCTGCACGGCCCCTTGCCGCGCCCCCGCGCCGCCCCTTGCCGCGCCCCCGCGCAGCCCCACGCTGCGCCCTTTCCCCAACGCTGCTGCGCCCCTACGCAGCCCCCGCTGCGCCCCATTCGCGGCCCCGTGCTACGCCCCGGCGCAGCCCCGCGCTGCTACGCCCCTGCGCAGCCCCAGGCTACTGCGCCCCTACGCGGCCCCGCGCCGCGCCCCTTCACGGCCCCATGCCACGCCCGTACGCGGCCCCACGCTGCGCCCCTGCGCAGCCCTACACAGCCCCACGCTGCGCCCCTACGCAGCCCCACGCTGCTGCACCCCTCCACGGCCCCACGCCGCGCCCATGCGCGGCCCCACGCTGCGCCCCTGCGCAGCCCCACGCTGCTGCGCCCCTGCGCAGCCCCGCGCTGCGCCCCTGCGCAGCCCCACACTGCTGCGACCCTGCGCCGCCCAACACTGCTGCGCCCCTGCGCCGCACCGCGCTACGCCCCTGCGCAGCCCCACGCTGCGCCCCTACTCAGCCCCACGCTGCGCCCCAGCGTAGCCCCACGCTGCTGCGCCCCTGCGCAGCTCCGCGCTGCGCCCCTGCGCAGCCCCACACTGCTGCGCCCCTGCGCGGCCCCACGCTGCGCCCCCGCGCAACCCCACGCTGCGCCCCTACTCAGCCCCACGCTGCGCAGCCCCATGCTGCTGCGCCCCTTCACGGCCCCATGCCGCGCCCCTGCGCCGCCCCACACTGCTGCGCCCCTGCGCAGCCCCACGCCGCTGCGCAGCCCCACGCCGCTGCGCCGCTGCGCAGCCCCGCGCCGCGCCCCCGCGCGGCCCCACGCTGCGCCCCTGCGCAGCCAAGCGCTGCTGCGCCCCGGCGCAGCCCAGCGCTGCTGCGCCCCTGCGCAAGCCCACGCCGCGCCCCTGCGCGGCCCCATGCCGCGCCCTTGCGCGGCCCCACGCTGCACTCCTGCGCGGCCCCACGCTGCGCCCCTGCCCAGCCCCGCGCTGCGCCCTTGCCCAGCCCCACGCTGCTACGCCCCTGCACGGCCCCACGCTGCCGCGCCCCTGCGCAGCCCCACGCTGCCGCTCCCCTGCACAGCCCCGCGCTGCTGCGCCCCTGCGCAGCCCCACGCTGCTGCGCCCCTGCGCAGCCCCGCGCTGCGCCCCTGCGCGGCCCCACGCTGCGCCCCTGCGCAACCCCGCGCTGCGCCCCTGCAGCCCCGCACTTCTACGCCCCTGCGCCGCCCCAAACCATTGCGCCCCTACGCAGCCCCACGCTGCGCCCCTACGCGGCCCCACGCTGCGGCGCCCCTGCACGGTCCCATGCCGCGCCCCGGCGCGGCCCCACGCTGCTACGCCCGTGCGCAACCCCACGCTGCTGCGCCCCTGCGCGGCCCCGCGCCGCGCCCCTGCACGGCCCCATGCCAAGCCCATACGCGGCCCCACGCTGCACTCCTGCGCGGCCCCACGCTGCGCCCCTGCCCAGCCCCGCGCTGCGCCCCTGCACAGCCCCACGCGGCTGCTCCCCTGCGCGGCCCCACGCTGCTGCGCCCCTGCGCAACCCCGCGCTTCGCATCTGCGCAGCCCCACGCTGCACCCCTGCGCAGCCCCGCAGTGCGCCCCTACGCAGCCCCACGCTGCTGCGCCCCTTCACGGCCCCGTACCACGCCCCGGCACGGCCCCACGTTGCTGCGCCCCTGCGCAGCCCCATGCTGCCCCCCTGCGCAGCCCCACGCTGCTGCGCCCCTGCGCGGCCCCACGCCGCGCCCCTGCACGGCCCTCTGCCGCGCCCCCGCGCAGCCCCACGCTGCGCCCCCGCGCAGCCCAACGCTGCGCCCCATTCGCAGCCCCTCGCTGCACCGTGGCGCAGCCCCCCCCTGCTACGCCCCTACGCAGCCCCACGCTGCTGCGCCCCTGCGCGGCCCCGCGCCGCGCCCCTTCACGGCCCCATGCCACGCCCATACGCGGCTCCACGCCGCAATCCTGCGTGGCCCCACGCTGCTGCGCCCCTGCGCGGCCCCGCGCCGAGCCCCTGCACGGCCCCTTGCCGCGCCCCCGCGCAGCCCCACGCCGCGCCCCTGCGCAGCCCAAAGCTGCTGCGCCCCTACGCAACTCCCCGCTACGCCCCATTCGTAGCCCCTCGCTGCACCCCGGCGCAGCCCCGCGCTGCTACGCCCGTGCGCAGCTCCACGCTGTTGCGCCCCTGCGCAGCCCCGTGCTGCTGCTCACCTGCGCGGCCCCACTCTGCTGCTCCCCTGCGCGGCCCCGCGCTGCGCCCCTGCGCAGCCCCACACTGCTGCGCCCTGGCGCCGCCCCACGCCGCGCCCCTGCGCAGCCCCACACTGCTGCGCCCCGGCGCCGCCCCACGCCGCGCCCCTGCGCAGCCCCACGCTGCGCCCCTACGCGGCCCCACGCTGCACCCCCGTGCAGCCCCACGCTGCTGCGCCCCTACGCACCCCCGCGCTACGCCCCTACGCAGCCCCACACTGCTGCGCCCCTGCGCCGCCCCACACTGCTGCGCCCCTGCGCCGCACCACGCTGCGCCCTTGCGCAGCCCCGCGCTGCGCCCCTACTCAGCCCCACGCTGCTGCGCCCCTGCGCCGCCCCACGCCGCGCCCCTGCGCAGCCCCACACTGCTGCGCCCCGGCGCCGCCCCACGCCGCGCCCCTGCGCCGCACCACGCTGCGCCCCTACTCAGCCCCACGCTGCGCAGCCCCATGCTGCTGCGCCCCTTCACGGCCCCATGCCGCGCCCCGGCGCAGCCCCACGCTGCTGCGCCCTCGCGCCGCCCCATGCTGCGCCCCTGCGCAGCCCCACGCTGCTACGCCCCTGCACGGCCCCTTGCCGCGCCCCCGCGCAGCCCCTTGCCGCGCCCCCGCGCAGCCCCACGCTGCGCCCCTGCCCAGCCCAACGCTGCTGCGCCCCTACGCACCCCCCGCTGCGCCCCATTCGCGGCCCCGTGCTACGCCCCGGCGCAGCCCCGCGCTGCTACGCCCCTGCGCAGCCCCAGGCTACTGCGCCCCTACGCGGCCCCGCGCCGCGCCCCTTCACGGCCCCATGCCGCGCCCGTACGCGGCCCCACGCTTGGCCCCTGCGCAGCCCTACGCAGCCCCACGCTGCGCCCCTGCGCAGCCCCACGCTGCTGCACCCCTCCATGGCCCCACGCCGCGCCCGTGCGCAGCCCCACGCTGCTGCGCCCCTGCGCAGCCCCGCGCTGCGCCCTGCGCAGCCCCACACTGCTGCGCCCCTGCGCCGCCCCACACTGCTGCGCCCCTGCGCCGCACCGCGCTACGCCCCTGCGCAGCCCCACGCTGCGCCCCTACTCAGTCCCACGCTGCGCCCCGGCGCAGCCCCACGTTGCTGCGCCCCTGCGCAGCTCCGCGCTGCGCCCCTGCGCAGCCCCACACTGCTGCGCCCCTGCGCGGCCCCACGCTGCGCCCCCGCGCAGCCCCACGCTGCGCCCCTACTCAGCCCCACGCTACGCAGCCCCATGCTGCTGCGCCCCTTCACGGCCCCATGCCGCGCCCCTGCGCCGCCCCACACTGCTGCGCCCCTGCGCAGCCCCACGCCGCTGCGCCCCTGCGCAGCCCCGCGCCGCGCCCCCGCGCGGCCCCACGCTGCGCCCCTGCGCAGCCAAGCGCTGCTGCGCCCCGCGGCAGCCCAGAGCTGCTGCGCCCCGGCGCAGCCCCGCGCCGCGCCCCTGCGCGGCCCCATGCCGCGCCCTTGCGCGGCCCCACGCTGCACTCCTGCGCGGCCCCACGCTGCGCCCCTGCCCAGCCCCGCGCTGCGCCCTTGCCCAGCCCCACGCCGCGCCCCTGCCCAGCCCCACACTACTGCGCCCCTGCGCAGCCCCACGTTACTCCCCTGTTCAGCCCCGCGCTGCGCCCCTGAGCAGCCCCACGCTGCGCCCCTGCGCAGCCCCACGCTACTGCGCCCCTGCCCGGCCCCATGCCGCGCCCATGCGCGGCCTCGCGCTGCGCCCCTGCGCAGCCCCACGCTGCACCCCTACGCAGCCCCGCGCCGCACCCTTGCGCGGCCCCATGCCGCGCCCATACGCGGCCCCACGCCGCGATCCTCCGCGGCCCCACGCTGCACCCCTGCGCGGCCCCACGCTGCACCCCTGCACGGCCCCACACTGCTGCGCCCCTGCGCCGCCCCACACGGCTGCGCCCCTGCACCGCACCACGCGGCGCCTCTACGCAGCCCAGGCAGGGAGCAACCCCCCCCCCCCCCCTCAAGGAACGGCCGCCCTCGGGAGCCCTCGCCCCGCCCCCGGGGGCCTCTCGGGGTTCGCCCCCGAGCCCGCCCGGCACTTCCACGCCCCCCCTCACCAGCCGTAGCCGAGAGGCCCGCCCGGTCTCCCCCGCGCCGGCCCACAACCACCAGGGACCCGGGCCCCGGAGCCCCGGTGCCCAGCCCCGCCCGCCCCCCCGGGTTTCCCTCCGGCGGGGCCCGTCCCGGTCCCGTTGGGCCGCGAGGGGACGGTGCGGCACTCCCCCCCGCCTCCACCAGGATTCGCCCCCGTGGATGATGCTCGGCGGGATTCGTCCCCGCCGAGCGGGGTGCGGGCCCCACCGCTTACCGCGGCCCCCCCGACACCTCGAGCGCCCCGGGCACCCCGGCCGACTTTGGCCAGCCCCAGCCGCTGAGCTCAGCGCACCCCCGTCCCCCTCGCGCGCGCACCCACCCACCAGCCCACAGCCCCCCGAACGTGCACGCCGTGCCCCCAACGCCCCTCCGCAGCCCCACGCTGCACCCCTGCGCAGCCCCGCGCCGCGCCCCTGCGTGGCCCCACAGTGCTGCGCCCCTGCGCCGCCCCGCACGGCTGCGCCCCTGCACCGCACCACGCCCCTGCACCCCCGGCGCGCCCGCCGACCCCATGGAGTGGGGATCTTAGGGCCGCCGCCGGCCACCGGCCGGTCCGCCGCGCCGCACCGCGGCCGCCACGGGCCCCGCACCCGCATGGCGCCGCCTCCGACTCGGCCGCCCGCCGCTACCCACGTGCCCGGCCCAGGCCTCGGCCCCCAGGCCACGCTTCCAGTTTGCCGCTGGTCCCGCGGCCCGCAGTGGGGCCCGCATCGGGCGCGCCGACGCCCTTGCACACGCGCCCCCCACGGCCAGGCCTGCGCGGCACGCGTGCCCCCGGCGCGCCCGGCGACCCCATGGAGTGGGGCTCTCAGGGCCACCGCCGGCCGCCGGCCGGTCCGCCCACACCGCCCCGCGACCGCCACGGGCCCCGCACCCGCATGGCGCCGCCTCCGCCTCTACCGCCGCTACCCACGCGCCCGGCCCAGGCCTGAACCCCCCCGCCGGCCATGCCGCGCGGCCTCCCGCACACGAGACACAGGGACGGGCACCAGGGGATAGACCATACATAGTCCCCGCCCCCTCCACCCCCTTACTCCACCTCCGCACAGGACGTAGCCCCCTCCCCTGTCGCGGGGGAGTGGCGGCTGGAAGCGAGGGGGACCGGGGCCCCGCGGGTCCCCGGACAGGTGGTCCCTCCATCCGGCCCCCCATCCCGCCTCCGTTCGCACAGGTGCGCACGCCCCCCCCCCACGGCGGGGGAGGGAACCAGGGTCACACGGGCAGGTGGTCCCTCTCACAGCGACTCGCCCCCCCCCCCCCCCCAAACAGAAGGCGGAACCCCCCCCCCCCCCCCTCGGTCGTCGTCGCATATGTATATATATATATATATATATATATATGTATATATATATATATGTATATATATATATATATATATATATATATATATGTATATGTACATATATATATATATATATATATATATATATATATATATATATACATATATATATATATATATATATATATATATATATATATATATATATATATATATATATATATATATATATACATATATATACATATATATATATATATATATATATACATATATATATATATATATATATATATATATATATAGTCATAGTCATAGTCATAGTCATAACCACTTATCATGCCGTCTACTGGAGTTACCGGGCATCTCGCGCCGACAGGTGGTTCCTGCCTCGCTCGATCCCGTGGGTCCCAGGGCTGCCTGAGGTGGCCCACAGCATGACGGAGGACCCAGAGGACCGGGGATACCGGTCAACCAGGCTTTGGGGGCAGTGGCAACTGCAAAGCGTTAGCATTAGCAACGGCGACGGACGCTGGCCCGTTTGTTCGCCGGGGGTAAGGGGGCAAGGCAAAGCAGCGCAGCAGCATCGCAACAAGCAGAAAGCAAGGGCATCTCTGTCCGTCGCAAAGCGGCAACCAAGGAACAAAGCAGCACGCATGCGGCGAAGCGAGAGCTGACCCTCCGTCGTTCGCGTACCCCCGCCACCGTGGAGACATCCATCACTCATGACCCCACGGAATCCATTGCCGTCCGCGTCCTCGAGACTGCCCACCACCCCTGACTCCACGTTTCCCTCTGCCAGCAGGCAATAGCCCGTATGTGCATAGCCAGGATTTCTGGGAGGCTCCAGCCTAGCCTGGCCCTCAGCTTTCATCGCCCCCATGTCTCCACAATGTACGCCACCGTCCCACCGCACCATTCCCCTAGTATAGTACAGAAACACGGTATCAATTCCACGTCCCCGTGGCCCTGTGCTGCCCCCACACCCCAGATATATACCATGCTGGCACCCCATGTCAGGGGCCAGCGTCCAATCTGCTTTGAGGTAACCACTTGCCCACATATAATATATCTTGAGGGTCTACAGGGGGGGACGCCGGCCGCTACGCGACGGGAGTGGCGCAACCCGTGAATATCGCTGGCTGGGATTCGGGCTGGTGGGTGCCGTAGCTTGGTTATCGACCCCCTGTAGGGGTACCCGCCAGAGGCTCGCCCCGGGCTGTGGTAACCAGGTGCACCTCATCTGGCCCACATACAATGCCCTGGCGCCTACCCTTGACCCTTACCTGCACTGATTGGCCAGCTTCCGTGGTTGCGCCTCTTCCGCCACAGCAGCGGCCAGGCCGCAGGTTCGGCCCCCACCGACGACGTGGCGAGCCTACTTATAGCATTGGCCCGCGCGTCACCCCCCGGACCACTCAGCATGCCGCTCCTCTGCCCTCCTCGCCTCTAGCCGACCGGACTGGCGCCCCCCAGGGGTAAGTCGTTACAGTGGTGAGGCGACTGCATACTCTTCGCTACGACGCCGCGCAGTACCGCCGTTGCCACGCCGACGCCACCTGCTAGCCGCCACGACACGCACTACCGCAACCACAAGGCCATGGTCAGAGGTTAGACTATGTACATGGCCGCAGGCACGGTCCCTCTAGTTTGTTAACGGGGCCAGGGGATGCCCCCGCGCTCCCCCTGAGTTGTTAGAGGGGTCAGGGGGACACCCCAGTACCGCCATGCATCCCCGTGCTCCCCCACTGTACGGTTCCCCAGTACCGCCGCGCTCCCCCACCGTACGGACCCCAGTACCGCCGCGTACCCCCACCATACGGTCCCCAGTACCGCCGCGTTTACCCCCACGATGCCAGTACACCGTCATCTGGAACTTCCCCGCTGCTCCCCCACTGTACGGTTCCCCAGTACCGCCGCGTACCCCCACCGTACGGATCCCAGTGCCGCCGCGTTTACCCCCAAGACTCCAGTACGCCGCCACCTGGAACTCCACGTGCCCCCCGTGAGCGCTCCTCCCATGCTGCCACATCGTCTCCACGACGCCCGCCATACTGTCCCCCTGACGACCCCACTGTCATATCCTTCCACGCACACATCTCCGCCCCGTCGCCGCTCCCGGGGCCTGCAGGCTGACCCCGCAACCCCGTGTAACACTCCCAGTGGGCGCCGCAACGCTGTAACCCCCAGACAACTCCGTGCACCCCCGGTGTATCCCGAGCAACCACTCTCAACAGTGCCGTAGCCGGGCCGCCGATAGAGACCCCGGTGCCATGGGAATACCCTACAGGGGTTTGGGCCTTATTACCCTGGTCGGGACGCCCCATGACACCTCACTGTTGTATGCGGCGACCCGGGGTAGGCGGGTGAAGCATCCCTGTCCGACCCTCATGCACGGGGGCAGTACGGCTCACCATCAGGCCGGCACGACCTGTCACATCGCGTTGGCCGTCATACGCCGCCTGCCTATACCGCACAATCAGGCCGCGAAGGCACTGCTTCTCAGGCGCTACCCCCTCCGCTGCGTCCAGCGTAGGGACGGTAGCTGGTGCACCTACAATTCCCAACCCCATCAACCTGCACCCCCGGCCCCCACCACGCCGTCACCATTTCCTCCGCGATGCCACAACCAGAGTATCCGCCAGTCGCCCTCCAGAGCCGCCCACCACAGCATCAAGGGCAGGGCCGCAGACGGCGCTCCAGGGCACCGTACCCCTTCCACTCGGACGCTCTTCAGGCCATCCTGGATAGTCTTCCAGGCACTTGAGGACATGTGTCCAGAGTGCCGCGTTGCCCACCTCGCCTTAGGCCACCCCCTATCGGCACGCTCCTTACATGTCCCGCACAGCGGGGCGGAGGCACACTGATGAACCCAAACTGACACCGTTTCCCCGCACCCGTGGCATCGCTGCGGAAGCACAGACCGCGATGGAACGCAGTTACCATCACAACACTGCGACCACAGGTCCTGCCATACATCGCAGCACGCGTCCTGGAGCCCGAGCAAAGCCCTCGCCAGCGTGCGTGCTATGGCACAGTTGAGGAGGCTGCGCCTCGCTTCCTCCCACGTGGACACCGGGCGGAGTATCGGTCGCCCGTCGGGCATCACCGGCATGCTCTCAAGCAGCCGGGGCCACCGCGCCACTTTGGGGCTGCGTGTGCCATGCGCCAGGAGCTCCCAACCGTAGTCTCGCAAGACCTCCCCAATGACATCAACCCCGTCCTGCTCCGGGCCCCTGGCGGAAGCCAGAACCAAGCGTTGTCCTCCCGCCCGAGCCTCAATGACCGCCTCGGGGCCCAGGGTTTCAAGGGTGTGACGGGCATCGGCAGCCACGTGGTCGTCCCCCTCTGGCAGAGAGAACATGGCCTCCGTGACGTGGCCTTGCGCGTCGTCGCCCTGTACCCGTGCCAGCTGCTTGGAGCCCACTAACACTGCCATGGACCGCTGCTCCGTGACCGCCGGTACGGCTCGTCGCAGCTGCCGGTCATACAGCCACAACGTACCCACGTCGAGTACAACAGCCACCGCCAGGATTGGGAGACTGCACAGAGGTTGCTGAAGGACCGGTAGCACCTCGCGAGGCCAGCCCATGACGTTCCCCACAACTGGATGGTTGGCGTACACCTGGAGCCAGGGATCACTCTGGCCGTCAGGGCTTCTCACCTTGGTGCCACGCACCTGGGCCCACGACTGCGCCGACACCACGCGGGACCACTCCCTGAATGCCGTGATGTCCCGCGCCACCCAGGAACCGATCCACTGGTCGAAGGCCTGCGCCACCGCCGCCATCCAGTGAGGGAACAAGGACAGGGCCTCGTCATGCTCGACGCACGACCGCGACACCAGCAGTGCGTGCAGCGGTGCCCTCTGGAAGGTTGCCCGCAGGTCGCCGGGGAGGCCGGCAATCGGGTTCCACGGCGAACGCTGCAAGATCCTCCCTGCCGGCGGGCAGAAGGGTGTGTCACCGCGCAGGAACGCGTATACCGCCCTCCTTCGATCTTGCATCGGCAGCTGCATGATCTGGGTGAGCCGATGGTTCCTGCGGGCATACACATCTTCCCCAATCTGGACCATGTCCTCCACAAAGAGCCTGGCCTTGGCAGGGCCCCGGGACGACGCCGCCCGCACCGCAGCGAACAGCCGCTTCAGGTCCCCGGGGACGACACCCGCCATCAGGGATTCAGTCCACCTGCAGCCGTGCTCCCTCCACGCCACGAACTCCACCGCCCTGTCCGTCAGGGGTAGCTCCGCCGTGAACTCCTCCACACGCCTGCACAGGAGCCCAGCCACCTCCTCGTCCCGCGCACACAGTAGGCGCATGTGGCCAATGTCCTCCTCCGGCCCCCCACAGAAGATACAGGGGTGGGCTGGTATTGCCATACGCGTGAGCTTCTGTCTCCACCGTCGCATGACCTGCATGGTGGACAAGCGAGCGTCACGTGCCCGCAGCATATTCCTGTGCGTTGGGCCGTGATGCACAGCTCCCATGGGCATCGCCTCGCAGGCGCCAGCCAGTGGCGTGTGCGCCCTGGTGCGAGCCGCAACCGAACGCCACTCCATCTCCCGGACTTGCTGAAGGGCTTGCATGGATGGCACACGCGGCTCGAGCTCACCATCATCCCCCGGCAACAAGAGGATGGCGTGCTCCTTTGGCAGGACAAGATGGATTGGCGGGGCCATTGCACGGGCCGCGGCAGAGTCCGGTGCCTCGAGCGGGACCGCCGCCAAGTGCGAGCTCTGCCTCACCACCCAGTGGTGCGGCCCCCCAACTCGGCGCGGCAGCCGCCGCAGCCCCTCCACTATCCAGCTCAGTGCGTACTGATTGACCAGATGTGATGTCGGCCCCTTGATGCCACGGTATAGGGCCTCCTGCGCCCTGCGGAGATGCGCTCCTATGACGGACGCATCCACCACGTGTCCCGTGCACGCTGACGGGGGCGTGTGCAACAGGTACGCCGCCGCGCCAATGATCTCTGCCTCCGGGACCGTGCCGTAGATGGCACCCGTCCATGTGGGGATTCCGTGGCTGGCCACCGCCACGTTTGTGGCGTCGTCTCCCTGGGGCGACGCGTCAGACGATGTGACTTTAGTCGGCACCGGCACCCAGCAGTACCGGTGGGGCTCCAGCCACGCCACGTCGGAGTGGGGGCTCTGCACCACCTTTCCCAGGGACGCCGCACTGAAGGCCGTGAGCTCCGGGGACAGGACTACCCTCGGTCGATACACCGCATGTGGTCTCCAGGCCAGGTCACATCCGCAGACTGACTTTATGGCGTCCAGGGCGGTGGTATACTCCGCTCCCCAAACTGTTGCGGAGCAGGAAGGCTGGTATACCACCACAGACCCCTGCTCCACTGCGCCGCCATCACGCAACGACGTGACGGCGACGTGCGGATCGTGCGGCACGTTGGACATCCGGACCACTTCCGGGACCGAGTACTCATCCGGATCCGGGATTGGGCCTGCCGGCAGCAGAAGAACAATTGCCCATTCGCTGCACTTGTGCACCGCCGCGCACGCCCTGGAAAACGCTGGCCGCCCGTGCACAACCCACAGTGGTGGCGGGCTTATGCCGCCCCCGGCGTGAGGAGTGAGCGGGGGGACGGACGCCGGATCGTCTTGCTGTTGGTAGCCCTCAAAGACGTCCCCCAACAGAAAAAGGAGGGCGGCCAGCGGGACGAACGGCATGGACAGCCCCGGGTTGGCCGGGTCCCATCCTTCCTCCCTGTATCCGCCCACCACATACACGTCCCCCGCTGCGGACTGTCTATTGCGTTTGCTGGCCTTCTTTCGGCGCACCGGGTGTATTAGCCGGTGAGTCAACAGACCGGGCAGCTGCGGCCGGAAGACGTCGCGAAGCCCCGTGAGCCACACGTGGTCGAGCTGGTGGGGCCCTACTCCCGCGTGCGGAAGGTGCAGGTGGTCCTCATGGCAATCCCGAAGCTGGACCGCCCAGTGCCCAGGCGCCGGGCAGGGGAGCCGCGCATGCAGGAGGTCATTTGCGGGATCAGTCAGGGACTGTACTGTCGCATCTGTGCGGGGCCCCGAGAGAATGCAGATGTCCCTACCCTTGAAGGTATAGGATTGGGACACCCACTTCCGCCCCGTCCACTGCACTTGCGGCAGATGGGCGTGTACACACGAGTACACCGACGATGGCATGAGAAGCCCCACGCGCAACGTCCCCATCGCCCTGAGTACCCTCTCCACCCACGTATTGCCAGCGTGTGTGGCGAATGACGCAGAGGGCACCATGAGCTGCCCGCACACTCCGTACTGCACGTGCATGTCTCGGAGCATGGCCCGCAGCTCATCACGGACTGTCATCGACCTGTGGTGGGTGAGCTGAGCCATGGTCGCCACGACGGAGTCGCGGCATATAACCTGGACATCCGCCAACCGTAGCCCATGACCTGACCGCACCGCCACGTTGGACAGGTCCTTGGGCAGCTTCTCGAACTGCAGGGCCGCAGCCTTGATGGCAGTATTCAGCTTGATTACCGCCTCCGCCGTGTCGGACAGGTAGGGCGCCGCGTACCGCACGATGCCCCCAACCACAGCCGCCATCACCTCATGAGGCACCGACGCCGGCCCCGGCGTGTTCTTGCACCAGCCCAGCAGGGCTTCACACCGGAGTACATGTTTCTCCTTCATGATCGCCATCCCCCTGGGATCGAGGCGCAGGCCCAAGTATGGTACCGTGCCCTTGGCACGTAAGCATACCCATGGGGCCGCCGTGTCCCCCGGGTTCAGGCATACCATAATCGAATGGATGCGAGCAGTATTGGCATAGGCGCATTTGCCCACTTTGAGGGACATGCCCATGTCAGTGAGATACCGCGCTATCGCCGCCGCATACTCCAGGAATTGCGGCAGGGAGTGCGCTATCAACAGGAGGTCATCACAGTACGCCTGTACCAGGGGTGGCACCGCATGGCGAGCATCTCCCCGCGCCTTACAGGCGAGGCTCCGCAGGAGAGGCTCCAAAAGGAGGAGGTAGAGCACAGCGCTCTCCGCGCTGCCCTGCCGCACGCCCGTGTGGAGCCGTATGCTCGGCGTCGGGCCGTGCGCGGTGACGATGCGCACCAGAGACCCGCAGCTGAGGGTGTGGAAGAGCCTGATGAGCTCCTCCGGGACACCCATGTGGCGCAGGAGGAGCGCCAGCGCTCCGTGCGGCGCTGTGTCAAAAGCCTTCGACACATCGAAGGCCAGGACGTGGTTTTCCTCCAACCCACGCTGCAGCCTGCGCTAGGCCAGGAACACCGGGGCAGCCGCCGTGGAGCCCGGCATGGCTCCGAACTGCCAGTCCGCGGCCAGTCCCTTGCGTGCCAGAACAGCTATGAACCTCCGCATGAGGGGAGTCATGAGCATTCGCATGTCTTGCTGCCCCAGCGCTATCGGCGTGTACTCGTCCAGGTTGCCCGTGGCTGTGCCCTTGGGCATCAGCCAGATAATGGCCTGGTGCCAGGACTCCGGGACGTCCGCACCCCGCAGGATTGCCCTGTACGCATGCACTAGGAGCCCCTGCACCGGTTCAGGCAGCTCTGCTATGAGGGCAGCCGTGACCCGGTTGGACCCCGGAGCTTTGTCGTCCGCCACGGCCTGCCTCACGGCGTCTTTAAGGTCCTGCATGGTGTAGTCTTGTACCGACCTCCATTCCTCCGGCACCCCTTTGGGAATGTGGGCCCGGACCAGCCGCTCGAAGGCCGGCAGGTTCACTGGCCGCTTGGCGTACAGCGCCTCCCAATACCTCTGGACCTCGCCAATGACGTCCGAGGCCTCCGAGAGCACCTTCTCCGACTCGCGGACTCGTACGGACCATAGGCCTGACGGGGCATATTTCACCACGTTGATGGCCCCCCGTATCGCCGTCCACCGGAGCTGCAGATCCGGTACCCTGCCCCGCCAGTAGTCCTTGATGGACCGGCGCCTGTTGCTCCTGAGGACATCCCGCAGCTCCTCCACGCGTGTCTCCAGCTGGTGGAGCTGTTGGTCCAATGCGGCACGCAGGTCCTCTACCGAGGCGGGGGACAGGTCGGGGTCCACTCGCCGGAGGTGCTGTAGCAGGGCAGTCACTTCCTGGGAGTGGAGTCCGGCCGCCGCCGCGTCCCGTTGCCACAGCTGATGGGCACGCCAGGCCAGGGCCTGCTGATCCGAGAGGACCTGGTCCAGCGACGCCTCCGTTTCCGCCTGCCCGTATGGGTACTGCGGGTCCACGCCGGAAGGCATGCGCACTCCCGTGACCCTGGACACGTCATCACGGAAGGCGTAGAGCAGGTCAAAGACCGCTTGCACCTCCGACGTGCCCATGGTGGCAGTGTCCTGGTCCGACGAGAGCCACGCCTGTAGCCGCTGATCCCCGAAGGCCTTCTGCAGTATTGCCGCCGCCGCCTCACGAACCCCCGGGGAGTCCGGGCGTAAGGCGTGCAGCCTGCCCTGGGCGTGCGAGTAGGCCATCCTGGTGACCCTCTCCTTGCCGGCCACCGCCAGCGGGATGTCCAGGACCACAGGGCCATGATCCGACCCCAGTGACGCAGGAGACCGCCCCGGCGCTACGTGAGGGCGCTCACGCGCCGCCCACGGGACCAGAGGCGAGTTTAGAAGGAAGGAGTCCATTCGGTGCCCTGCCCTCGTGGGCCTCCTTTCCTCCTCCCGTTCCGGGCCTGCCCTGTGGAAACCACACTGTTCCCACAGGGCTTGGAACCTCCTCGTGGTAGGGTGCCACGGGGACTCCAGCCATACGTTGAAGTCCCCTCCGAGGAGCACGGCCCTGGTGCCACCCGCGCTCTTGGCCGCCGCGTACATGGCCACGTCAGCCCAGAAGGACGCCTTAGACGCCCAGGAGTCGCCGCCGCTACCCGGGCCGTGGACGTTGATGACCGTGAGGGTGCCACCTGCGGTCACCACATCTAGGGCCATGGCCTTGCCCGGCACGATGTCCACGATGTCTCGAACTTCCTCCGCGGCGAACACGTCCGCCCGAAGGGCAATCAAGAGCCCGCCGCGCACCGCCGCCGCCGACGCCGCCTGGGCATCCACCCCTGGGTATGTATGATACCCATGGTGACGCCACTGGTTCTCGGAGTGCACCACACCTTGAGGGTCCTGCAGGCCAGTCTCCTGGAATAGGCCCAGGATGGCACCCTCGGCCTTCATGATACCCGCCGCCACCGCTTCACCGTCGAGCATACCTGGGGCCACTGGTACACCGTCCCCCCGCATCGAGCCCTGTACGTTCCAGGACACCGCCGCTCGGGTGTCGGAGGCTGGGCCCCTTCATGGCTGCACGTGTGGACCGGGGCCCCCCGCCGGATCCGGATCACTGGACGGAGAGGGGCCACCAGCAGGTTCAGGGGGACCACCCGCACCCGGCGCGGGCGGCTGGCGAGGTGGCCCCTGACCCCGTGGGCCTCCGCCCGAGGCGGTCGTCGCCTGCTGAGACCCGGCAGATGTGGCGGGTTCCCCCTCTGCCTGTCCGCTGGATGTACTTGCCGCTGTACTCCCCGTAGAAGACACTGCCCCACGCCGTGCTGCAGACCCAAGCACTCCAGATCGTGCCGCCGACGGCGACGCCCCACGCCCCGCCGCAGGGCGGGCACCCGTGGGCAGCGTGAGCGCTCTGGACCCCGCCTGGGCCGACGCGAAAGGCCCCGCCTGGCCCCCCGGCATAACGCCAGTCAGCATGGCCAACGCCTGGTCCCGTTGCGCCGGATCAGTCGCATGGTCCCGCTGGATGTGGTCCAGCAGGTCCTTGGGGTGGAGGTGGGTGGGCCGGCAGTGCTTGCCAGCTTTCCAAGTGCAGTGACCAGCCCCCTCCAGCCGAGACGAGGGGCATACATTGATCGTCTTTGTCCCAAGCTGATCCGTGGCCAAGTCACCACCGAAGTGCTGCAGCACGTACCGAATGTTGGCATAGCCGCCATACTGAGGCGGCTGGCCCCTCTTGGGCGGCGGCTTGGGCGCCGCTTTCGGGGCCTGCCTCGCCGCCGCGGCCGGGGGTGCCGCAGGCCGTACTGGTGGCACGCTTGGTGGTTGCGGCAGGTGTCGCATTCCCCCCACGGGAAACTGCTCCTCCACCCAGCGGCGCCACGCGTCGGCGAACTTCTCCCGGTCGCCCTCGACCTTCCACCTGGACGTGGAGAACGCCCGGAGCCACGGCCCCATGTTCTCCGCCATGACCAGGCGGAGGGCATCTCCTCCGCTCTGCCGGCGGAAGCGTGTCGCGGCCGCGCCTGCCACGGTCCCTTGGAGGTACAGCGCGTCGCCCCCGTCGCCACTCAGTGCGCTAAGGTGCAGGGCCTCCAGGTCGACGGGGCGGACCGTGAGCACCGTGCCCTGCCCGCGATCGTACAGGCGCAGCGCCGAGGAGTGGGGCTCCAACGCCGCCACAACCCAGTACCACGCCCGCGACGCGCTATGCAGCAGTGCTAGCGAGGCTGCCGGCCTGTTGCTGGAGGACTGCGCCGCCGGGGCCCTGGGGAGGGCCGCCGCGTGACCCTGCAGCGCCCTGCATATGCCAGCTGCATGCTCAGCCTGCCACATGTTGCTCGGGGCTACGGGCCAGACGTCCTGCCCCTGGATCACCGGCGGCCGCGTGACCTCCACGAAGACCGCCGGCGCTGGCGGGATGTCCTCGGCCGTGCACCTGTGCGCCCTGCGCACCGGCCCCAGCCCACTGAGGCACTCCTGGAACACCCGGTAGCAGGCCGGGCCCCTGGACTGTTGCCTCCTGAGCCGGCTCGCGGTGACCACGACCCACTCCAGTCCCCCTGTTTCCACCCGAACACAGGCCCAATACTCCGCCCCCTCCAGCACCACCAGCCGCCCCATATCCGCCATGCCCACCGCATGGGTGGAAGGCACGCTCTCCACCCTCAGCCACCGCTTGGCTCTCTCTTCCCACGGCTGGGGGGCATGCATCCGCTACTGCTGCATCGCGTCCTGCACGTGCTGCAGGGACACCGTCGCCAGCATGGACATCCCCCCGTCCGCCGCCGCCGCCATACACAGCAGGGCATGTTGCATGCGCGCCCCGGGCAGCCCCACGTTGTGCGGGACGTTCGCCAGGTCCAAGGGCGTGCGGGGCGCCGGCAGTGCTTGCCAGCTTTCCAAGTGCAGTGACCAGCCCCCTCCGGCCGAGACGAGGGGCATACATTGATCGTCTTTGTCCCAAGCTGATCCGTGGCCAAGTCACCACCGAAGTGCTGCAGCACGTACCGAATGTTGGCATAGCCGCCATACTGAGGCGGCTGGCCCCTCTTGGGCGGCGGCTTGGGCGCCGCTTTCGGGGCCTGCCTCGCCGCCGCGGCCGGGGGTGCCGCAGGCCGTACTGGTGGCACGCTTGGTGGTTGCGGCAGGTGTCGCATTCCCCCCACGGGAAACTGCTCCTCCACCCAGCGGCGCCACGCGTCCGCGAACTTCTCCCGGTCGCCCTCGACCTTCCACCTGGACGTGGAGAACGCCCGGAGCCACGGCCCCATGTTCTCCGCCATGACCAGGCGGAGGGCATCTCCTCCGCTCTGCCGGCGGAAGCGTGTCGCGGCCGCGCCTGCCACGGTCCCTTGGAGGTACAGCGCGTCGCCCCCGTCGCCACTCAGTGCGCTAAGGTGCAGGGCCTCCAGGTCGACGGGGCGGACCGTGAGCACCGTGCCCTGCCCGCGATCGTACAGGCGCAGCGCCGAGGAGTGGGGCTCCAACGCCGCCAAAACCCAGTACCACGCCCGCGACGCGCTATGCAGCAGTGCTAGCGAGGCTGCCGGCCTGTTGCTGGAGGACTGCGCCGCCGGGGCCCTGGGGAGGGCCGCCGCGTGACCCTGCAGCGCCCTGCATATGCCAGCTGCATGCTCAGCCTGCCACATGTTGCTCGGGGCTACGGGCCAGACGTCCTGCCCCTGGATCACCGGCGGCCGCGTGACCTCCACGAAGACCGCCGGCGCTCGCGGGATGTCCTCGGCCGTGCACCTGTGCGCCCTGCGCACCGGCCCCAGCCCACTGAGGCACTCCTGGAACACCCGGTAGCAGGCCGGGCCCCTGGACTGTTGCCTCCTGAGCCGGCTCGCGGTGACCACGACCCACTCCAGTCCCCCTGTTTCCACCCGAACACAGGCCCAATACTCCGCCCCCTCCAACACCACCAGCCGCCCCATATCCGCCATGCCCACCGCATGGGTGGAAGGCACGCTCTCCACCCTCAGCCACCGCTTGGCTCTCTCTTCCCACGGCTGGGGGGCATGCATCCGCTGCTGCTGCATCGCGTCCTGCACGTGCTGCAGGGACACCGTCGCCAGCATGGACATCCCCCCGTCCGCCGCCGCCGCCATACACAGCAGGGCATGTTGCATGCGCGCCCCGGGCAGCCCCACGTTGTGCGGGACGTTCGCCAGGTCCAAGGGCGTGCGGGGCGCCGGCAGGGCCTCCAACACCGCTACAGGCAGCTCCCCCAGGGACGGCAGACGCGCGATGGGCCCCATGTCCCTATTGAGGACCACCGCCGCCACCCACCGCCTGTCCAGCGCGGATAGGAGGTTGCCCGGCCTCGGCACCCTGAGGAGGGTACCGACGGCGGACATGAGGGCGCACACGCCACAGTCCTTGGTGTTGCCGGCCGGCTGCTGCACCTGTGCCGCCCGGGCCTCCGCCAGCAGACGCTCCGCACCCGGCCATCCCGCCCTCTGGCCCCTGGGTGCCATGCGCATCGTCCGGACCGCCATGTCCCACGTGTGCGGCCATTGGGGCGGAGCCCCCGACACCACAGGCCGGCCCAGCGGGTCCACGGCCAACCGCATGTCAGGGGCCACGAGGTGGTGGGCCGTCCAGTGCCGCATGTCCGGCGTCTCCAACCGGTCGAGGTACACCGCCTCTGAGCCCCCCAGCTCGACGTACCTCGCAATGAGGAGGGCAGCCGGGGTTTGGTCGTGCCGCTGGCCTTCCCACCCCTCCCTCGGGAGCATCATGGCGTGGGGGGCCAGGCACTGCACCACGTCGGCTGCCAGCGCGACCACGTCGTCGCTGAGCTCCACCCCATGGTCCGCGGCCACGAGGAAGTGGTGCCTGGGCCTGGAGTACACGCGCTCCAGGGCGCCCCGCAACTCAGCTGGCGGGGGAGAGGCGTCTCCGCAGCCCCACAGCCAGGGGAGTGCGCCCGGGAGATGCCGCCCCGCCCCTCCTGACCAGACGGCGGCCTTAAGGACCGGCAGGTCCCGCCAGACAGCCATTGCGACCTGATCGCGCCAGGGCTGTGGCTTGTTGGCACCCCACTGGAGGACGGCCACCACAGCATGCGTGGTCAGGGGCTCTGCCGTGAACTGCAACGCCGTCCCCCCGTCGGTCTCGATCACCGTGCCCCTTGGGGCAGTGAAGACGTGGCCATCGGCCCCACGGACCGCCACCCATCCCCACAAGACCGCCACGGTCTCCCAGCTGGGGTGGTTGGTTCTCCTGGGCAGGACCACCACCGGTGGGCACGGGCCGTTGGCGGCCCACACGCGCCATTCCACTCCCACCAGACGCTCGTGACCAGGGGGCCGGTACACCTGGGGCCACGCGTCTGGGAGCTGGCGATGGACAGCGGGCCACACATCAGCCCCGCTAGCCCGCGTGAACTGAAGTCCCCCCAGGATGTCCCCGTCCACAGGGCTGGGGAGGCGGGGGGTGCGAACTTCCAGCCCCTGACCTAGGCGAAGCCCTGGCCCCTCTCGGTCTCCCAGCAACGAGACCTCCGGGTCTGTGGCCGCAAGACGAGCCGCCACCGTGGGGAGATGCAGGGAGACAGTCCACGGCTGGACTGAGACGGGCTCGCGCGGGAGGTCAGGGCAGGCCGCCACAGCACTGCCATCCCCGCCCAGCTGAGCGCCCTGTCCCACCACTGCGCCCACGCACCCGGCGCTGCCGGCAACAACCAGGACAGGTACGTCACGACCGCCTTAGCCTGCCACTCGCGAGGGTCCATGCCGGCGGGGTGTGTGTGCCACGTGCACACCCATCCCAGGTTGGCCTCCTGGACGGTGACCATGTCCCTCCACGGGACCACCGGGAACGGAGTGAGCAGGGCCGCCATGCCACATGGCAACGCCACCGCCCACTCGGTCCGGCCCCCACTCTCCACCGCATACCCCACCGCCGGGAGCCCTCCCCCTTGCGCCTTTACCACCGCCTCCTGCAGCAACGTTCCGTGGCCCCGGCCGTGGCCCTGGCTGCGGTCCAGGCTGAGAGCCCCCACACGGGAGGATCAGGAGCAACTCCTGGGGTACTCCCCGCGGCACCGGCGGCTGGGGGTGGGCGAACCGGCAGGCATCTGCCCGCATGCACCACCCCTTGGCCCAGTGCCTGCAGGTTTCCACCTCCCCCGTCTTCGGCCCAGCCTTATCCGCCACCCCCGGCTCCCGGGGACTCACCTCACGCGCCTCCTTTGCCCCCACGATCACCAGCTCCTCGTCCTGCTCCCCGGCACCCTGCGCCTCTTCACCCTTGAACTCCGGCTCCTCGTCCTGCTCCATGGCGACTTGCGCATCCTCACCCCTCCTGCGTTGGTCCTCCTCCTCCAGTGCCTCCGTCGTCGGCGGCGGGCCCGCAGCACCCGTGATCCTCGCCAGGGCCGCCGCCACAATGGCCTGCACGTCCACCTCCTCCCCGGCCACCTCCGGCTGATCCTGCTGCTGCTCCTCCCCCGTGGGTTGCTCTTGCCCCACCCCGTCACCGCCACGGCCTGCTTCCCCGTCGCCCCCCAGCGGGATCGCGTGTTCGGACCCCTGGGGGGCGGCGCTCCCGTCGAGGCGCGTGCCCACCACCACCAGCAGCTTGAGGTCACCGCCGCGGCTCTCAAGGCGGTAGCTACTGGTGGTGGGGACGAGGACCGCCCCATCCCCGGTCAGCAGCAGGCGGTCCGCGTCGAACACGACCTCTGCACCCTCGGGGTGCAACGCCACCACGAGCGCATGGGACCCCAGCGCCTGGGGTGTGAGGGGCCGCCCGGCCTGCTCGCGACGCCAAGCCCGTTTTGACCGAGTTTAGCCCCTTCAACCACATGTATGCACCACTTTGTGCCCCTCGTACGTACCTTAGAGCCGTGTGGTGGAGCCACCTAGAGTTGGGAGAGGGGTGTAGATTGGAGGATATATGTATATATATATATATATATATATGTATATATATATATATATATATTTATATATATATATAAAATATATATATATATATATATATATATATATAATATATATATATATATATATGTATATATGTATATATATATATATATATATATATATATATATATATATATATATATATATATATATATATATATATATATATATATATATATATATATATATAGATATGTATATGTATGTACATATATATATATATATATATATATATATATATATCTTATCTTATATCTTATCTACACCCATCTCCCCAACTCTAGGTGGCTCCACCATACGGCTCTAAGGTACGCGCGAAGGGTACAACTTGGTGCATACATGTGGCACAAGGGGCTAAATTGGGTTAAATTGGGCTCAAAATGGGCTAAAAACATTTGTTTGTCCACCATACGGCTCTAAGGTACGTGCGAAGGGCACAACTTGGTGCATACATATGGCGGAAGAGGCTACACTCGGTCAAAACGGGCTAGAAATAGGCTGATTTCAATTGTTTGTGCACCCCCAAGGGTCCGGGATCACCTTTGGAAAAACGAGTTTTGACCCGTTTTTTCACCCAATTTTGCTCCCCAAGAGGCCACCTTTCAAGGCATTTTGGGATTTTTCATGGGCCAAACCGCGTCACCAAAAGCTCAAAATGGTCTAAAAACACTTGTTTGAGCATCCCAAGTGGTCTAGGAACAAATTTGGAAAAAAATTTTTTTCCGCCCCGGGGACCCCGGTGGACCAACCGTTATCCTCAACGTTGCATGGGCTGGGCTGCCCTCCGGCTGCACCGAGTGACTAACCTAGGTCTAGGCGTCTCGTTGGGTAAATCTCAGGATTGGAAACCACAAAAAGTTGGGGGGATCCAGGTGGAATAGGTGCCCTCGGATTTCGGTTTTGAGCCACGTAGCCCGAGGTACCACCTGTTCTTGGCTTCGGGCCTATTTAACACAAACAGCCCACATCCAGGCCATTTTTGGCCATTTTTGGGCCGTGTATCGGACATATCGTGGAGTTAAGGGGCAAGAATGGGGTCTTTGTCACGGGGCAATCGAGGCGCACGCGGAGTGCACGAACCGTTTCCCTTCGTTTGAGTGTTTTGACTGGGTTCTAGGGCTGTTTTGGGCCAAAAAAGGCTGTTTTCGGGCACGAAATGCGCAGTTTTGGGAGGGCACCTCCCGACTTGGCGCCCCCGCCCCGGGGCGCCACTGTTGCGTTTTTGGCTGGAAACTTGGATTTGACAAGGGCACCACCTAGGCTCTAGGATGGCGAGAGTAGGGGAGAGCCCGGAGCGATGAGGCGGAGTAATGGCCAAATCGGAAAGGAGAAGTGCTTGTCGTTGCTTGTTGCTTGCATGCTTGCTTGCTTGTTAGGTAGATTTAAGGGGACAGGGGTGTAGTAATATGTACTATAATGTGTACTTATAACAATAAATATTATTAACCGCAACACAGCGGGGGGCTGTGCATGGGCGGAGCGTGGGGCTATGCAAGCGGCACGGCGTGCGGCCCCGCAAGGTTGCGGTATGCAATTGCGATGCAGCGAGGCATGCGGCTGCGCTGGGGCGCAACGTGGGACTCCGGCGGTGCGCTGCGTGGGGCGGCGCACGGTGCAGCGTGGAGTTGCACAAGGGGCGGAGCATGGGGCCACGCTGGGGCGCGGCATGCGGCCGTGCTGGAGCGCCGCATGCAATTGGGCTGCGGCGCAGCGTGGGACTGCGTAGGGGCATAGCATGCGGCCGCCCAAGGGGCGCAACGTGGGGAGTGCGTAGGGGGGCAGTGTCTGACCGCGCAAGGGCGCAGCATGCGGCTAAGTATGCACGTAGTGCGGGGCCGCGCAGGGGAGCGGCATGCGGCCTCGTAGGGGCGCAGCAACGTGCCGTGCTGGGGCGTAGCGTGGCGATGCGCTTGGCGTACGTGAAGCACCGCAAGGGACAAAGCGTGGTGCCACGAAGGGGCGCGGCATGTGGCTGCGCTGGGGCGCAGCGTGGGATTGTGCGGGGGCGTGGCATGCGGGTGCGCAACGGGCGTAGCGTAGGGCCGCGCAGGGGCGCAGTGTGTGGCTGCGCATGGGCGCCACCTGAAGCTGGGCTAGGGGGCAGCGTGGAACCCAGCACGGGCGAAGCGTAGGGCTTCGCAGCCGTGAAGTGTGCGGCCGCGCTGGGGTGTAGCGTGAGACTGCGCACAAGCGCGGTAGTTGGGCAAGGGGCGCTGCGTGGGACTGAGCCGGGGCAACGCGCAGGGCCAGTTTGGGCCGCAGCATGTGGCTGCGCATGGGCGCAACGTCGGGCCGCGACGGGGCGCGGGACCGAGCAGCGGCGAAGTGTGGCACCGTGCGGCGGCGTGGCATGGAGCCGCAAAGGGGTGCAGCCTGCAGACGCGCTAGGGCGAAGCGGCGCCGCAAGGGGCGCAGCGCGGGACTGTGCAGGACGCGGCAGGGGGCTGTGCATGGGCCCAACCTGGAGCTTGGCTGGGGAGCATCGTGGAACCGAGCAGGGGCGAAGCGTAGGGCTGTGCAGCCGTGCAGCGTGCGGCTGCACTGAGGTGCACCGTGAGGCTGCGCAGGGGCGCAGCGGTTGGACAAGGGGCGCTGCGTCCGACTGAGCCGGGGCAACGCGTAGGGCTACGCTTGGGCGGAGCATGCGGCTGCGCATGGGCGCAGCGTGGGGCCGCGCTGGGGCGCAGCATGGCACCGAGCAGGGGCCAGTCTGACGCCGTGCAGATGCGCGGCATGCGGCCGCAAAGGGGCGCAGCTTGGAGCTGGGCTAGGGCGAAGCGGCGGCGCAAGGGGCGCAGCGTGGGACTGTGCATGACGCGGCGAGGGGCTGTGCATGGGCGGAGCGTGGGGCTGCGCAAGGGGCGCAGCGTGTGGCCGCGTAGGCGCGCGGCATGTAGCCGCGCTGGAGCGAAGCATGCGGCTGCGCTAGAGCGAAGCATGCGGCTGCCCTGGGGCCCAGCGTGGGGGTCCGCCGGTGCGCTGCGTGGGGCAGCGCACGGCGCAGCGTGGAATTGCGCAAGGGGCGCACCACGGAGCAGCGGAGGGGTGCCGCATGTGGCTGCGCTGGACCGTCGCATGCAAATGGGCTGAGGCGCAGCGTGGGACTGCGTAGGGGCACAGCATGCGGCTGCGCAAGGGGCGCAACATGAGGTTGCGCAGGGGCGCAATGTGAGGTTGCGCAGGGGCGCAATGTGGGACCGCACAGGGCCGCAGCATGCGGCTGAGTGTCGATGTAGTGCGGGGCCGCGTAGGGGGGCGGCATGCGGCTGCGTAGGGGGGCGGCATGCGGCTGCGGAGGGGCGCGGCATGCGGCTGCGTAGGGGCGCAGCAAGGAGCCGTGCTAGGGTGCAGCTTGGGGTTGCGATGGGCGCACGTGGCGCAGCGCAAGGGACGCAGTGTGGTGCTGCGAAGGGGCACGGCATGTGGCTGCGTTGGGGCGCAGCGTGGGACTGTGCAGGGACGCAGCATGTGGCTGTACATGGGTGCAACTTGGAGCTGGGCTGGGGGGTAGCGTTGGACGGAACAGGGCCGAAGCGCAGGGCTGCGCAGCCGTGCAATGTGCTGCTGCGCTGGAGAAATGGGTCAAAAATGTGTGTTTCCAAATGTGATCCTGGAGCATACAAGATGCTCAAACGAGTGTTTTTAGCCAATTTTCAACCTGTGGTGTCGTGTCTTGGCCGGTGGAAATCGCAAAATCCCTTGAAACGGGGCCGCTTAGGGTGTCCAAATGGGTAAAAAATGTGTGTTTCTAAAAGACATGCAGCACCATCATGGGGTGCAGAAACTAGTGGAATGAGCCCATTTTGAGCGGGTGTTGACCGAGTTAAGCCCCTTCCGCCACATGTATGCACCAAATTGTACCCTTTGCACGTATCTTAGACCCGTATCGTGGAGCTACCTAGAGTTGGGGAGAGGGGTGTAGATTAGACGATACATATACATACGTACACACACACACACACACACATATATCCTCCAATCTACACCTCTCTCCCCAACTCTAGGTAGCTCCAACATATGGCTCTAAGGTACGTGCCAAGGGCACAACGTGGTGCATACATGTGGAAAGGACTAACCTCGGTCAAAACGGGTTCAAAATGGGCTAAAAACACTTGTTTGAGCATCCCAAATGGTCCAAGATCACTTTTGGAAAAATGCGTTTTTGAAACATTTTTGACCCATTTTTGGCCGAAAACGGCCCATTTTCAAGGCATTTTAAGATTTTCCATGGCCCAAAACGCATCACCACGGGCTCAAAACGGCCTGAAAACACTTGTTTGAGCATCCCAAGTGCTCTAGGAACAACTTTGGATAAAATGATTTTTTCGCCCCGGGGACCCTGATGGACCCACCGTTGGCCCCCACTGTGCGCGGGCTGGGCTGCCCTCCGGCTACACCAAGTAACCGTTGGTACGGGGGTCTACGCGTCTCGTTGGGCGAATCGGAGGCTTCGAAACCACAAAAAGTTGGTGGTTGCGGGTGGACTAGGTGCCCTCGGAATTCGGATTTGAGCCACATAGCCCAAGGTACGGCCCGTGCTTGGTTTCGGGGTGTTGGTGCACATTGCGCAGAGTTTGAGGCTTTTTGGCGCCGTTTTGGGCCGTTTCTGGGACATATCGTGGAGTTAAAGGGCACTAGAGGGCTGTTTGACACGGTGAAGTCAAGCAACACGTGGAATGTAGCCACCGTTTCCCTTCGTTTGGGCGTTTTGTCCGGGGGCTGTTGTGGGCGAAAATTGGCTGTTTTTGGCCCAAAGCTGCGCAGATTTGGGAGGGCACCTCCCAACTTGGCGCCACCGCCCCGGGCTGCCACTGGTGAGTTTTTGGCTGAAAACTTGGATTTGGCAAGGGCACCACCTAGGCTCTAGGGTGGCTACATGGGCAAAAGATCCGAGGCGATGGGAAGGGGCAATGGCTAAAACGAAACGGTGACGTGCTGCTTGTTGTTGTTGCTTGGTGTTGCTTGTAGTTGTTGCTTGTTAGCTAAATTTCAGGGGAGAGGGGTGTACTAATATATATTACGACACCCCTCTCCCTTGAAGCTTAGCTAACAAGCAACAACAACAACAACCAACAAGCAACAACACGTCTCCGTGCCGTTTTGGCCATTGGTCCGTCCCTACGCTGCGGACCTTTTGCCCATGTAGCCATCTTGGAGCCTAGATGGTGGCCTTGCAAATCCAAGTTTTGAGCCAAAAACTCACATGCGGCGGCCCGGGGCGGTGGCGCCAAGTCTGGAGGTGCCCTCCCAAATTTGCGCAATTTTGGGCCAAAAACAGCCATTTTTCGCCCCAAATAGCCCCCAAACCTTGGCCGGACGCCCAAACGAAAGGAAACAGTGGCTACACGCCGTGTGCAACGTGACTTCACCGTGTTAAAGAGCCCCCTAGTGCCCTTCAACTCCACGATATGCCGGGAAACGGCCTAAAAAGGTCCAAAAAGGCTCAAAATCTACACAATGTGCACCATCACCGTGAAACCAAGAACGGGCCGCATCTTGGGCTACGTGGCTCAAATCCGAATTCCGAGGGCACCTAGTCCACCCTCAACACCCCACTTTTTGTGGTTTCCAAGCCTCAGAATCGCCCAACGAGCCACCTAGACCCCCGTACCAATGGTCTTTTGGTGGAGCCGGAGGTCAGCCCGGCCCGCGCACGGCGGCGGCCAATGGTGGGTCCACCATGGTCCCCGTGGGGGGGGGGAAATCCTTTTTTCCAAACTTGTTCCTAGACCACTTGGGATGCTCAAACAAGTGTTTTTAGGCCGTTTTAAGCTCATGGTGGCGTGTTATGGGCCATGGAAAATCCCAAAATGCCTTGAAAATGGGCGGTTTTGGGACCAAAAGTGGGTCAAAAATGGGTCAATAACGTGTTTTTCCGAAAGTGATCCTGGACCATTGGGGATCCCCAAACAAGTGTACTTAGCCCATTTGGAGCCCGTGGTGACGCGTTTTGGCCCATGGCAAATCCCAAAATGCCTTGAAAATTGGCTGTTTTGGGACCAAAAGTGCGTCAAAAATGGGTCAAAAACGTGTTTTTCCAAAAGTGATCGTGGACCATTTGGGATGCTCGAACAATTTTTTTAGCCCATTTTGAGCCCAATTTAGCCCAATTTAGCCCCTTCCGCCACATGTATGCACCAAGTTGTACCCTTCACGTGTACCTTAGAGTTGGGGAGAGGGGTGTAGATAAGAAGATACATATATATATATATATATATATATATATGTATATGTATATATATATGTATGTATGTATATGTATATATATATATATATATATATATATATATATATATATCTCTCTCCCAACTCTAGGTGGCTCCACCACACGGCTCTAAGGTACGTGCGGAGGGCACAAAGTGGTGCATACATGTGGTGGAAGGGGCTAAACTCGGTCAAAACGGGCTCAAAAAGGGCTAAAAACACTTGTTCGAGCATCCCAAATGGTCTAGGATCACTTTTGGAAAAACGCATTTTTGACCCATTTTGCACCCATTTTTGGTCCCAAAATGGCCCATTTTCAAGGCATTTTGGGATTTTCCATGAGCCAAACTCCGTCGCCACGGGCTCAAAATGGGCTAAAACCACTTGCTTGAGCATCATAAACGGTCCAAGATCATTTTTCGAAAAACACGTTTTTCACCCATTTTTGACCCATTTTTGGTCCCAAAATGGCCCATTTTCAAGGCATTTTGGGATTTTCCATGGCCCAAAACGCATCACCACGGGCTCAAAACGGCCTAAAAACACTTGTTTGAGCATCCCAAGTGGTCTAGGAACAACTTTGTAAAAAATGATTTTTTTCGCCTCGGGGACCCTGGTGGACCCACCGTTGGCCCCCACTGTGCGTGGGCTGGCCGGCCCTCCGGCTGCACCAAGTGACCACTGGTACGGGGGTCTACGTGTCTCGTTGGGCGATTCCGAGGCTTGCAAACCACAAAAAGTGGGGGGTTGCGGGTGGACTAGGTGCCCTCGGAATTGGGTTTTGAGCCACGTAGCCCAAGATACGGCCCATTCTTGGTTTTGGGGTGCTGGTGCACATTGCGCAGTTTTTGGGGCTTTTTGGCGCCATTTTGGGCCGTTTCTCGGACATATCGTGGAGTTAGAAGGCACCAAAGTTCCCTTGGTCACGAGAAGGTCAAGCCGCACGTGGAGTGTAGCAGCCGTTTGCCTTCGTTTGGCTGTTTTGCACCCTTACTAAGGGTGTTTTGGGTGAAAATTGGCTGTTTTTGGCCCAAAACTGCGCAGAGTTGGGAGGGCACCTCCCAACTTGGCGCCACCGCCCCGGGCCGCCACCGGTGAGTTTTTGGCTCAAAACTTGGATTTGGCAAGGCCACCACCTAGGCTCTAGGATGGCTAAAGTAGAATCAAGCCCGAGGCGTTGGGAAGGTGCAATGGCCAAAACGGAATGGCGACGTGCTTGCTTGCTTGTTGCTTGTTGTTAGCTAAATTTAAGGGGAGAGGGGTGTAGTAATATATATATATATATATATATACATATATATATATATATATATATATATATATATATATATATATATATATATATATATATATAGTCATAATAGTCATAGTCATAACCACTTATCATGCCGTCTACTGGAGTTACCGGGCATCTCGCGCCGACAGGTGGTTCCTGCCTCGCTCGATCCCGTGGGTCCCAGGGCTGCCTGAGGTGGCCCACAGCATGACGGAGGACCCAGAGGACCGGGGATACCGGTCAACCAGGCTTTGGGGGCAGTGGCAACTGCAAAGCGTTAGCATTAGCAACGGCGACGGACGCTGGCCCGTTTGTTCGCCGGGGGTAAGGGGGCAAGGCAAAGCAGCGCAGCAGCACCGCAACAAGCAGAAAGCAAGGGCACCTCTGTCCGTCGCAAAGCAGCAACCAAGGAACAAAGCAGCACGCATGCGGCGAAGCGAGACCTGACCCTCCATCGTTCACGTAGCCCCGCCACTGTGGAGACACCCAACACCCATGACCCCACGTAATCCATTGTCGCCCGCGTCCTCGAAACTGCCCACCACCCCTGACTCCACGTATCCCTCTGCCAGCACGCAATAGCCCGTATGTGCATAGCCAGGATTTCTGGGAGGCTCCAGCCTAGCCTGGCCCTCAGCTTTCATCGCCCCCATGTCTCCACATTGTACGCCATCTTCCCACCGCACCAGTCCCCTAGTATAGTACAGAAACACGTTACCAACTCCACGTCCCCGTGGCCCCGTGCTGCCCCCACACCCCAGATATATACCATGCTGGCATCCCATGTCTGGGGCCAGCGCCCAATCTGCTTCGAGGCATTCACTTGCCCACATATAATATATCTTGAGGGTCTACAGGGGGGGACGCCGGCCGCTTTGCGACGGGAGTGGCGCAACCCGTGAATATCGCTGGCTGGGATTCGGGCTGGTGGGTGCCGTAGCTTGGTTATCGACCCCCTGTAGGGGTACCCACCAGAGGCTCGCCCCGGGCCGTGGTTACCAGGTGCACCTCATCTGGCCCACATACAATGCCCTGGCGCCTACCCTTGACCCTTACCTGCACTGATTGGCCAGCTTCCGTGGTTGCGCCTCTTCCGCCACAGCAGCGGCCAGGCCGCAGGTTCGGCCCCCACCGACGACGTGGCGAGCCTACTTATAGCATTGGCCCGCGCGTCACCCCCCGGACCACTCAGCATGCCGCTCCCCTGCCCTCCTCGCCTCTAGCCGACCGGACTGGCGCCCCCCAGGGGTAAGTCGTTACAGTGGTGAGGCGACTGCATACTCTTCACTACGACGCCGCGCAGTACCGCCGTTGCCACGCCGACGCCACCTGCTAGCCGCCACGACACTCACCACTGCAACCACAAGGCCATGGTCAGAGGTTAGACTATGTACATGCCCGCAGGCACGGTCCCTCTAGTTTGTTAACGGGGCCAGGGGATGCCCCTGCGCTCCCCCTGAGTTGTTAGAGGGGTCAGGGGGACACCCCAGTACCGCCATGCATCCCCGTGCTCCCCCACTGTACGGTTCCCCAGTACCGCCGCGTTCCCCCACCGTACGGACCCCAGTACCGCCGCGTACCCCCACCATACGGTCCCCTGTACCGCTGCGTACACCCCCACGATGTCAGTACACCGTCATCTGGAACTTCCCCGCTGCTCCCCCACTGTACGGCTCCCCAGTACCGCCGCGTACCCCCACCGTACGGATCCCAGTACCGCCGCGTTGACCCCCAAGACTCCAGTACTCCGCCACCTGGAACTCCACGTGCCCCCTGTGAGCGCTCCTTCCAGGCTGCCATGCCGTCTCCACGACGCCCGCCATACTGTCCCCCTGATGACCCCACCGTCATAACCTTCCACGCACACATCTTCGCCCCGTCGCCGCTCCTGGGGCCTGCAGGCTGACCCCGCAACCCCGTGTAACACTCCCAGGGGGCGCCGCAGCGCTGTAACCCCCAAACAACTCCGTGCACCCCCGGTGTATCCCGAGCAACCACTCCCAACACTGCCGTAGCCGGGCCGCCAGTAGAGACCCCGGTGCCATGGGAATACCCTACAGGGGTTTGGGCCTTATTACCCTGGTCGGGACGACCCATGACACCTCACTGTTGTATGCGGCGACCCGGGGCAGGCGGGTGAAGCATCCCTGTCCGACCCTCATGCACGGGGGCAGTACGGCTCACCATCAGGCCGGCACGACCTGTCACATCGCGTTGGCCGTCATACGCCGCCTGCCAGTACCGCACAATCAGGCCGCGTAGGCACTGCTTCTCAGGCGCCACTCCCTCCGCTGCGTCCAGCGTAGGGATGGTAGCTGGTGCACCCACAATTCCCATCCCCATCAACCTGCACCCCCGGCACCCACCACTCCGTCACCATTTCCTCCGTGATGCCACAACCAGAGTATCCGTGAGTCGCCCTCCAGAGCCGCCCACCACAGCATCAGGGGCAGGGCCGCAGACGGCGCTCCAGGGCACCGTACCCCTTCCACTCGGACGCTCTTCAGGCCACCCTGGATAGTCGTCCAGGCACTTGAGGACATCCGTCCAGAGTGCCGCAGTGCCCACCTCGCCTTAGGCCACCCCCTATCGGCATGCTCCTGACATGTCCCGCACAGCGGGGCGGAGGCACACTGATGAACCCAAACGGACACCGTCTCCCCGCACCCGTGGCATCGCTGCGGAAGCACAGACCGCGATGGAACGCAGCTACCATCACAGCACTGCGACCACAGGTCCTGCCATACATCGCAGCACGCGTCCTGGAGCCCGAGCGAAGCCCCTGTCAGCGTGCGTGCTGTGGCACTACTGAGGAGGCTGCGCCTCGCCTCCTCCCACGTGGACACCGGGCGGAGTATCGGTCGTCCGTCGGGCATCTCCGGCAGGCTCTCAAGCAGCCGGGGCCACCGCGCCACCTTGGGGCCGCGCGTGCCATGCGCCAGGAGCTCCCAACCGTAGTCCCGCAAGACCTCCCCGATGACAACAACCCCGTCCTGCTCCGGGCCCCTGGCGGAAGCCAGAACCAAGCGTTGCCCTCCCGCCCGAGCGTCAATGACCGCCCTGAGACCCAGGGTGTCAAGGGTGTGACGGGCATCGGCAGCCACGTGGTCGTCCCCCTCTGGCAGAGAGAACATGGCCTCCGTGACTTGGCCTTGCGCGTCGTCGCCCTGTACCCGCGCCAGCTGCTTGGAGCCCACTAACACTGCCATGGACCGCTGCTCCGCGACCGCCGGTACGGCTCCTCGCAGCTGCCGGTCATATAGCCACAACGTACCCACGTCAAGTACGACAGCCACCGCCAGGACTGGGAGACCGCACAGAGGTTGCTGAAGGACTGGCAGCACCTCGCGAGGCCAGCCCATGACGTTCCCCACAGCTGGATGGTTGGCGTACACCTGGAGCCAGGGATCACTCTGGCCGTCAGGGTTTCTCACCTTGGTACCCCGCACCTGGGCCCAGGACTGCGCCGACACCACGCGGGACCACTCCCTGAATGCCGTGATGTCCCGCGCCACCCAGGAACCGATCCACCGGTCGAAGGCCTGCGCCACCGCCGCCATCCAGTGAGGGAACAAGGACAGGGCCTCCTCACGCTCGATGCACGACCGCGACACCAGCAGTGCGTGCAGCGGTGCCCTCAGAAAGGTTGCCCGCAGGTCGCCGGGGAGGCCGGCAAACGGGTTCCACGGCGGACGCTGCAGGATCCTCCCTGCCGGCGGGCAGAAGGGTGTGTCACCGCGCAGGAACGCGTATACCGCCCTCTTTCGATCTTGCATCGGCAGCTGCATGATCTGGGTGAGCCGATGGTTCCTGCGGGCATACACATCTTCCCCAATCTGGACCATGTCCTCCACAAAGAGCCTGGCCTTGGCAGGGCCCCGGGACGACGCCGCTCGCACCGCAGCGAACAGCCGCTTCACGTCCCCGGGGACGACACCCGCCATCAGGGATTCTGCCCACCTGCAGCCGTGCTCCCTCCACGCCACGAACTCCACCGCCCTGTCCGTTAGGGGTAGCTCCGCCGTGAACTCCTCCACACGCCTGCACAGGAGCCCAGCCACCTCCTCGTCCCGCGCACACAGTAGGCGCATGTGGCCGATGTCCTCCTCCGGCCCCCCACAGAAGATACAGGGGTGGGCTGGTATTGCCACACGTGTGAGCTTCTGTCTCCACCGTCGCATGACCTGCATGGTGGACAAGCGACCGTCACGTGCCCGCAGCATATTCCTGTGCGTTGGGCCGTGGTGCAAAGCTCCCAGGGACATCGCCTCGCAGGCGCCAGCTAGTGGCGTGTGCGCCCTGGTGCGTGCCGCTAGCGAACGCCACTCTATCTCCCGGACCTGCTGAAGGGCTTGCATGGATGGTACACGCGGCTCGAGCTCACCATTATCCCCCGGTACCAAGAGGATGGCGTGCTCCTTCGGCAGGACAAGATGGACTGGCGGGGCCATCGCACGGGCCGCGGCACAGTCCGGTGCCTCAAGCGGGACCGCCGCCAAGTGCGAGCTCTGCCTCACCACCCAGTGGTGCGGCCCCCCAACTCGGCGCGGCAGCCGCCGCAGCCCCTCCACTATCCAGCTCAGTGCATGTTGATTGACCAGATGTGACGTCGGCCCCTTGATGCCACGGTACAGGGCCTCCTGCGCCCTGCGGAGATGCGCTCCTATGACGGACGCATCCACCACGTGTCCCGTGCACGCTGACGGGGGCGTGTGCAACAAGTACGCCGCCGCGCCAATGATCTCTGCCTCCGGGACCGTGCCGTAGATGGCACCCGTCCACGTGGGGATTCCGTGGCTGGCCACCGCCACATTTGTGGCGTCGTCTCCCTGGGGCGACGCGTCAGACGATGTGACTTTAGTCGCCACCGGCACCCAGCAGTACCGGTGGGGCTCTAGCCACGCCACGTCGGATGGGGGCTCTGCACCACCTTTCCCAGGGACGCCGCGCTGGAGGCCGTGAGCTCCGGAGACAGGACCACCCTCGGTCGATACACCGCATGTGGTCTCCAGGCCAGGTCACATCCGCAGACTGACTTTATGGCGTCCAGGGCGGTGGTGTATTCCGCCCCCCAAACCGTTGCGGAGCAGGAAGGCTGGTATACCACGACAGACCCCTGCTCCACTGCGCCACCACCACGCAACGACGTGACGGCGACGTGCGGATCATGCGGCACGTTGGACATTCGGACCACTTCCGGGACCGAGTGCTCATCCGGATCCGGGATTGGGCCTGCCGGTAGCAGAAGAACAATTGCCCATTCGCTGCACTTGTGCACCGCCGCGCACGCCCTGGAGAACGCTGGCTGTCCGTGCACAACCCACAGTGGTGGCGGACTTATGCCGCCCCCGGCGTGAGGAGTGAGCAGGGGGACGGACGCCGGATCGTCTTGCTGTTGGTAGCCCTCAAAGACGTCCCCCAACAGAAACAGGAGGGCGGCCAGCGGGACGAACGGCATGGACAGCCCCGGGTTGGCCGGGTCCCATCCTTCCTCCCTGTATCCGCCCACCACATACACGTCCCCCGCAGCGGACTGTCTATTGCGTTTGCTGGCCTTCTTTCGGCGCACTGGGTGAATGAGACGGTGAGTCAACGGACCGGGCAGCTGCGGCCGGAAGACGTCGCGAAGCCCCGTGAGCCACACGTGGTCCAGCTGGTGGGGCCCTACTCCCGCGTGCGGAAGGTGCAGGTGGTCCTCGTGGCACTCCTGTAGCTGGACCGCCCAGTGCCCAGGCGCAGGGCAGGGGAGCCGCGCATGCAGGAGGTCATTTGCAGGATCAGTCAGGGACTGCACTGCCGCATCTGTGCGGGGCCCCGAGAGAATGCAGATGTCCCTACCCTTGAAGGCGTAGGATTGGGATACCCACTTCCGCCCCGTCCACTGCACTTGCGGCAGATGGGCGTGTACACACGAGTACACCGACGATGGCATGAGAAGCCCCACGCGCAACGTCCCCATCGCCCTGAGCACCCTCTCCACCCACGTATTGCCAGCGTGTGTGGCGAATGACGGAGAGGGCACCATGAACTGCCCGCACACTCCGTACTGCACGTGCATGTCTCGGAGCATGGCCCGCAGCTCATCACGGACCGTCATCGACCTGTGGTGGGTGAGCTGAGCCACGGTCGCCACGACGGAGTCGCGGCATATAACCTGGACATCTGCCAACCGTAGCCCATGACCTGACCGCACCGCCACGTTGGACAGGTCCTTGGGCAGCTTCTCGAACTGCAGGGCCGCAGCCTTGATGGCAGTATTCAGCTTGACCACCGCCTCCGCCGTGTCGGACAGGTAGGGCGCCGCGTACCGCACGATGCCTCCAACCACGGCCGCCATCACCTCATGAGGCACCGACGCCGGCCCCAGCGTGTTCTTGCACCAGCCCAGCAGGGCTTCACACCGGAGTACATGTTTCTCCTTCATGGTCGCCATCCCCCTGGGATCGAGGCGCAGGCCCAAGTATGGTACCGTGCCCTTGGCACGTAAGCATACCCATGGGGCCGCTGTGTCCCCCGGGTTCAGGTATACCATAATCGAGTGGATGCGAGCAGTACTGGCATAGGCGCATTTGCTCACGTTGAGGGACATGCCCATGTCAGTGAGATACCGCGCTATCATCGCCGCATACTCCAGGAATTGCGGCAGGGAGTGCGCTATCAGCAGGAGGTCATCACAGTATGCTTGTACCAGGGGTGGCACCGCGTGGCGAGCATCTCCCCGCGCCTTACAGGCAAGGCTCCGCAGGAGAGGCTCCAATAGGAGGAGGTAGAGCACAGCGCTCTCCGCACTGCCCTGCCGCAGGCCCCTGTGGAGCCGTATGCTCGGCGTCGGGCCGTGCGCAGTGACGATGCGCACCAGGGACCCGCAGCTGAGGGTGTGGAAGAGCCTGATGAGCTCCTCCGGGACACCCATGTGGCGCAGGAGGAGCGCCAGTGCTCCGTGCGGCGCTGTGTCAAAAGCTTTCGACACATCGAAGGCCAGGACGTGGTTTTCCTCCAGCCCACGCTGCAGCCTGCGCTGGGCCAGGAACACCGGGGCAGCCGCCGTGGAGCCCGGCATGGCTCCGAACTGCCAGTCCGCGGCCAGCCCCTTGCGTGCCAGAACAGCTGTGAACCTCCGCATGAGGGGGGTCATGAGCATTCGCATGTCTTGCTGCCCCAGCGCTATCGGCCTGTACTCGTCCAGGTTGCCCGTGGCTGTGCCCTTGGGCATCAGCCAGATAATGGCCTCGTGCCAGGACTCCGGGACATCCGCACCCCGCAGGATTGCCCTGTACGCATGCACCAGGAGCCCCTGCACCGGTTCAGGCAGCTCTGCTATGAGGGCAGCCGTGACCCGGTTGGACCCCGGAGCTTTGTCGTCCGCCACGGCCTGCCTCACGGCGTCTTTAAGGTCCTGCATGGTGTAGTCCTGTACCGACCTCCATTCCTCCGGCACCCCTTTGGGAATGTGGGCCCGGACCAGCCGCTCGAAGGCCGGCAGGTTCACTGGCCGCTTGGCGTACAGCGCCTCCCAATACCTCTGGACCTCGCCAATGACGTCCGAGGCCTCCAAGAGCACCTTCTCCGACTCGCGGACGCGTACGGACCATAGGCCTGACGGGGCATAGTTCACCACGTTGATGGCCCCCCGTATCGCCGTCCATCGGAGCTGCAGGTCCGGTACCCTGCCCCGCCAGTAGTCCTTGATGGACCGGCGCCTGTTGCTCCTGAGGACATCCCGCAGCTCCTCCACGCGTGTCTCCAGCTGGCGGAGCTGTTGGTCCAATGCGGCACGCAGGTCCTCTACCGAGGCGGGGGACAGGTCGGGGTCCACTCGCCGGAGGTGCTGTAGCAGGGCAGTCGCTTCCTGGGAGTGGAGTCCGGCCGCCGCCGCGTCCCGTTGCCACAGCTGATGGGCACGCCAGGCCAGGGCCTGCTGATCCGAGAGGACCTGGTCCAGCGACGCCTCCGTTTCCGCCTGCCCGTATGGGTACTGCGGGTCCACGCCGGAAGGCATGCGCACTCCCGTGACCCTGGACACGTCATCACGGAAGGCGTAGAGCAGGTCAAAGACCGCTTGCACCTCCGACGTGCCCATGGTGGCAGTGTCCTGGTCCGATGAGAGCCACGCCTGTAGCCGCTGATCCCCGCAGGCCTTCTGCAGTACTGCCGCTACCGCCTCACGAACCCCCGGGGAGTCCGGGCGTATGGCGTGCAGCCTGCCCTGGGCGTGCGAGTAGGCCATCCTGGTGACCCTCCCTTTGCCGGCCACCGCCAGCGGGATGTCCAGGACCACAGGGCCATGATCCGACCCCAGCGACGCTGGAGACCGCCCCGGCGCCAAGTGAGGGCGCTCACGCGCCGCCCACGGGACCAGAGGCGAGTTCAGAAGGAAGGAGTCCAGTCGGTGCCCCGCCCTCGTGGGCCTCCTGTCCTCCTCCCGTTCCGGGCCTGCCCTGTGGAAGCCACACTGTTCCCACAGGGCTTGGAACCTCCTCGTGGTAGGGTGCCACGGGGACTCCAGCCACACGTTGAAGTCCCCTCCGAGGAGCACGGCCCTGGTGCCACCCGCGCTCTTGGCCGCCGCGTACATGGCCACGTCAGCCCAGAAGGACGCCTTAGACGTATATATATATATATATATATATATATATATATATATATATATATATATATATATATATATATATATATATATATATATATATATATATATATATATATATATATATATATATATATATATATATATATATATATATATATATATATATATATATATATATATACGCTGTGGTGTCCAGATACACACCAATAATCGCCATCTGCAAATATGAGACACGTCTATGCGCGAGGGCTCGCGCAACGAGAAGAGCGAACAGTCGGTTGGCAACATACTATTATCTTCCCGGGGAGCGACGTGTAATGGGCCTGTTGGCGGTGCTGCTTCGAGTGACTCAATACGCTTCTGCAGTAACTTTGTATCTTTCTGTCTAATCTGCCCATTTGTCTTCTCGTGGTCGATTCTCACGTTGTCCAGCTCAACCTCCACCTGCCTCCCATCCGGCTTCAGGTGGTCCTCGATGTTAGTACACAAGGTTAAGCCAGGATCTGGTGTTTCCTTCTTCTTACGCCCCTTCTTTGGTGTTCCAGCCTCCGATCTTGAGGTCCCAGGGTCATAGTCGGTATCTTCTCGTTCCTCGGCTGTTTTTTTGGCGGGGCTTGCCATTCTGCGATAAGGAGAAAGCCTGTATTGAAGGAAACATAACATTGAAAAGGGTTAAAATCGTCGTCGATGATGCATATGTGAGGCGCTTTTAGCGAATACGAGTACAGTATGGTTGAGAATGCAAAATTGAAGGGGCTCGGCAGTGTTTTTGACTGTTAACCTTGCGCGAGGCCTCGCGCAAGAGAGGGGGTATACTAACCTGTTGTTTCATGCTGTTTGCGCGAGGCCTCGCGCATCACTGCATGTTCTCCAATCTTCTTCGAACGTTTCGCAGCGTGTCGGCCTCTCTGTGTTCCTCCAACACACTGCGTTGGGGGATCAGCTCCGACAGTTTTCGCTTGAAACCAGCCTTAAGCGGCCCCTGCTGCGTTAGCACCAACAACACAGACACAAGGACTTGTTTGTAGTGGTTAGAACCCTTTGGAATTAGAAGAGACGGTGGAAAGTTAGGTACACCCCTGCGCGGCCAATGCGCCTGAATTGTACAAGTAGGCTCAGCACACCACCTAACCCAAGGCACATATACACGCTCTGCGTTCAAGTAAGCAGTTAACCGCTGACGCACGGAACTGACAAAGGAATTGGGGATTTTGCAGACGTTCACCCTGTGACCTTCTTTGCGGATGGTGATGAGATGATTCAGATCGTCAACATCTTCAATGGTTACTGCACCTCTGTTTTGGCCCTTCTTTGTCACAAGGCTGGAAAGCAGACTTTCACAAAACTCCTCGGCAAAAGCCTGTCCAGGCATGGCTGTGTGCCTTGTAGTGTGGCACAATAGCGCAGTTGCAACAGTGCGTTCGTATTTTAAAAGTGTGTCCCCCATGTTCAAACGGTCTAACAGACACATAACAATCTGCAATCCCTCAGAAGCAAAAACACCCGTGTTGGCCGTCTCCCCGGCCCAATTGCACTGTCTAACGAGGTGACCTAGGTATAGTAACATAGGACAGTATTGTGTTAACAGAACCTGTATGGCCTTACACACAGCGTAACGGAGGCGTCCTCGCCGATTTACAGGACGTGCCAGCCCAAGGGAATGACATTTTCTGTTAGGGCGCCGTATGTGGGGGCCCATACCCAACAGCAGTGCGCCAACAGTTATCTCCATTGTGATCAACTTGGGAAAACAGGGGACTGTGTCACCGCTGCGCAACAAACCTTTACGGAAGAAAGTCATGATCGGCCAAAATGAGCGAAATGTTTGTGTAACGCAAAACTTGTACGCATGCCAGAAACCATACAATATAGGGTGTGACCGCAAGAAAAGCCGGACATTCCAACCCGTTGTTTTGTCACCGTACATCATCTTACAAATGCGGTAATGGATGTTCTCATCACATAAAACAGGCACGACTGGTCGAGTGTGCTGCGCCAAGTCCCTAGTGAATTGCAATAGATTAAGCAGCGAGACGTTGCCGCTCACCTTTTCTTGGCTTAGACAAAGGGGTCGCCAATGTGGTCTCTTGGCAGGTACAGGGCGAATAATGTCAAGCGGCGCCCTAATGTTTGGAACAATAGGTCGCGTGCTTGCAAATCCTAGATCACGCAGGATACGTGCAAATGTTCCCTCGGTGTTCCCCAGCATGCGTGCAACAAAAAGAACACGCCGTTCAAGCTCTTCCAGGCTAGGATGACCATGCCAGTAGCGCGGTGCATCCTTCAGTAGCAACACAGCCAACACTGTTGCGTTCAGGCTTTTGTCGTTCTTGTCAGGATTTGTGGTAAACTGTTTGTTGTACCAGTTGTCCATCCACAACACAACCCACTGTTGGTGTATTTTGTTCCATGTATTCTGTAACCTGACTGCGGCCTTCTCCTTCAGCGAAGATGCGCTGTATCGCGCCAGACCTGACCTTGCTAAAATGCGACGCTGCGCCCTACTTCCCTCTACCGCAACAACTCACTTTGGTTTTCCCTGGTATGGAACTGCGCGGTGGCGCATCAGCAAATAAAGGCGCCAGGCCTCCTCTATCAAAACACCAACCCATCTCTTGCCTTCTGCCGCAATCGCCTTTTCATCGCTGCAACGCGTCCGTTCATTTTTGCGCCGACGCAGAAAAAACACAAACAACAATCGCGCGCCCTCGTCCCCCTGTTTTAGCCCTTCCCACAGTTCTTCTGCCGTGTGGTACGGCGGTTCCTCTGAGCAGACATCGCGGAAAACTCCAGAAGCTGCGGCCACTGTCTTCTCAAGGTCCACCTCTTTTCGCAGGGGCATTGTTGCTGTGAAGAATAATTGCGTACCTGTATCTATGTAAAGATCGCTGTTTGAAAAACTTTCTTGATTTCAAACATCAACCTGTCACACAGTTTTCGCGCGACCAATTATTCTGTGATTCGCTTGTCGCATGCACCATTTTCGGTTAACTGTAACTGTCTGGTGATCCCACATTTGACTAGTTAATCCTGATTGCGGTAGCCAGTTGCGGCGCGCTACCATCGCTGTTGGGCAGTGAAGCCAGCGGTGACCACAGTATGAAAGCTGGAGATGCCGGCGGGACCTGTGTGGCCGCCCATGCAGCAGCGCCGCATCAAGGGAATGCACATGCTGTGTAGTTGGTGGATCTGTTCCATTTTCGGTTTCTATGAGCGCTTATGAGATCCATTGCGCGAGGCCTCGCGCAATGATCACCGAAACTTTAATGTTTCTCATGCGCCGTTCCATGCGCGAGGCCTCGCGCTTGAAACTGCAGTTTGTTCCGGAACATTTATACGTTTCAAGATTCTTGGGTACACAATTGTTGAAGTTTATTCGTTAATAGATCCATCTCTATCACGCAATCCTGATAATGGTACTAAGTTACGTGTATAAATACGACAGGGTTCATTTTTCGACAACCTGCCTAATGCGTCGTGCTGTAGCACATTAATCTGACACAAATGAACGTCTTTGCGCGAGGCCTCGCGCAAAGAATGGTCACCAAACAATACTTTTCCCTGTCTCGCCCATGGGACACGTCATTCTTATAGAAATATTTATTCCGCCATACTTGTTTGCGACGGTTTTAAAATATCCATCAAAACAGCTATTTTTTGATGCCTTTGGAAACCTGTCATTTTCCTACCTTTTCCTTCATTTTTGACCATGCAACTTGAGCCGCCTAAGTATATATATATTAATACACCCCTCTCCCCTTAAATCTAGCTAACAAGCAAGCAAAAAGCAAGCAACGAGCCAGCAACAAGCACTTCTCCTTTCTGTTTTACCCATTCCTTCCCCTCATCGCTCTAGGCTCTAGTCTACTCTTGCGACCCAAGAGCCTAGGTGGTGCTGTTGCCAAATCCAAGTTTTGGGCCAAAAACTCACCGGTGGCCAAGATAGACGAATTCGCATTCCATCGCGCTACAACACGCTTTTCCACTCAAAACCGGCATAAATATGGTATCAAATTCACTTGGGACAACAAAAGCGCAGTGCAGCGCGCATTTCCCTGAAAAACAACAATGAGAGCATGACCATACAAAAAGATACTAGACGGCATACATATCATTTATTATTGCTGTTTGACTTAGACTTTGCCTACTGCACACATGAGTGGAATGGGCCCCGTGCCTTACCACCACTATTTCCGTCAAACTGAGGACCTTTGGCCTTTTTGGCAAAAGCCTTCACAACGGCAGGTTTCCGGTTTTTCCCGGGTGTAGCTGGCTTCGAGGCATCGCAGTCCTGAATGTCATCATCGGAATTTCTAGAGTCGGCGGCATCTTGGGCTCCGCTCGCAACACCAAATGTCTAAAACATTTGAACCTCCCCACGCGGCAGCCCTTTGCACACACCATCACATTCAATCACATAGGTTGCATCAAACTCGTGCAGACATTTACGAACAGGCATTATTCATCCACCAGGCGTGATCTCCCATTGAACGCAACCACCACATCTACCTTAGACACTTGACAGGTTGCAAGTAGGGCAGGAGGGTAGGGCAGCTAAGTAACACACATTAGGCAGATCTCTTGGTCGCCAGCATTGGGTACGGTTTTCAGTTTTAGAATGGCATATTACATTGCAGTGTCTTTTGTGAGTAAAACACATAGTTTCGTACCTTAGCAAGTAGACGGTCAGGTACAGCAATGCCACAAGTGTGCTCTCTGAACCGGTGCACTCGGTGTGACCCTTCAAGGTCATACAGGTGTACAGTCACAAACTGCCAACCACTGTTGGCCTCAAGGCCTTTGAGTTGATGTATAGCAAAGTTAACGGGCGCATTAATTTTCGCAAATATAAGGGGTGCGCCCTTTTCCACTGCAGTGATGAGCAGGGGATGCACATGAGAATCACCCACATCGTTCGGGATATCCACCAAAATTTGCAACAAATATTGGAACGCACAGTCGTACACAGTCTTAAAACTTTGTAAACGGACCATGGATATGTTTGGGGTACCATGCTGTGGTGCAGAGCGCCCAATTATTAAGACACAAGCTTGCCAGACACAATAGACGCCATAGTGACTTGTTGCCTGTCACCATCTCCCAATTTTCTCTGTTTGTCCTCGGTAGACGTGATCAGAGTAGGTGGTGCAACATTTTTTCCCATACTAATACGAAATGATTCCCATTCATCACCCAACCAAATTGGAGCCTTGGCAATTGCATCCCAGCTCGGCCACGGACCGGCTTCGGACCGCACCCAGTTACGCAAATTCACTTTGTTGGCACCGGGCTTATGTTTTAGCAAACACTTTACCTTTTCCAACTCCTCATGATTACCTAAGGCATTGCAATGCTGCAAGAGGAACCACAAAATCAGCATGGGACCGCACATCGACACTGGCTACAACAGTTAAAAAGGCCTAGACACAGGCAGTATTGGGTTCTCCGGACGCAAAAAAACCAGTTCCCATGTGCGATCCGTTTTGGTACTGCGAAGTAGGGCAGATAGTGTACCAGATTTGCACCTCTCACAATTGATGTACGTCAAAATGTCTCCAATGGAATTAGGACCAAGACCCAAAATACCCCTCACTGCAAAAAGGCAAGATGCCATAGCAATGGGAAAATCAGTGAACAATCGAAAAAGCACGGTGCAGCGCGTATAATCCGACAGCCATGCAAAAAGCAATTACTTTCACGACTTTCGGTCTCAAAAGTATCCGCATTTGGCCCGGCATTCTTAGTAGCCCATTCAACAAAGGAAACATTGGGTTTCCAATTTTTGCTTTGCACATCGAGGTGGGGTGTTTAGCCACGGGTTGCGCTTGTCCCACACATAGAGAGACTCGAGTGTATCCGGCGCCGGGCACAGAAGAGAGTGCTTAGTCATGGGCCGCCCATATCGCCCACATGGAGGGGCTGCAATGTATCCGGGGCTCGGCTTGGCGGAAGGATGACTCGCAGTAGGATCCCTTATCCCCCTTGGCGGGGACTTGGGGGTGTTCAGCGCTGGGCATGGGGTGAAAACCTTAGCCATGCACGGGCCATTACTCTCTCCCACACGCAGGGATTGGATTGTATCTAGCGCTTGGCATGGGAGGGAGTGCCTAGCCTCGGGCCACCCCTATCCCCCACTTGAAAAGACTTGGGGGTATTGGGTGCCGGGCATGAAGTAGGGCTAGTTAGCCACGGGTTGACCCTGTCCCCCAAACGGAAGGACTCTGGTCGAAACACCGGCACGGAGAGGGTCGCTTAGCCAAGGCTGTCCCTATGCCCCAGAAAGAGGGACTCCGGTGTATCTAGCGCTAGGCATGGAGGAGAGTTGACGAGCTTTGGGCCAACCCCATTGCCCGCATGAAACGACTTGGTCATATTTGGTGCTAGGCAGGCATGGGGGTGCTTAGACATGGGCTGCCCTTATCCCGGATGGATCCGGCGCTGGGCTCCGGAGGGGGAGGATGGTGGTTAGCCATGGACGGCCCCTATCTCTCCTACAGAACGGAGGAACCCGGTTATATGTGGCGTGGGGCTAGGATGGAAAGACTTGTCCAAAGGTCGGGTGAACTTGCTCCGCAGGCCGACTCTATCCCCTTGACCTTTGAGATGATCTCCATAAAAATGGACTTGCAAATGAAATTCATTGCACAATAACCAAAACGGAAATACTTTAGGTCCTCTTAACATCAAGTTGTGTTGTGCCCATGGCCACGGCAGTCAGCGACGTACACACACCGGAGGACTACAACATGGAGCAATAGTTATGCAATAGAAGACTAAGAGCAAAAAACCGCGATACAACATTTTAGGACAAAACAAACATTAGCTGTAACTTTGTGACATGAGTGGAGCCACCAGTCCTGTATGCCTTGGCCCTTCATTTTCACTTTCATGTGCAAGAACCACCTCAATTTTTTGAAATTTCCCACAAACAATCCATCCATACAAGCCGCAACAATGGGCTTCAGGATACGCCGGCTGGCATCGCCCATAACTCTCGTGCTTCCTTCCGAAACCTTGGGGAACACGTGTGGTCGTACCATGACGGCTACCTTGCAAGCGGCCCCACTGTTGCCTCTGCGCTGGCCCCCAAAAGCTAGGGCCCAAGGGCTGATTTGAGCCCCTCCGCATGAAGCGAGACAATGATGGTGGTATCATCCTCATTCCACACCTCTTGAAGTGCATGCGGTTGGGAGATGCCCACCGAGACCACAAGGGAGACTGTGCCCTCAAGGAGGCTATGCGATATGGGAGTGGCACCATGGCCCCCGCCAGCCGAGTAGCGCTAGCACGCAATGGCGAAGATTGGCATATCATGTAGTGGTTCCTTGAGCGCATCCAACATCTCTTCACGCCACCCCATGACGGATCCCACCATTACGTGTCCACAAAAAAACCTCATAGCAAGCCGCCCAGGGTAAGCTGTCACTCCGTCCTTGCCGTGGACCCTTGTGCCCATGCAGTCTCCCACGGCTGGCTGGAGATTGCAGACAAACAACCAAAAGGGACCACGGCAGCACCTTTTGAGTGGCAGTGAAAACACTTCATGGTGTTGGTCTGCCAAGAGGGCACAAAAATGCATGAAATCTTCTACCACCAAAACTATGTTCTATTGCCTTCAGCACTGCACCTCAAAGAGAGGGTGACAGTCAGCCAATCAGTCAGGTAGTTAGGCAAGCAGTCAGTCACACAGTCAGTCGGGCAAGCAGGCAGGCAAACAGAAACAGACAATTTCGGTTTTTTCAGTGCCACACTCGGCTACAAGCAGTAGGGAGAGCAGTACTTGTCAGAGCGAGTAGTGGTCGAATGGTAATGCATCGGACCGCCGACATGTGGGTCGGCGGTTCGGAGCCGACCACCAGCAGCACCACCTTGTTCAAACCCTTCTTAGCACAAACTTTTGCACAAACTTTTGACCCCCCCCCCCAAAAAAGTGATATCTAGTTTCCAGGGAATAGAGGCCTCAAAATCAAAAAATTCATTGGGGGATTGTCTCAGTGGGCAAAAAAACGATTTTACAAGGGGTTGGACATCAAATATCATGCCTTGGGGTATGCTACGCGAATGACCCCCCAAAAGGGGGGGTATACAACGCCCGCGCCTGCGGTTGATGTACCCCCCCCCCCTTGCAAAGTCCCGGGGTAGCGCGCGACGGTCTCCCGGGTGGGGGGGGGAGACGGTCACCAACTGACGGTGTCCCGGGGGGGGGGGGGCATTGCAAGGGTATCTCAAGGCAAATTGTGGTACCCTCCACTGACGCAAGCAAAGAGAACACGTGTGAAGCGACTTTCGCGTTGATGCGGTGCCAATGTGTTTCATCCAACACAAATGTTATTGAGGATCCAAAGGAACGGTAAAGAACTTCTGGGTACGAGAATAACACACTTTGAACTGTTGCACATGCTCGGTTTGCATGACAGGCACGGGGTGTGTTGCACTGGACGAGGAGGAGGAGGCAATGGCGCGCGGGGCTGGTTTGGCAGCCGCTTTAGCGCCTGCTTGCACAGCCAAATCAGCTGGCTTTCCTCTTGGCTGGGGGGCAGCCTTTCCTCTTGCCTTGGGGGCAGCCACCGACTTCTTCGGAGGCACCAAATCCTTAGGGATCCACTTTTCCTCACATATATCACGAGTGAAGTACAGTTTCCCATCAAACACATGGCCCAAGCCCCAAACTCCACGTGCACTCTTTGCCCATACTACTTCCACATCATTACCCTCCTCTTCCTCCTCTTCCTCCTCTTCCTCCTCACTACTCGAAGACATGGAGTCCACATTGGAGTCCTCTTGTCGCGATTCATCACTAGATGTGGAACCCGATGATGAGGAATCCGAAGATTCAGATTCAGATTCTGTGGGGGAGTCATCGTGTGTGCGTGAAAAATATTCCGTGTCTTCCAACTCGGAGAGCTTCATTCCCTTTGGAAAATAAGCCGTTTCAGTGGCGCGCAGAATTTTTTCATCAGAAATTCGCTCCCAAGCATCCCGGATCCAAGTGACCATCAACCGCCGCTCAGGGGAAGGCACTGGGTCCTTGTCCGAAAGTTTCTCCAAAATAGGAAGCAACCATGCACAGAATTGTTCCTCTATATCTCGGCCAAAGGATTGGTTGATCTGCACTTTGTCACACCCTTGGCTGTATGGGGTAGTGTTTGGAGGGCTCACATACATGTACAACATGAAGGACAACAACAATGCACAAATGCATGTGTGCATGTGACATGGAGCGCCATCCACGGTGTATAAATACGAAGCCTCCTCTAGTAGCCCTCTAGTGCCTTCCTTAATACCAAACAACATAGTCCTCTCCGTGGACTTTGCAGCCTTTGAAACTGTGCAAACCACACGAGGCACGGTCCTGTTAATGCGCTTACATTCTTTGTGTACCCTGCCCTCAAACTCTCCCTTAAAGATAATTGTGGGCCGGAAGCGGACGACGCGGCCAAAAAGAAGTGCATCGTCATCTTCTTCTTCTTTGCCCACCTTGATTTCGACGGCGTACGACAAGTACACCGTGATATTCTCTCTCCATCGGCCTTTACACCGGGCAACAACACGACTCTTGCCCTTCAACTCAATGGTGTGCTTTGAAAGCGGCTCCAAGCTGACCGGCGTCTCGTCGGAGTTTGCTAGCCATTGGAATTGTTGCCTGCCATAAAACAAATCAGGGCGGAACATACCACAGCCCCTGTTGTCCCAAATTCTGCACCTCACAGCCCCTGCTGGTAAACCAGGAATTTTTAATTTCTACTCTGATGCATCCCATATGACCCCACGTCCCAAATTCTGCACCCTGCAGCCCCTGCTGGTACACCAGGAATTTTTAATTTTTAGTCTGATGCATCCCATATGACCCAACGTCCCAAATTCTGCACCCTGCAGCCCCTGCTGGTACACCGGGAATTTTTAATTTTTAGTCTGATGCATCCCATGTCACCCTGCAGCCCCAGGAATTTACCTGCGTAGCCCTCGATGCACGTTTGCGCGGTACCGATCCACGAGCCGATGGATTAGCTTCTCACCACCCTTGGCAAAACTGCCAATCCGGCGGGTGGTAATCCCCCTTCGCGCGCGAAAAGCCGTCCACCAATTCTCCAATTGGTGAGGCTCCAAGTCCCTCTACGTGGTGTTCCACTCTTGGGCCTTGCGGATAACCATGCGCTTTGTCAATGGAATCCGCTTGTTACGCTTACGGATGATCCAACGCTGCAAGCGCCCCTCCGTCTCATGGTATTGTGACCGCTTTCCTGGATGGAAAGTCTTGTTTCGGTCACCTTCGCGCACCGCCTTTTCCAATTTTTCACGAACGGCACGCCAATTTCTCAAAAGCTTTGGAGTCGACAGCCCTGAAAATAATGCCCCCATATGAACACATGCCCAAATTGTAACGACCGAGAATCCGAAAATTGCCACGGACGGTACAAACGAGAATGTGCAAGGCAAAAGGAAAAGTGGTACCTAAATCCGAGACCGCTTGGTAGTCGGAAGTCCGCTCCGCATAATCCAATGCAGCCAATTTCTCCTTCGGCTCCCTATATTTTCGGAGTGGCTGCAAAAGTCGCATTGCCTTAGAGCGGCGTTTTGCGGGGCCTTTGACGGCCGACACAAAAACTGCATCCTCGGCAACGGTGGGAGACCGGGGACGTTTCGGTTGCGTGGGACTGCCCGTCAATTGCACAATGGCACCGCTACCATCGTCCGGCACAACGGGATTTGGCTTCAAGAAGGCATCCAATGTGGATTGCAAGCTGCGCTTCCGGGGCACATTTGCGGCCATAGTGGGTTGTGTAGGCTGTGCCGGTGTTTGGGGTTGCGGAGACATGGGCGTAACATCCGGTGACTCTGGCGACTTGGGGGATTCAACCGCCACAGCCTCTAGCCTTGACAGTTGAGCACTCTCATGATCCACCGGAGTGACCCCACCAGGGCGTATGTACCGAATGTGGCAAAACTGCGTCCCATTTGGCGAAGGCCCCACAACAGTGGCCAACACATGTGCACCAAGTGTGCGTGAGTGGTACCGTACATGGTCACCGGGAGAAAACATCTTGGGTCTGAAGTGGCAACACAACACACCCATACAACGCCTTTGGAGAGAGAATATCACAGAACATACACAGGTGCTTGATTTGTAGTACTGGGAAAGCAATGCAAGGCCATGCGTAAAGCAGATGGGCAACACAAACCAGCACAATTCATGTTAACTAGAAAAACATGGAAGTGACGGTGTCCCGGGGGGGGGGGGGGACTTTGCAAGGGGGGGACTTTGCAAGGGGGGGGGGGTAACAACCTGTCTTCAAGGTGATTTCACACCACTCTTACCTTTTTTACATGCTGCCCCACTGTCCGAACAAATCGGCTGACAGTATTGGCAAACACGGCAAAAATTGGCCACTGATGCAGCTGGTGGATGTAGTGGGGGGAAAGTCCCTTCGAGCCCCTTGTGCAGACCCCTCATCCCTTCCTTGGGCTCCAACGATTGATGGGTTTAGCTCAGAACGGCTGTCGTGGCTCTGCAGGGCCCCATATCGGAAATGTATCCCGCCTTGGTGCTCACAGCCCACCTGCTGGGTCTGCTCAGAGTGTGTATATGCAGTACGATAGAAGCATTTTTGATTGCATGGTCATTTGTGTACGTGAACAGCCAAACCACTGCCCTGGGCCTGAAATGGCACACAATTGGCTCAAAAACTGTTTCAGCCCTTCAATTTCTTTTCCTGAACCCCTACCCCACGGATCCTCGGGTGGTCAAATGCATCGCTTCCCCCATTTAAATCTTCATCCTGCAACTGACGAGTGCATAGTGCCGTACTAGGGGTGACAGTAGTGAGCCCTGCGCGGAGGCGTTGTGTCGCTCATGGGGTTGAACAGGCTATTGCGCTGACCAAAAGGCTCTTGGGTTCAACATTTAGTGCAATATTTGGGTATCCCAAGCATCTGTCCTGCACTGGCCTGGGAAAAGAGCGTACCCTCGTCACATGGCTGAACATTTGAGCCAGCAAGCTTGGGTGGCCCCAGACGTCTATGGGGTGAGTGGAGTGCAAATAGGGCAGGTGAGGGGAGTCCACACAGGGCAGGGCACAACGCACAGATAGTGAAAGACGATAATAGACCGAATTCATGTATCCGGTTTTCAAACCCTTGGCAATTGCATCTCGAGAGCCAGGAGGGCATGGCAGGGAGAAGACCTCCAGTAGAAGCATGAAACCCAAAATACAACGGAGTGCCAGGTCGGAAGCGACTTTCCAAACTGCAACAAAGAAGAAATCATCCGAGGCAGCATTTTCTGGGTAGCACTCGTTGCGGTCTGAGGCTGCGCATGCGTGGATGGGGTGGTGGTCCGTCACGGCATTTCTTGACCCATATGCTTCGGACGTTGGATGTGAAAGTAGCAATAATGGGTGGCTGATGTGTGTGAGGTGCGTAGTCCTGATGTGAGGGTGATGTGTGTTTGTGTGTCTGGTGTTGGTGTGTGGGGCGTTGGGTATGCGAAAGATTGTGCTACAGGCGAACGGCGAGGGCATAACACATCGTGCATGCAGGATGATTTGTGTAGGGAAAATTGAATGCGGTCCCCCTTGGAAGCGTTCAGCGCAATCATCACCTCCAGAGCTCAGGTCAGGCTACGCTGCAGCGCTGTTAAGAGGAAACTCCCAATTTCTTCGAACATCTGCCACTGGAAATCGATGTACACTGCTATGTGAGAATTTTGCCACATGGCCAAACCTCTCTGAAGCCACCACCTGGGTTGTGTGTAGAGGATTACCCTGAGGCAACAGGCCCCCGTGCAGGAGGCAAGGGACGGTGTTCCACGAAGGCTGCTCGGTGACCGTGTGGTGCCAGATTAGGTTGCTCTGTCGTTTGTGCAACCTGCTTAGTAGCTCAACGTCGCTTATATCTGCTGGAGAGGGGGAGGACAAGCGCATTTCGTGGTTTGATTGCATTGTTAGTCCCCATGTGCACCTCCGGAGACAGCAAGCATAAAAGGAACCGTTGAAGTCTCTTGTTGAGCAAGGACTGGCATCGTCTGGTTGGGCGTCGATGGAGTTGCAATTGCGTCCATTGCAGTTGAGATTGCTCACCCTTGTGATCAAATGGCCTGAACTTCAATTGCGTTCGCCAACTTTGAATCAACGGAGCACCCTATGCACATGCTCACACACTGATCCTGACACCCCCATCTTCAAGCATTCTTTCCAGTTTTGTCTGGTGTCCACTGCATGACGCAAATGTAAATGTACAGCCATAATGGCAAACTGGCGATGGAAAATACGACTGACCGCCAGCGAACATGTACCAACCCAGACCTACCAGCGGCCGGAGTAGGAGGGTTGTGGGATTGCGAAAAGTGGAGGGGGTCGGAAAGCATTGGCATGGGTGATGACACACTTGTCAGTGCTGATACCCTTTCCAACAGTGCTAGTGCTGACACAAATTCATTGCAGAATATGTTTTTCGAAGTGTGGTGTGGTAGGTGGTCCGCGGATCACTGTCCAAACCCCCCCCCTTCCCCCCCCACCAAATGATCCGTGGATCACGGATCACCCACCCCATAACCTCCCCCCCACCTGCCTAGCAAAATGATCCGCAATTTTCTGGATCACTAATTCGGACACGTGGACAGTCCTAGGGGCTGGTGAAGACACTCTTAGGGGCCCAAGAACCCGGGGGCGTGATGCATACACATATGGAATCATGCCAACACAAAGAAGGCGGGCACATGCAAAGCAAAGCAATGGAAATGTTGGATAACCTGGATAAAAACCCCGCCACTAGTAGAAAAAGTAGAGAACACAAGGGCAAAGGGGCATGAGGTAAAAGAAATGATCCACCAAATCATAAGCAAGAAAAATGATCCAAAGACGGAGCACACACAAAACAACATAGCGATCCACCAATTTGTGTTGCAAAAAATGATCCAAAAATGTAACTTCCAAATGTAAGTATCACGTAGAGCACGCACAAAACAACATATTGATCGACCAATTTGTGTTGCAAAAAATGATCCAAAAATGTAACTTCCAAATGTAAGTATCACACAGCAACATATTCCTTTGGCTACCATACGCGTATATTTTCAAGACCGGTCCACCGGTCTTTGCAAACCGATGCGTTTCGGGTAAACAGAATCACCAACCGTTCAGTTTAGACCGCTTCGCGTCGCTTTACCGTTCTGGGTTAAAACGATCGGTTCAGAAAGACTGGTCGGACCGGTCTGACCGGTCTTCCTAAAGTGCATCGGACCGCTTCATTTTAGGTCACTTTAACACACTTTGCACTTTAAAGGGACCACCTAGACCGAACAGACTGGTCTTTGCAAGCTCGTCGGTCCGCTTCACTTCAGTTCATTTACCACACTTTGGAGCACTTTGTGGGTGGGTGCTTGGGTGTGTGTGTGTGTGTGTGTGTGTGTGTGTATGTGGGTGTGGATGTGGGTGTGTGGGTGCGTGTGTGACTGTGTGTCCGCGCCTTTGGCCGTCTGCATGACACGTACAAAGCAAATTCAAGGCATGCAACACTCCCAAGTCACCACATCATGGCTCCACTTCGTGATAGTCCGCAAAGCATTCCGGGTGTAGGTAACATCCACACCCTTTGCACACGTACCGGGTGCTACCCATACCACATTGTGCACACCGACCCCGTTTGTTCACCACAATGGGTAGATGTCTCTCACTCACCGTAATGTGCCTGACTGGGTACATGTATCGCATCAACCGCCATTGCCAATCAAACATTGTTTCACCTTGCGGACATTGTCGTAGTGCTTTGCACGATGTGAAAGCATTTGTCACTCCTATCCTTAACATCATCCCCCCCAAGGCTTTCCACCACGATTGGAACCTATGCTCCTCCCGATGTTGTAAGCACATTTGGTTACAGGTATCCACCCCGGGTGAAAACTTACGATAGGTCGCAATGATGCCGGGCAATTGGTAACTCCTTCGATGCATCCGTGGTGGTCCGAGCAAACAATTGGTTAGAAGTGGTACCACTTTTGCCGCTTTGCGGCCCACTTTGGGATTTTTGTAAACCGACAATGCATACTTATGTTTCTCATGCACTACCGTGTTCACGCATCCTGGATTCAACCCAACGTTCCCATCTTGAACTAGAGGACTAGTGGCGGTTAGCATTAAGAAGGGACGCCCTGTAGCACTTAGCATTGCCGCCGCAATGTGAGAACCGAAGAAGGAATCCCCCACAAACACTTTCCCCTTGGGGGCTTCATCATTCCATAGTTGCACAATTTCAAAAGCATTGTAGTGTCCGGTAAATCGTCCCCGGGGCTCGGGTCCAACACGAGGGGCGGCACCTCGGTACAAGTACACGTGCCAAATGTAATGGCTTTGTGCATCACATAGTGCATACAACTTTACTCCCGTGCTATGGGGCTTACGGGGTATGAATTGTCTTATGACAAACAACCCCTTGTGCGGCACCACCGTTTCATCACCGCACACAACGTCACCAAGTTCCCATCCGCTTTGCCAATGCAGCGTGCGCAGTTCAATGAGTGCATCCGCATCACGGTCCGCCAATCGCTGCAGCACATAGAAGGTCCAGCGGCTCGGAAAAAGTTCCGCCAAGTAGGCATTGTAGTGCATTCTCTCGGAGTCCCACACACCGTCTATCCTCCGAGGCTGTAACATTCCAGAGCCAATGCAAAACATCACGTACCGTGGGAGGCACTCCACCAAGTCCTCACTATTGTGCGCTTGCAAGCACAAAGTCATGCACTACAAGATGGGCTGGAAAAAGAAGTTCCACACCGCCATGGGGGTCACACCATCCGGGGTGCCCCTAAGGAGGCTCTTCCCAGCACGGAGGGGTTGCCCAAAGTCACGCAATGCCTCTTCCGGAGACAGGGCGCGTTGCAGCCATGGTTGTGGGTGCAGTTGCAGCTGTTGCAACTCCTGCAACAGTGGGTGCAGCATGGAGGTGGGGGGTTGTCAGCGCGTCCATGGGGAGTTTCCCATGCCGACAGCACAAGCACCAAGAGTAGCGCGAAAACAGCCAGCGGACACTCAGTCAAAGCCCCAAAAGGCAATTAGTTCATCCACATGAGCTCTCAAACCCAAAGGGTCTGAACAATAGGAACTGGGCGGGCAGGGTTTGGGTGGGCACTCATAAAGGTAAAAGACCCTATACACAACAAAAGGTGGCATGTCCCTAGGGGACCCAGAGGAAAACAACTGTCCAGCGTGTGAGCCAGACAATCGTTTCCCATGCCGGCCGCACAAGCACCAAGAGTATTGCGGGAACAGCCAGCGGTATATATTCCCACAACCTCACACCGTCCTGGCGGGCATAGGGTAGCCATACCTTAGGGCCTAGGGGATACCCTCACGTGTGTGACCCCCCCCCCCCTGTCCCCTGCCCTGAGAACATACAAAAAGCAACCCGCTGCGTCGCACAGCCCACCCCGCAGTTACACACCAGCACTGCAATACCAACCGCTACACTTAGCTATAGCCAAAGCGGACGCACGCAAGGGGCACGTTCAACAGGCGGGGTAGCGTACTAGTCCTAACGCTTCCGTTTAACCCGCAAAGGCCGCACACCAAGGGCGTTTTTCGAGCAGCACAAGCCATCAACCAGGGGCATGGCTGCAGAGGCAGAACATAACCACCGTAACCCAACACTTAACCAAGAGAGAGTGGGGCAGCCAGCCCATGGCAGGCACCTGTTCTACAGTGTCTCAGGGAGGTAAGCACCAACACAAAGCTTCACCCCGCCGCCGGCGGAATGCCCACCGTTGTGCTTCGTTGAGGTGCTGCAGGGTGCGCCCTGTCCCGGATGCCTACCCCCCCTCCTCGCGGGTAAACAGTACGGAGGGTATATCCACCCCCTTGCAAAGCATCCAAGGCCGAGAAACCCCGAATAAACACAAAACAACCACACCAGCAAAAGCTCTGGTCCTTAGGGGCAGTTCCTTGGGGCAGGCGGGCAGCCTCCGCCTGGGCACACGATGCCGCGGACCAAAGCACCGCCCTAAACATGGAAGTGAAAGTCGAAGCTCCACCACCGCTATGAATGGAGTCCTCACTAGCACCACCAGCATGCAGTCGTCACCTTGGCTGCCATGGCTGTAGACAGCACCACTGCCACCATGAATGCTGTCATCCCCACCACCGCCACAAAAGGAGTCGTCACCAGTACCACCAGCGATGTATTTGTCACCTTGGCTGCCATGGACGCAGTCATCACCACTGCCACCCTGGATGTTGTCATCTCCAGCATCGCCGTAAAGGGAGTCGTCCCAGCACCACCAGTGATGGAGTCGTCACCTTAGCTGCCATGGATGTAGTCATCACCACTTCCACCATGGATGCGGCCATCTCCACCACCACCATAGCGGGTGATTCAACATGTTGTCGGCCTTTGGAACGGTCCTGGTGGTCCTTGGAGATAGTCTGCCACGGATCGCTGCAGGTCGTCCACAAGCTGCACCTGCTCCTTCAAATCGGACTCCCAGATGTGGCTCGTGCTATACATACTTAACAAAAGAAACTCATAAAGGTAAAAGATCCCATACACAACAAAAGGTGGCATGTCCCTAGGGGACCTAGAGGAAAACAACTGTCCAGCGTGCGAGCCGGACAGTCGACCCGCACCACCGGCCATGGGCTGCGGGGGCACGGTGGATCTGGAGGGTTGGTGCCGAGGGAGGGCGCAACCCTTGGGGGGGGACATGCTCACATTAGGGTCGTCCTTCGGCTCCACCTTGATCCCCACACAGGCGGGGCAGTTGGCGGCGTCAGTGATGACGCGTTCTGAGAAAAGAAGGGAAATGTGGTGTTAAAGTGAAGCGGTCCGCAGCACTTTAGGAAGACCGGTTAGACCGGTCTGGGTAATTTGGTCACACGAAGTGCTGTAAAGTGAGCCGGTCCGCTGCAGTTTAGGAAGACCGGTCACACTGGTCTTTGCAAAGTGACCTGAAGTGATCTAAAGTGTACCGGTCCGCTGCGGTTTATCGTTTCAAATTAAACTTTCTCTAAGCTGGTCTAAAGTGGAGCGGTCCGCTGCAGTTTAGGAAGATCGGTCAGACCGGTCTGAGTAATTTGGTCACCTGAAGTGCTGTAAAGTGAGCCGGTCCGCTGCAGTTTAGGAAAATCGGTCACACCGGTCACCCAAGGTGGTCTAAACTAATCATTTCACATAATTTCAGCACAAACCTGCATAATCCTCGTATTGCGGACCTCCTTGTTGCCGAAGAGGATCGGCACACTTCTTCTGGGCCACCAAGTAGTCCGACCGGATGCTCAGCGATGAGCGGAGCACCATGTTCGGACAGTCAATGGGATGCAGCGTTCTAGGGCGTGGTGTGGAACCCCTAGTTAGAACGCAATTTCCGGAACACCCACCTAGCCTCAATTTTGGGGCGAACCACCTAAAAAAATGGATGCAGCACCCTCAAAAAACCCCCATCCCCTTTCTTTCCCCACATAACCCGCATCGTAGGGGTGGTTTTTTTGGGGGGGGGGTCAAAGAGTTAGAGCACAGTTAGAACAAAGTTAGAACACAGTTAGAGCACCTTGCTCTAACTAGTTAGAGCACTAGTTATCGCGCGATAACTCAGTTATCGCGTAGTTATCGCGGGTAGTTACCGCGCACCCCTCCTCCGTCCCTCACTAGGACAAACAACACAAAACACTTGGCACAAAGCATGTATGGTCTTTTTTCATACAAAGTCATCAATGTCTGAGGCCTTGGCTGCCTCCAGTCCCAAAAGCCCTTGCTCCAGGGCGTTCATGGACATGCAATGGTGCATGTGGCGGAGGGACATACTTGGCCTCACCAAGGACCAACCCTTAAAACAATTTTTGAGCCTCCTCTTGTAAGGCCCATGCCGATACTCCGTTGGGATGGAGGAAAACTGAAAAATGTTCCTCCATTTCTCGGCAAAAAAAGTGGAATGTGCCAAGCACCAATGGATCCACCTGGTGGGGGACCAACCTGAGTCTCCCCAAGCTTTTGAAAATTTTGTGGTCAACGCAAGGTGGCGTTCCACTTGGGTTACAGTGTACATCTCCCTCACCCTCCAAAGCTCATACAAACCCTCAATGCATTTTACCATGACATGCACAACAACCCATAACGGAGGTCCACCAGGGGTCCTCACTGTGGGGACATGCTCTTTGAGGCAATCCACAAATTGCCTTTGGAAGGGGGGGGGAGGTTAGGAAAACTTTGGTGCTTGTAAGATCCAAATCTTTTTCTGTGGCCCTTGAGGCCGAGGGGAGACGTTCCCTGAGAGGAATGCCTGAGGTCTCATCCTTCAGGGCTTGTTTGAAGGCCTGCAAAGCTGCAAGAGCTTGGGCCTTAGCAGGGGTACCAGGGGGCAATGGGGGGGGCTGGGTCTAAGTGTTGGTTGTGCAAAGACCCCAATGGTATTGTTGAGCAAATGGGGGTGGAGTCCACCTCAAGATGGGGGGCATTCTTGAGAAGTGTGACCCCTGATAGGCGGCCGGGGGACTACCAACATGCAGCATGCCGCATTGTAAATGGCATTGCAAAGCGCACTGGGACCACCCTTCAGGCCCTCCGCTTGCATCCCCTTCCCATCCCCCGTCAAAATGACAGTGCAAGTCAAAAATTGGTTTTGAAAGAGGACAACGTCCTGCTCCACATCCCTCACCTCTTGGTTGAGGTTGGCGGAGATGTCCAGGCTTCTCAAAAAAGCCTGTTCATCCCCGCCATCCATGCAAAACCATGAGCCCCCCCCCCCCATACATTAACCCGTACATCCGCACGGGTAGAGGATGCCTTCCACAAAGAAGTCGCATCAACTGAAATGACAACAATGGCAACGTCACTAGGGGGGGGTTTTCCCAATAACTCGGGCCATAGATATTGCATTTTGCACAATTGACTACAAAGGCACATGGGCAGCCGCCCTGTTGCGGCCTGTGGTGGACTTTACAATGGTTGCTTGGGGAAAGTAGGGCATGACCCGTTGCCGAACGGTCCTTAGGTCCCGTCCTGTGCAACGGCGGGGCATTCGCAAAAGGGCCCGCTGGGAAAGATGCATGCTGCATGCCATGCGTAGCATGCTTAGGGCCTCATGCTCCTGAGCTGTGAATGCAAGATGGCCACCAAGAGGGCCAGACAGGGCAGTGCACGCCCCACCACTTAAACAAACTTCTCCTTTGGTGTTGGTGCCACACACAATGTTGGGATCACCCAATAGAACTGGCACCCGCCGCTGAACAGCCTTCAACCGCCGCCGCCGGGCCTTGGGGCACTGCAAATCGGTGTACCGCCGGAGGTTAGCTGAGTTCAGAGCCCTCAGGGCCTCGTTAACAGCAGTATCCATGATGAATAAGAGGGCCTGGGCAGGAAATGAGGGGGGGTTTTGAAGCAAGGGCCCAAAAAACACACGCGATAACCCACGTGATAACCCACGTGATAACTAGGTTATCGCGCGATAACCCCCGCGATAACCCCCCGCGATAACTAGTTAGAACGCGATAACCCCCAACGATAACTATTTAGAGCACCCAGTTAGAGCGCGATAACTACCGCGATAAATAGTTAGAGCAGAGGTTAGTGCGCACTAACTGGAGGGGTTAGAGCAAGGATTGGGCGCCCTAAAACCCATGGCCACCAGCTGCTGCCGCCACAGAGGCGTGCAGTGCAGCACCCCCCCCCCCCCCGCACTATAAAAAATCACGCTCCATCGCTCGCCCTCCCATGGCAATGGAGCGTGTAGTGCCCCGGTGTTGCACAACACCGGGGCTTGGGGGGTGGCCTTGCATGCCCAACCCTCCACCGCCCTACCCTTGCACACACCGGTGTGCCGCTTTTTTTCCCTCAGGGAGGGATACAGCAGGCCACCACTCTCCACCCAAAAATCACCCCCCGTGAAAGACCCCACGCACACAATAAGCGCCATGGGCGCCCCATCACGCAAATGGGCGTGAAGGCCCATGGTGTCCGTCCCTTGGGGGCGAACAACTTGGATGCTACACCATGTGAACCATGGTGGAGCATTCCAGGTGCAATACTCATTCGGGTCTACAACCAAGGGGGTGAGGGAAGGCCGCAGGGTAGCAGCGGCCATTTGGGTCGCCCTAAAATTAGAGGGGTTGGGGTTTCCGCTTCCCACTAGGCCGAAGTGGCACATGTCCACTTGGGCCCCATATCGCTCCTCCCCACGAAAAATGCCCTTAGGCAACCCCCTTAGCAAACCCAAGAGTCATTGACTCCCACTCCTACTCCCGCTACCCTGACTCTGCAGCCCTGGCGGCCCCAGCCCCTACTCGGCGGTGAAGGAGGCGCTGAGGGTGGAGGTGAGGCTGCGCACCTGCGCCTCAGCCACCCCCAGGCGCTGCTGGAGGTCATCCCCCCTCCTCCGCTGCGCCTCCACCTCCACCCTCAGGGCGGCCGCCTCCACCTCTGCCTTCCGCCTCCCCTCCTCGGCCCCCCCCAGGGCCCCCCTCACCGTCTCCACCTCCTCCCCCCTCTTGGCGGCCACGTTGAGGGCCTGGTCCAGGGCACGCTGGGTGTTGCCCTGGACCTTTTTCGGCCTTCGCCAAGGCCGACTTGTGGTTGGCCGACCGACCCTTGGCCAGTGCGGCCTCGACCCCCGTGGCGGCCGCTTGCTCCACCAAAACCTGGCAAGCGTCCGTGACGTGGGTGGCCACACTGGCCCCCAAGGCCTCCACATCCAGGGCCTCACGGGGGGGCTGGGCCGCCACCTTCGCCACCTTCGACGGCTTGGGGGAGGGCTTGGGGGAGGGGGTGGGGCCCTTACCCCTATGGGGGGGGGGGCATCCGCCTCAACGACCACCAACTCAAGCCCCCGCTTCGTCTGCTTTCCCGGCCTTCCCCCCTTGGGTGCATACTACCGAACCCATTCGGCAGTGGCATGCAACACAGATGGGGGGGGTCATACCCCCCAACCCGGTGGATGCCCCCCCCCCCTGTGCAGCTTTGCCACACTTCCCTCCCGGTGTACTCCCCCAATGCTTCATCAATGAAGCAAACCCTCAACAAAAAACAATTTTTCCTTTCGGGGGGGGTCACTCATCCCCAACAAACACAAAAAAGCCGCCACCGTTTCCCCCTCAGCGGCGTTCGGCCATTTGGCCGTTCCCCCCCCAACCCACACAAAGGAGGGGAGGGTGAGGTTGGTCTTCCTCTCCTCCTTCTCTCTGATGGTGACCTGCCGGTACCATCCCGTCCCCCGCATCCGGCAGGCCTCATCCCCAGGCCCCCCCCACCGCCAGGCCGCCCCCTCCGCCAGCCTCTTCTCCCCCTCCAGCTCCTCACGGGCCGCCACCGGCTTGGCGGCCCGTGCCACTGCTGCTTCTGCTGCTCCTGGTGCTGCTGTTGGCGCGTGGGCTTCGTCCTTGACGAAGATACGCGGCAGTTGCAGGATGGTGGCCTAAGAAAAACAAAACAAACAAAAAAAAACACGCGATAACTACCGCGATAACTCGCGCGCTAACCTAGTTAGAACGCGATAACCCCCGCCATAACCCCCACGATAACCCCGCGACAACTAGTTAGAACGCGATAACGTAGCGCGATAACTAGTTAGAGCACCTAGTTAGAACGCGATAACCTAGCGCGATAACTAGTTAGAGCAGGGGTTAGTGCAGGGTGTACTGGGAAGTTTTCACACCTGGTGACATGGGCACATGCCTTTGCCCTCCTTCTTGGCGCCGTCCAGCACCAGGTTCATCCTCCGCAGCCACACAAAGTCCGTGACGGCGGCATACTCCCCCACTTGCCTGCACTCCACCATCTGGGCCACCCCCTCGACCTTAGGGGCTACCCTTGCCACTCCTCCATACAATCCCTTCCTCACCACCAAAATGCACCCTGGCGGCACCCTAATCCCAACATGCCCTTGCAGGGAGGGCCAGGGCAGTGCCTCCCCATGGCACACCTTGGCCAAGGGGCACTGATCGGGGTGGCCTGCGACCCCCCCCCACCTCCCCTCCCATTCCCCCACCCCGACAACAAAAAATGCCCGGTGGTTGTTCCCACCGGGAGCAAGCACTCAGCAGATGGCTCAATGCTGACCCCATTGGGGTCCTCCACCACCACCTCCTCCTCCCCCCCCTCCACCTCCTCCCCCTCCTGGCATGGCACACAAAGGCCATCTTTGTGGGCGGCGCACAAAACCGCCCGGTCGCAGCCGTAGCACTTGGCTATGACCTTCCCCCTACACCTTACCGCCCCCTCACACTGGACTGTCTTGGCCACCTGGCCACCAGGTGCCCCCAGCTGGGGCCGCTTGATGGACTGGGTCACGTGCAGGTTGGGGAATCGAAGATTCCCCCCTTGGGTTAGCTCAATGGCAAAAAATGCCATGAGGCGGGGGTGGGTCAACCCTGTGGGGGAGGCCTTTGGAATGCCCGACCCCCGGTGGACATCAAGGGCATTAAAAAAAAAGGCAGTGCCCCTCTTGAATCGCACAACCCTCTCCACCCAAGGGTCAGGGAACCCCGAACTACTAGAGGGCACAAAAAGAAAATGCGACCCATCCTCCTCCTCATGATTATGGGTTAGCATAATAAGGCAATTGACAATCAATGTGCCTTCAGGAATGGTGTAGGGGGGGGCGTCGCAATGGAGGTACTGGGGTGTGTGGTCATAGGCCGAAATTTTCGGCCATGTCAAGGATGGTGCAGCTCCATCCGACACCCCCCACCATAGTCTTCTTCGCCGTCTCCAACACACGATCTGCCACCCTTTTGAGGACTGGCAGATCATGAAGATTGTGGGGGTTGTGCTTGTGGCGGTCGGCACCCCCATAGTTGCCATACAATGTGCGGCGGGTCAAAATCTTGGGGCCTGCCGACAATGGGGGGGTTCTCATTGAAAATGGGTGCCTTCTCTGAGAGAGGCACCCTATCCAGATCATCCAAAAGACTTTGCAGCTGCACACCACTCAAAAAATCGTGCTCCAGGAGGTGGTTGACCACCAGCCCTCCCCCCACAGTGCGCACAAGGTCATTGGGGTCCCTATTATAGGCCCCCAAGGGCTCGGCGGCAACCACCTCCTCCACCTCCCCAATAAGGGGGGGTGTTGCCCCAAAAGGAAAAAGAATCACCCCCTGCCCCGAAATAATGTTGGGAGTGGTGGCCCCATACCACTCACGCTCCCACTCCCTTGTGGGGCAAGAGGAGTGCATGGGGAGCTTGTTTTCGGGGTCGTCGGTGCAGACCCGGCGGGTGTTGTGGGTGAGGGGTTGGGGGAACCATCCATCCGACTTCCCCTTCCCCTTACCCGGTCGGATCCTTACCTTCTGGACACTAATCATGAGGGGGTTGTGGGGCTGCTCCTTTCCCCTCCCAGCCCCCACCTCCTCCACCTCCTCCACTTCCTCCTCCACTTCCTCCGCTTCCTCCTGACCCACATAAAGGGTCGTCTTCGTCCCCGCACCCTTCTCCGCATGGGCGGTGACGGACTCCAACACCGCGTCCACATCCTCGGGATGCAACTGGATCAAGAATCCAGCAACCCCTGGATTTACCTCTAGCAACTCGAAGATGTAGTTGCTGAGAACCATGGGGTCTTTCTCGTCGGCCATGAAGGGGGACTTATGGACAATGAGTCCAAAGTCCACACCATGTTCAAAGCGAGTCGCCACAGGGCGCCTCACGTTGACGTCACCCATCGTAAACCCCTCGGGACCGCCAAGGCGACGGACCCCAAGGAGCTTTTGATGGTGCTCGCACCAAGCGTGGGCAGCAACAAGGGCCATTACAAAGATTATGAAAGCTTTGAGAGCTAAAGCAAAGAGGGGAAACATAAAATGAAGCGCGATAACCTACGCGATAACTCGCGCGATAACTAGTTATCGCGCGATAACCCCCGCGATAACCCCCGTGATAACTAGGTTATCGCGCGATAACCCACGCGATAACTAGTGCTCTAACCCCGTTCTAACCCCGTTCTAACTAGTTAGAGCACACAAAGACCAATTCGCAAAAAGTGCAAAACGGGCAATATTGAGCAAACGAAACATGCAAGGCACATTGTTGCATCATGGTGCACCTATGTAACGTGTGAAATTCCGGGTTCCAACCAGATCAACAACACCCAAAATTGGGGGGGTTCCGCACCACGCCCTAGAACAGCGCATCCCAAAACAGCAGCTACAGCGCCGCGGCCAACACGGTGTTCGACCCCGGTTGCCCGCGCAAGCATTGCCGGACGTGGCGCGCGAGGTGATGCACCAAAGTGCCGTAGTCCTCCGGTGTGGCATTCATCCGACGGACCTCCTTGGTCTCGTCGTCCTCCGGCTGCTTCTCCTTCCTAGACTTCTTGCTTGCTTGCCCCTCTTCCACCCGACCCTCCCTCTCATGCACCTTCGGAAAAAACGGGAACGGCAGGCGCTTTTTTTGTGGAGCCTTGCCCTTTTCGGGGGTTTTGCCCTTTTTCCCCTTGTCCCCCAATTCCACCACCTCATCACCCTCCTCCTCCTCCTCATCACCATCTTCCTCCTCCTCCTCCTCCTCCTCGTTGCCCGTTTCCTCATCTTCCTCCTCTACATGCACCTCAACCTTCCTCTTCTTGGATCGGGCCAAAACCCTTTCTTGTGCCGGTTGGGCGGCGGGGGTAACTACCCAACACGACATTACATCCTCCTTTTCGAAGTCCAAATCCCCCTTTGACAGGTTCCTCTTGAGCGCTCCCTTTTTGTCCTCCGTGTAGTAAATGCTGCCCTCCAAGTTTAGTTTCCCTCCTCCTATGCCCGCACATGACCCAACGTACCGACCTCCATGGGAACCTCGGAGGACAATAACAACTTTGTCCCCCACCTTCCCACCTTCACCTTGTTGAATTGAACCGGGACAACGTTGTCCCCGGCATCCACTCCCGGAATCTTCTTGCCTGGACCGCTAATGGGCATTGTTTAAAAGGACTAGCAATAAAACAGGAAAGGGGGGATGGGTGTTCTGAAGTGGTCTCAAGTGATCCGGTCCGGTGCACTTTAGGAAGACCGGTCAGACCGGTCTTCGCCAACTGTTTGGAACACATCACTTTACCTATATTTCATGTGAATCATGCATGCAACCCCTTTACAACAAATGAGGACAACCTCAAAGCCAATTGTATGATTGTGTCTGGTGATGAAGTGTGGTGTGTGGTGGCGTGCATGCGCGGATGGGCAGAGAAAGGTGGGTATGGGAGGTAAGAGCAACAAAGTGCTCCAAAGTGGTGTAAAGCGGTCTAAAGTGGACCTGTCCGCAGCAGTTCAAGAGGACCGGTCAGGCTGGTCTTTGAAACCGGTCTCACTGCTTTTCTCTAAAATACCATTGAATCTAAGAAAACCACCAAAACCATCATTTCCGCCACCTTCAAAACCCCTTGACCCAATCCTTTCCCAAAAAGTGATGATTTTGCTCACAAGAAGAGATCGGTCCTCCGTCCGGTCTGGTAGCCAAAGGAATATTGGAACAACAATGTGTCTAAAAAAAAAAAGAACCCAAAATGGGAATTCACTTGTTCCATCAATTTAACTTCCGAAAAATGATCCACAAGTCCACAAGACCATTGACACAACGTTTGAAAGTGCAATGAGCAAAATGGTCCAGAATGGTCCAAGAATGATCCAAAGTGATCCACGGAATACCACCCTCGAACCCCCCCCCCCCCCAGTGCCTAGTGTTTGGATCAAAAATGATCCGGATCACCCACCCCATAACCCCCCCCCCCCTGCCTGCCGCACGAAACACTGCTAGGTTTATGATTGCCCATGTGCCCATATGGAAGATGCCCAATCCTCTGTCGGTTCCGACAGGTCTCACATGCAATCATTCCCATGACCGTGAAGTTCGGAGAGTGTTCCCACCATACCTGGGGTTTGCAATGTGGTTGAACATGGGGGGAACGGTTAGATTTTGTGAAAGCGACACTTACTTCCGCACCTTGCAGGGTATCTTTTGTGGGGTTGGGGAGGGGGAGCCCGGTAGATCTTCCCGGTCATGGACTTCTGACCAAAAATAAAGAAGGGAGCCGCAACTTAGCACACGCGGTCACAAGTAATCGCAGACAAGTTGGGGGTGTGCGCGGCATACCTGTAGTGGTGCACCACCAGTGGAGTGAAAGGCTTAGTCGTTGTGCGACTGAGATAAACCGCAAAGGAAGCGTTGCTATACTCCACCCAAGCATGACACGGATCATCCACAAGTGACCCCGAGTCTGCGACGGCGAGGGACTTGCAGTCTGCTGTGTTTGCACAACCTGCGTGGACGGTGGTGGGCTCATGGCTCCAAGTGTTGAGCAAGAGTGCAAGAACAAGCAAATCACGGAAAGCGCACATGACCCTTTATTGAACACCACCCATTCGGTTCGAGTGGGCAATCTAGGCTTGAAGCTGCACACAAGATGCCCATCCAAGGGTGCATGTTATTTGGCCCTGGTCCCACAAATGCGCTTGGTCTCAAGCAACTGTCCGATGAATGGAGGGATTGGCAGGATGCGTCAAGGACCAAATGGTGAATATCAAGGACACCATGCCCGCACATTGGTTGTTTAAAATACGCATGAACGCCAAAACAAGGCAAGCAAGAGCACCCAATGCTCTCAAGAAGGAAAATTGGCTTCGTATCCAAGCCAAAGAAGATGAACACACATGCATGCAACGTTGACCGTCGAGCAGGGTGAACATGGTAGCACATCTCAACGGGAACGGGTTCAAAGGGTTCATGGTTACCATTGGTCACACGGTCACAAGAAAAGATATAGCGCGGCCATAGCGAATTCTTCTAACTAGCTTTTGCGTTGCTGCTCGGCTAAGATGTGCAATCTACTCCTCTTCCAACAAACCACATGTGCCACCACCCCCAAAAGATGCCATGCGCCTACCGCGACCACTTATGCCCCTTCGCGCCATTTGCCCGAGTTGGGGGCATTGGTGGCACCATCTTGGGGGTAGTGGGGAGTGTTGCAAGGGCACCACAAGTGACATGTCTGTGTGCGCGCCACAGAAGAGGGGTGAACGAGGACATACGGATCATCTTGACACCCACAGGAAAGGAAGCTGACAAGGGGGGCAGTTGAAAAGGCACGTGGCAAATGTTTGCTCACGGACCTTCACAAATTTCACTACGACCGTTGAATGCGGGTCGAAGCAAGGTCACAACAGAATTAGGGTTGTACCTAAGTTGACGCCCACGTGGTCATGTCGTGGCTCGTCTGGGTTGGGCCAAGTGTCAAACTCAACGACCACTGCATCACTGAGCCTGCGGCAACACGGTAAGATGCGATCTCTCATAGGCTCGGGCGATGTAGGGATCCCCCAACCATTATCCCATCTTGCGCTTGATCTTTTTAGTAGTTAGTGCATCCGTTGGCGAAATGCGCCTCGGTGTGCAAAACTCATTTCACATTAACGGCAAAGCGTTGGGATGAAGGTTCGGTTGTGCAATGTGGAGGCAAGGTACCTTCGTTGCGGACAAGGCTAAGGCGACAAGGCCACAAAATGGAAACCACCAAGCTCATGAAACATGGGCAAATGGAAGCAGTAGGGCAACGAGTGAACCCGGAACATCATAGGGGCAAATGTTGGAGCACGTTGTTACAACCTCAATCAATGGTGAGACTTTTTATTACATAATCGTTAGTAGGTAACGATTATCGTCCTCAAATATCGGCCTATGCATGTCCATGGGAGCGAAGTGAACTGCCTAAATAAATAGCTGACACTTTTAATCGGTTACGACCCGTTGTTTGCTTTGGACTCTTTACTTCATACGGTTGGTTGAGCAAGGGAACCTTGCCGGAAGTGGGATGATGCGAGGCGGGGGGGGGGGGCGCGAACATGGAGCGCGAGGGCTTCGGTTGGTTAACAAACCCCTGGCATTCAAAATCTTTCTCGATGCACGGGGTGTCGTCTGTTTTGGTTGGGTGGCACACAATTGCGCTCTCGAAAGCGCACCGTGGCGCTCATGCGTACCGGTAACGCCGATCAAAATTTTTTTCTCATGCTTTGTTCAATGCAAACTCAATCAAGGCGAGCATGGCAAGCACAGGCACTACCGCTGCAAAAATGGCAGCGCCTGCAAGGGGTTGCCACACAAAAAGCGAAAAAAAATAGACACTTAGAAAGTGAAGTCGGGTCTTGAAGGATGTGGGAAGACGGCGTGCGCGTTGTCGCTCGGAAATGAAACCGCCGCACACCAAGGCGCCTTGAGGTTCAAGGGTTTCGGACAATGCAGCTTAAAGCCAAAAATTTCGCCATGACCGTGCATACAAGGGATGTTTGGTTTCGGAGAATGTGGCGGTGGCGTGTAGGGTCAAATCTCGGATCTCCATGGAAACCATGCAACAACATGCTTGCATTGATCGCAGGAAGAGAAAGGGGACGGGGTCAAAGACCGAGGCACACCTTGCATCCACGCTCTTACTTAAACTTGGTGTGATCACGAAGGCCATGCCGTCCGCCCCATTACAACATGTGTGGGCGTGAATGCGGAAGGTGAAGGCGGCAAGCCAATGGTCAACCGCAGTTGCAAGGCTTTGTGCAACGTACATCGCTCCAACGGGCTGTAAATGCTCCGGCGCCCGGTTGGGCACAACGCGAATCACATCGTGTTGCGAATCACGGACAACCGTAGCCCGCTCCAGGAGGGTGAGGCCCTCCGTAGAGCGAAAGTCCGATTGGTAGACTATTGTATGCGGGAATATCGGCAAAACAAACCATGTTGCCGCCCAAAGGAGGTTGTGCATTGCAAGAACTACGGCAAAGGAACAAAAACAAATTTTAGCTTCAACGCTAGAGCATTTGATGAGCCAATGGACTCACAACGACGCCCTAGGTGCATTGTAGGAGACTTGGTGCTACCTGGGAAATCTTCGATGGCAAGGTGTGGAGAGAATATGCCAGAAGCCACGTGGGAGGAAAGGATGTTGTCTCCACACATACCTTCATGCAAAACCCGTCCATGCGCAATGATCAAGATGAAAAAGAGTCCATGGAGCTCCATGGACTTAACAGTACAGCCCCAATGCACGCATTGTGCTCCGCTCCCTTGTCCCTAAACTTGCGATAAAATGCAGGTTCTACCACAACAGTTGAACATGCGCATGCAGCGAAACCTCCTTGTGCCTGAATCAGAATTGGGGTTAAGGGAAAACCCCGCTAACTTGGACTAGGGGTGGCCCCGGCAGTAACTTCACTAGATGGGGATAATGGGGATTGGGGAATAAATATGCCTAAAAAAAGGAAGATTTTGGAGGAGAAAAAGGAAGGCTTGGATCTATAAATTGAAAGGATTTGGGATGCATGGAGAGGGTGAAATCCAATGTGGGGAGGGGACTTGCACGGGAAAGTCCTGTAAATTAAATGGATGCAGGATGCTTATGGGTGCATGAGGGGAATGGCCAAGGGAAAACCCCGCGTGTTAGATTACCCCGCCTCAAGGGCCTGTTCCGAACGGTGATGGTATGCACACCGCAAGATTTATATCCAATATCCGCGGCCTGTGGCAGATTGCGCGGACATCGGCCAAGCGCAATCTACCACAGGCCGCGGATATTGCCTAAATGTGATAGGGGTTTTACTGGACAAATGAAATCTAGTCCACAGCGCTTTTTTTTGCCATTTGAGGCTTTACGGCATCTCAAAACCAAGATACTGAAGCTCAATGCTCAGCGGGGGCCACCCATCAAATTCTGGCTCGACAATGTCAGATGGATGTCAGAGGAGGAAGCGCCGGAAGGTTTGTACCAAGAAGCGCCCGCATGACCACAGCTCATGAGAGATTTGTTTGCTGATGCATCAGCTGATTCACAAGGTGAAGAGTGTGTGAATTACGTGAATGCTCTGAAATGTTGCAAGGCCTTCATCGCTGCAAAGTACCTCATCGGAGCAGAGGTTTCCTCGCTGGATGACTGCTTCATCAATGGTGCGTGCTATGTTATTACTTCACATGCTGTCTTGGATGCCGAAGTAGAGAAATATGCGTTGATGGATCGCCGCATGTAGTATGCCATGGCAAACGGGAGCAATGAGACGCAACGACAACCACAAGTGTTCGCCGAGATTCCGAGGAGTTTCGTAACACATACGAACGCATTCATGCATGTACTTCAGCAAATTCCCGAGTTCTGGGTTCTATGTGCACAATGGTACTTGATGCCTCGCTGCTTGGCGATGATGAAAGATGCGATGCGACGGCATAGGGTATCGTGATTGCAACAGAACATGGCGCCGAAAGAGCCACCAATACCTTATGACGAGCTGATCAAGTTGTGCTGCAGCACTGATTGGAATTCGCCGGGTGCCACGTAGTTGATGCGACTGATAATCACAGCGAGCCGGTCCGGGTTGAGATGTGTGACCGCCTTTATTTTGACACAAGAGACTGTCGGAGCTGAACAGAACCTTCGTAGTGGTCAGTATGAGGCGTGCTTACCCGAAATCAAGCAACGCATGCTCAGTCCTGCGAATTCGGTCCTGCCGTTCTCCAATCAGCTGTTGGGGGCTGGGCCGGGCCAGCGGTTGTGCATCATCGAAGCTCTGTGTAATCAGCTTGACGACTTGCGCACTGCGCCCACTGGTGTGCCGTACCACTGGATGTTCCGTGAAGTGGGGGACAACGGTCAGTTGCTGGGCACTGCTGCGGTTGCTGAAAATGTGCGCCGGTAGATGAGTCGGTTTGCCACCAAGGTTCTCGGACGTCCTGTGAAGACAAAGGCGCTTGGGCGCCAGGCAGCAATCTCTCGCATTCATAGCAATGTGCCTTGTCGACAGCGGATCTGGCCAAGTGCATGAGTGTGACCGAGAGGACTCCGCTGATTTCAACCAAGTCTCGAAGGAGACCCGGCGAAAGGTGGCTGAGGCGATGGCAGGCAATGTGGGACTGGCGATGGTAGACCCCAAGTCTTTCTCTCTGCTGCCCGACGAACCGGCTTCCTCCAATGGAGCCGCGACAATGGTGCCGAGCACGATTCCGAATATGTTTGTGCCCAATGTGTCCAATGCGGTGGTGCTGAACAGGAATCCGAATATGATTCTGCCCAATGTGTCGTATCCGGTGGTGCTGAACGCGATGCCGAATTGTTTCTGCCCCAAGTGTCGAAGCCGGATCCCTTTGGGCCTGTCACATCTAACTCTTCCCACGCAGTCTTGCCGGACGTTAATACGAACCCGCCCCCTGTCGCCCAGCCCCTGTACTCTTTCCACCACGCGTTCTCTTTGGGTATGTCTGGTTATAGTTATCCGGTGGCCCTTCCAGTGCCAAGAATTTTTTTTTAATCCGTTGAATGTGCAAGGCAATGTGCTCGTGAATGTGTCCGTGAATGTGTCTATGCAAGAGCCGGCGCCAAGACAGTTTGCATCTCAGCCTGCAACAGGGTGTCTTTCGACATTGAAGACGATGCCCCCCACTCTGGTTTGTGAGAGCCAAGTTTCCGGCATCGCAGCGAACGAACCTCCCACCTAAGCTAACAACCCAAATTTCGACGGTTGTCCCGTTGACGAAAACACTGGACCTGCCAAGCTGCCCAAGAGTCCAGCGCATTCGTCGCGCGAGAGGACCACCACCCGCCGCTCCGATTTTAAATATTCTTTCGCCTGTGAAGCTCCCAAGCATGAGCCTAAGCATGAGCCCAAGCCTGAGCCCAAACCGGAGAGAAAGAAGGCTCCAGTTGCTAGGTTGCCCTTTGATGGGCTTGCTGTAAGCACCCGCAACCAGGAGAAGAATCCCTTTTCTTTGTTTCGAGCTTGAAAGCTTGTGTTCATTACAGAAAGGTACGTTGGTCTTCATGCTAACACATTTCATGTGAGGGTTTTTGTTGCTATTTTGGATGACTGAAGTGGCAGTCTCTATAAGAGTTTCATGGGACCCTCTACAATGAAAGGCCCTGGGATTGCTTTCTTTGGCTGTGTGTTTGCTTGTTGCTCCTTCGGTCTGCCCTTGCCTCCAATTCCTTGTGCCTTTATTAGATTCAATTGGTTGGAATCGGTTTCATTTGGTTGCATTGGTCCCTCCCTCCCTCCAGCATGCATTCATTCAGGTGGAATCCTTTCAAATGGTTTGATTTGGTCCATCCCCCCCTCCACCATGCTTACTTTTGCCATCCATGAAATGAAACTTCTTCAAATGGTTGATTTGAATGATTGATCGGATTGGTGTCACATTGGGCGGTACATTTGAAAGGCAATGTACCGGTACATTTAGGACTCCTGTCACATTTAGCAGACTGCGGAAGCAAGTGTTATCAGCAGTAATGCGTTTTTCTGCGGACAAGGGCTTATCCGCAGAAATACTTGCGGCGGATGGATTTCTAGCAGAAAAAAGCGAAAGGGAGCAAATTTTTTGGCAAAATGCCAGATCACAGCTGTCTGTACTGGCGACAGCCTTTTGGATGACATGCGTGAATACAAATTTTGTTCTGTTTCTGAAATGCAGAATTTTTGGGTGAATTGTCACTATGCTACCCATTAGAATAAAGATCATTGATGATGATTGCTTGAGTGACAGTCACCCTTACAAGCCAAACGTTAAAGAGAAGTCAGATGATGATGTGGAGGAAATGAGGGTGGCGGACGGTGTGGAGGAAGTTGAGAGCGATGTTGAGCCTCAAGATGATTACATTGGTTTGCCGGATTCCGATGAGTCAGATTTTGCTCAAGACGTTGCCGATGTTAGTGAAGACATTGGAGATATGGGTGATGATGCTGAAGAAGATATTGAAGAAACCTGTCCGACTAGTGGTGGTGAACAGGACAAGGTTGGGCTTTTGATCAAAGTTGGTGACATCTTGGGCAAGACCAAGGACAGTGTGGAAACATTGGTATTGCTACGTAAAATATCTCGTTGATGTGTCGCCCTTTTTCTTTGGTTGCCCCCAGTGTTCATATTATTCCCCCTCAACATTCACTGTAGGCTGGGCTAACCGTTCAGTACTAGTACATCTTCCAAGGATTACCTATATCTACAATGCGCTTACGCGGTAAAGTGGCATCCGGATACCCGGGGAGCTAGTGATGGAGGCGATATGGAAAAGTCGAAGAATGCGACGACCAAACGTCGTAACTTCCGGATGAAAGCACCGAGGCCAAGAATTACAAACCGCAGTGCTCCCGTCGCATTGGTCTAAAATACCGAGAGCTTTCTTGGCATATGCAAAAGCTGGACTTGACCCACAAAGGCCACACGCTACCCTCCGCTCGTGCGGTAGCTCGGGGGGAGCGGTGTATCAAGCCCAAGTGGGTTGCAATGATAAAGGACAACGGTGCTCTGGGTTTGTCTTCCTCCACTTGCTTGAAACTTCTGGGAAAACATTTTGGGGATGCTTTCCGCAGTGCTAATTTTGAGCCGCGGGACATCTCTAATTTGTGCCATAAGCATGGCTATAAGGCTGCCACTAATTGCCATGAATTGGTGAGAAGCCTTTGCGAAAAGGAAAAGGAGGACCCGCGTTGGGTGGTTGAGGTCGAAAAAGAACCTGGTACAAACTGCTTGACTCACTTGTTCTCGATGAACCCCAGTCAAGTTCAGGCGGCCTAAAGGTTCAATTACCTTCTTAACCATGACAATACATACAATTGCAACATGTTTTTGTTTTTGCGGTGTTATTGCAAAAAAAAGAGCCAAAAACCGAGCCGGTGGCGCCAAGGTACCCCCACGGTACTTTCGGAAACCTGCTTGTGAAAAACAATACGGTAAGCCATTTTTGGGGGGGACCCCCAACCAAAAACGGTCCAGGAGCGCAAAAATGCGGTGAAACCACCCCAACTCACTTTTGTTTTTCAAAACAGTAGACACTTTGGCGGTGTCATTGCAAAAAAAAAAAATCGCCTAAAACCAAGCCGGTGGCGCCAATCTACCCCCCCGATACTTTGGGAAACTTGCTTGTGGTAACCACTAGGGTTAGGCAATTTCGTGGGGGACCCCCGACGAAAAACGATCCGAGACCGCAGAAATGCGGTCGAACCAGCCCATTGAGATCTTGTTTTTCAAAAAGTAAAAGCGCCTAAAAACTGAGCCGGTGGCGCCAAGTTACTCCCCCGGGTGCTTTTGGAAACCCGCCTCTGAAAACCAGTAGGGTGAAGCAATTTTTGGGGGGACCCCCGACCAAAAATGGTCCGAGAGCGCAAAATTGTGGTCAAATCAACCCAAATTGGCATAGTGTTTCGGAAAGTAGACTTCGTTGCGGTGCAAAGGCAAAAAAAAGCGCCAAAGACTGAGCCGGGGGCGCCAAGTTACCCCCCCGGGGGTTTGGGAAACCTATTTGTTGCACCATGGTACCAAAACACTCGGACACCTCAAAAACACCCACTTTGCCCTACGTACACACCCCCTTACCTCCCGAATACTGGTGAGATATTTCTATGGATGTCATGGGAGGGTGTGAGGCAGGGACAACGCAGTGCAAGTCTGAGAATGGCCCCGGGAATTGCCTGGGCCTTTGCTTTTTTTTTATAACTTTTCAATCAAATTAGGACAAATCAATATGCGCATATTCTAGCACATCAGTCGTTTTGGCCCCGTCGACTTGGGCAGAGCGTAAGTTTCCGCCGGTAGGGGTCGTCGGTTCGATTCCGGGGCGCCTCAGGTGCTGTGCAACCAGCGTCGGCGCCATTTTTTTTGCCACAAATCCGGCTCCGGCAAGTCTTTCGGCGGATAAGCCCTTATCCGCTGGAAAAACACATTTTGGCGGATAACACTTGCCACCGTGGAAGACTGCGCATGAACAGGCGACACGCAGGCATCTGCAAACTGCATAATACCGCTCCAACCGCTACCTAACTCCTTCAGGTGTGAATTGTTTAGAAAGATCCTGTCTAATTGGAACTGTCAGATTTTGGCGGATGGAAAATTGTTTGTTTCCTTCGTCCCGCTGCGACTTCTAAATGCTTGAAACGTCCAAAATCGGCTGTTATGATATTGAGTAGGACACATTTGAATCTTACAGTTAATGACACTTGAGTATGATTTCAATTTGGCCTTTCACAACACCAAGCTTGTCATCTTGTCAATCTTTGGAACCCATTTTGGGCTTTCATCACAAAATGTTTATCATTAAGGTACCATTTCCAACCCATTTGGGGCTTTCATCATACCCGTTTCGTCAGTCGCATGCCATCTCCAACCCATGTTGGGCTTTCATCAGACTCATTTTGTCACTCAGAGGCCATTTCCACCCGTTTGGGCCTTTCGTGGTAAGGTAAACTGACCAACAACTATACCTTTGACCAATTTCTATGCCAACATGTATAAAGTGAAAATTTCTACAAGCAAAAGTACTTTAATGAGTACCTTTATATATTCGGACCATAAAATATTGATTAGATTTCCTTCCTATGATTAGGTGAGGATGTTTCTCCCCTTTAGGGGACCGGGTGTGCCTTGATGAGTGAGCAAGTGACGCAGAACGAGGCATGCCTCGGCCGCCGAACCATGTATTTTGTACAGATTCGCGACGGCAATCGATCAATTTATCAGTTGAGAATCAGCCTGCACGAGCAGCCATTGTTTTCTCGTATTCTCTCAGAAGCCCCCGTTGTCGCGGTCGCAAATGACGGTGGCGGCTGTGCTGAGGCTCTGCGAAGTAAATTTTATAAAACAATTTTTCACAAATTAACACCTGAAAATTTATCGGGTGTTCCCCAATTGGTTTCTTATTACATTGCAACAAGTCACCGATTTTTACCTTGAGGTAAATTCCCAAGAGCGCGCTTTGACCCCCCAAGTGATAAAACAAGGGCCACACACCTTCCATTTCCTTAGGGCGAATTAGCGTGCCTCATAGGCACTGTTGATGAGGGTTTGCCCCCCTCAACCCCATAATGAGTCCATTGGATCCCAACACCAAATGCCCAAAGGGTTATCCATTTTGGGTGTTTTCCAAAAATTTGGCAATCTCATGTACTTGGCGACCAAGTACATGCAAAAAAGCGTTGAGTTGGTATAACTTCCCGCGATGCACGCCCTTACACATGGAGGATATCACTTACCATTCCCGAAGTGTGCATATAAGCTCATTGCACTTGACCATGTTTTGTGCTTGCACACCAAAAATGGGCCTTTCGAAATGAGGTCGAACTGTAACCCAAGCACTTGCATGTGAGTTCAAGGACCAAAGTTACATAAGAGTATAGGCAAACCTTGGTTCTAGGCCACTAAGTCGGGTATATAAGGCTTGGGTAGGGTTGTAGGACAAATATGGGGTCATGTCATGTGCCCATTTGGCGGGTCTACCACTCCAAGACAAAGCCGTTAATGAACCCCATATTAAGTGGAGCCCTTCTTCCCAACCCAAATCAACACTCCAAAAGTCTAACCTTCGCCCAAGGGCCCATGGAGAGAGCACCCGAAGCGATGCGGTGCGAGCAGGCTGTGTTATTTGCAATTTTCCATTTTTCCACGTGCCCACTTGGGGTGAAACAGGCACAGGCACAGGTCATCATGGTATCATTGGGGAATCTAAATGTGCATGTAATGAAGTAATCAATATGCACAAATAGCAACAAATATGCAACCATTACTACATTTATGTTTCCGCGGTGCGAACACGCGCGCTTGTCTGGTTACACACCCCCACTAGGACACAACCCAGGGGGGCACACCATGGGGCCGTGGCCGGAAAACCACAACAAGACAAGCGAGTGCCAAAAAAATAGAAAGTGTGGGTTAAGAGCAACCCCAAGGGGGAAGAGAATGGGGTTACGCCACTACAACATATTCCGGCCCAACCTACGAGGGAGATAGGGGGACTCGTGCAACCTAGGCCGTGTAGACTTAACTACTTCCCCAAGGCGAGAGGTACCAAGGGGTGAAGGCCGCCTAGGAGCTTCACATGGCTTCTCTCCCCACGGAAACAAGAACATGGGAAGAGAAGCCTAGAGCTAGTAGTGGCTCTACTACCCATGCAATGGCACAATACTCAGCAACCCCCCCACTAAGCTGAAACTCAGGGGGCTGGCTGAAAATCAGAACTGATTTCTCAAAGAAAAATGTGGGATTCAAAAATGCATGATCAGATGATGCTAATCACAGGCTGTGGAGGGGGGGTTTTTCTGATGTCCCCACCAGCCCAGCTCAGATCACCCCAAAATCTCCGATTACGGTGTCCGTGCATAGTTTTGGATCCAAAGAACAAGGCTGAGCTCTAAACCCCAAAAAACCGTGGATTTATCTTGCGGCACCCCAAAGTGGGCTTAGATTGGCAGGATTGACCTGCTCTGTGGGCCAAAAACAGAGAAATGGCCCTGCAAAAAGGCAGAAAACTGCTACCAGGCACCTGTAACCCTGGGCCAAGGGCACTAAACTGCAGTCCCTGGATCAAAAATTTTCCGATTCCACTCGGGGTGGGGCAGTGAGTGGCAGCACGGCCTTGCCAGCTCGAGATGGCCCTGACGAAGGCCATTACTGTACAAACAGTTGGAAAAGACCTGAGATGGTCAGTGTAAAAAGGGATGGCAGTGGCGACGTCAAGTGGCAAACCTGTACTGAGAAATGGCCACTGCCAAGGGAAGTACAGACACGTGTGGACAGTGCCAGAAAGACTGTGCTGACTGGACAGACAGTGCTGTGGATCAAAGATGCAGTGCTGTGCTGACAGTGTGACTGACGGACAGCAAAACTGAAACAAACCAGGGCAGGGCGAACTGATTTTCCCGGATCCCCAAACAATGACTCTTTCTCTCTCTCTCTCTCTCTCTCTCTCTCTCTCTCTCTCTCTCTCTCTCTCTCTTTTTCTCTGTCTCACCTTTTGCAACCGAGCAAGGCCAGGGACCAGAACTTGGTGCTCTGCAGAAGGGAGATTGGCCTTCAGTACACTGTCCCCGAAAATCAATACCTTCAGATGATTAACGTTAGGTACCAGAGTTTAGGAACTAAGGTAGTTTCTACGCACAAGCTGGGAGGGTTCCTTTTATACCCACAAGCTGGGAGGGTTCCTACTAAACATCTGGCTCGGCTAGGATGGTGTCTACCCACAAGCTGGGAGGGTTCCTGTTATACCCACAAGCTGGGAGGGTTCCTTCGCAACACCCTAACCTCCTAGACCCAACTTCCACACATGTGACATATGACACAGTGTAAAATCTCTTAGATGAGGTTTGGACTTGGGGTTTAAGTCCAAGTGCCTCGTGCACGTATGCACCCAACCCAACTCTCACTGGGTGCACTGCCACCTATAGTGCTGCACCATCAGTGGTGCTTTTCCCTGGAGGTTATTAGTTGGTCTTGCCTCTCCCGACCTCCCTCTTTTGCAGGGAAGTTTCTTAACACAGTTTTTTACAGCCCCCAGGATTGGGTACATAGGCTGGAAACTTGGTGGGGGTGATCAAAGCAATAATAGCCTGTCTGCTCCCTGGGAGGTGTCCCAACAGGAGCCTCAGCACTTGGCATAAGGCTATCTCAGTTAGATTCCCAGCCTCAGCCGTAGGCTGAAGGCTTCTCTTATTTTCTCTTAGGGTCATTGTGATCATAGTTGCTCTAGTGCAACCTATGTTAGATGTTGGTGTGAGGAGGATTTCCCAGCCCCCCCCCCACCCAAAAGAAAAGGTGGTTAGTTGACACTGCTCTACTCCCTGTGGTCCCCAACACTCACGGCAAGCACAAACAAACACCAACAAACGCAAACAAGCGCAAGATCCGCTCGTTGGTGGGATGGGGGGTACCCAACAAACCACCTCAAGGCAATGACAACCAAGGACCCAATGTTTCACACAAAACTTATCTCAAGCTCCAAAGGGAGCACATTTCGAACCAACTCGAAGAGAAAAGAGTGAAAACGAGTCGACGGGCGTCGACTCAACCAAAAACAAACCGAGATCAGAACACGGAACAAGCCCACGCACCTGCTGTAAGGGAACCAGTGAGCGAGGGTTGGAGGGAGCGAGCGAGTGGGTGAACGATGGGCGAGGCGTAGTGTGAGCCCAAGTGAGTGAGAGAGCGAGCGAGGAAAGCCAGAGCGAGCACACGCGAAGCGCACAGCGCGCCAGAGCGAGCACACGCGAAGCGCACAGTAAACAGCGCATGCACACACAGGAGGACATCAGATAGACCACAAATTTTGCGACTTTTCGTTATTGTGTTGTGTGATTTATGTATACTTAATTATAGCTCTGCAATGTACTTTATGTCTTCTACTAGGGTATGATACGAGCCTGAATCGGCTCTTGCCACAAGGGACTTTCTGCCCCTTTGGAGTTCTGGACTCTGGGATATATGGACCTCTCAACAACTGGGTATTCGAGTTCTTTGCACTGTCCGTGCAATGCTTGTTTGATATTGAGGTCGGAGCTCTGGAGTTTTGGCTTTGCCGATAAGTCCTCAAACATTCCATAAACAAGAGGAATCAAAGTCAAGGTCTAACCATAGACATCTCAGTGCAGTTACAAGCCTGTTTCTGCAGTTACAAGCCGATTCAGTGATTATCACTTGGCTTATGAGGCACTCGGTGACGGCTCCTCACCTTGCAAGTGCGATGGCAGGAGGGGTGGAAGGAGAGTGAGTTCTGCATTCGCGTTCTTGATCCGGCCTCAAATCAGTGTCTTGGCAGCTCAGGAGCATCCGCCACAGAGACAGAAGGACGTTTGTCCAGACACAACAAAAGGCAGCTTCGCCGCCGTAACAAAAGGCTGAGCACAACAGAAGGAAAGCTTACCAACCACTCTGTTGTCACTGCTCGTGGTGTGGATGAGTTGATAGTCCTGCGCCAAAATGACAGTGCACTCCAGACGAAGCTTGACAGTCATGTCTCCAGTTGACCGAAGCCGAGCTATCGACTGCATCAAGTTCATCGAAGCCAAGTTAGCGACTGCACCAAGGTGAAAATTCCACTCCTGGTTCGAAAATTCTTGTGGAGTTTGCAGCCCTTCCTGTCCTTCGCCAACTATGACATTGATGAAGGTCTTTCTCCTATTGTCCCAGTCTTGAAAAAACCTGAGAGGTCGAACTGAGGTGCCAGTACGGCGCCACTAACAAATTTTAGTGATCGGTATCAGTGTTCAACATCAAATTTTGAGCCGACGCTGATGACAGCGATGACGCCAACACGGGCGACGACAACACCCAAGGGAGCGACCAGCGCCAACGAGGGCGACGGCAACGCCAACAAGCGGCCGAGGGGATATCTGCTACCGGGCCTGCCAGGGCGCTGTCCAGGTTCCAGCTCAATGGCCTGGGGGTGGCTACCAGATAGCCATCGTTTACCCTATTGACAGCTACAGACAGTCATTTTGGTTCAGGTCAAGGTTCATTTTTGAAGTTTACTGTCCGTTGATTCATGACAGTTTACACAGGTTGACAGTTAGTGGTGTTTGCAATTTGTTTGCAGTTTTTGTTCAAGTTGAGTAGCTTCGACGTGTTTATAGTGGCTGAAACTGAAAGTATTTTGGTTTATGTCTTTGGTGTTATATATCCAACAGCTTCGGTACTGTTCTTTATTGTGCAGTTTTGAGCTCCCATCAGCACCGTAGCCAGTCGCTGCATGTAAATTACACAGCCAGCAGAAGCAGCCAGACAGGGCACCCAGAACAGAAACCAAACATTGGACCACTACCACGGGCCACAGCAGGCAGACAGAGCTTAATTGCCACAAGTCACACCTGCAGAACAACAAAACACAACACACGAGTTACGGCTTCAGTGACGCTTCAGCCACCAACACCACCACACGGACCCACAACAGTGAAGACATAAAGGGAGAACGGAGCATGGACCAGGGAAGCCAGGAACAGCCAGACCAGCCACAAGATCATTGAGTTTCGCAGCCAGATTTAGGCACAACTCAACCACAGGGACAGACACCACACTGACAGTGAGCGACAGTTAGCTAATGCAAGCCTAAAAACAATTTTTTTGCCAAGTCTGAGTCACGGTTGGCTCATGTCGTCAATTTGATTTGCTGTTCACATCAGAGTTCCCTGGCGGATCGGAGGCGCAAGCCTGACAACAAGAAGTGGTTGACATGGTCAGTTCTGTGCGTGGTTGATACGCTCAGTTCTGCAGCCACCATCGGTGTTCATTCCAATTTTCCATTTTTTCATTCTGATGCATGTCTAATGCCTCCGAGCGAGCTTTCCGGCATTAGGGGAGAGTCGCTGCGCCACTCCCTACTTTTTTACATTGTGCTGTACAGTGTATGGCACTTACTGAGTATACAGGTACGCCGGTCCTTTTGGGACAGAGAGTTTTTATTGCCGCCGCCCGCCCCAACCATCCTCACCGCCCGGCTTAGGGGAGTGTAAGGGAACCAGCGAGCGAGGGTCGGAGGGAGCGAGCGAGTGAGTGAACGATGGGCGAGGCGTAGTGTAAGTTCAAGTGAGTGAGAGAGCGAGCGAGGAAAGCCAGAGCGAGCACACCCGAAGCGCACAGCGCGTTAGAGCGAGCACACGCGAAGCGCACAGCGCATGCACACACAGGAGGACATCAGATAGACCACAAATTTTGCGACTTTTCGTTGTTCTGTTGTGTGATTTATGTATACTTAATTATAGCTGTGCAATGTACTTTATGTCTTCTATTAGGGTATGATACGAGCCTGAATCGGCTCTTGCCACAAGGGCCTTCTTGCCCTTTTGCAGTTCTGGACTCTGGGATACACGGACCTCTCAACAACTGGGTATTCGAGTTCTTTGCACTGTCCGTGCCATGCTTGTTTGCTATTGAGTTCGGAGTTCCCGAGTTTTGGCTTTGCCGATCAGTCCTCAAACATTGCATAAACAAGAGGAATCAAAGTCAAGGTGTACCCATAGACATCTCAGTGCAGTTACAAGCCTGTTTCTGCAGTTACACCTGCCCCCCAGCCAAAATGAACGCCAACACTCAACCCGCCAAAAACAGGCAGTAGGGCTCAGGATGATTGGCAAAAACAGGTTTCGTAAGCTCCAAAGGGAGCAAAACTCGACGAACGAAACGACGAACGCGTCCAAACTCCACGAAACTTGACGAAACCCGAGGAGGACGACAAACGAACAAAACGAAACTGCACTGATCCTACACTAGTCCTAGGCCACACTGTATACCTTACCTTAACCTTGTAACCAAAAAAAAAAGGACAGGGATGTGCACAACAGTGTCGACCCAGGGGGCTTGGCCGTCCCCCTGGGGACAAGCACAGCCACCGGCAAACAAGACAAAGCCCAGCAGGCGCGCCTGGCCTCTCCGGGCACGAGATCTAGCCCCTTTATCTGCTTTTCAGGCAAAAACCTTCAAGAATTCAAAACAAGGCCCTTCAGGCCCACCAGCCAGATGCAAGGACTAAAAAAGGCCACAGGACTGCAACAAAAGGTAAATTAGCCCCTTTATTTGCTGTGGGGCAGCTGCAAAGGCCACTTGTGGGCCATGAACGCCATGATGCACAAGAAGACCACTCAGGGGGCATGGCATGCTATGATACAAGAGTGCCCACGGGTGTGAAACACACACATAATTATTATGTCGGACTCTCCACTGGTAAGAAAGTCCACCCAACTGCACACCGAAATACTTCGCAAGGATATCAGGAGTCAAGGAGTCCAAGGCCGTCAACATAGCTCAACTTGGCGGCATGATGGGGCAGCCAGACCCTCAGTGTCCAAGTCATAGTCCTCAGGGTACTCACCAGTCAGGTAGTCAGGGATGGAGGCCAAGGAGAACAGGATCAAAGGGCCCCAAGGCTGGATGTGGGGCCAAACGTGGCAAAATTGGTGAAGTCGATCATAATGCAGCCCCAACGACTGCAGTGGTCTGGGAAAGGGCAAAGGAAAGGTTGAAAAATCCCAAATATCCCAAGAAACCTCCAAGCTGAAGGTAGGGGCACCAGTAGCCCCGAAATCCTAATAAGGCTGTAATGGCCATAGCCCTGGCGAGCCTGCTACGAAGTAGCGCAGCAGCAGGACCGTAATGAGCAAAACAAATCTGCTGCGGCCTCTGCACCATGAAACAGGCAGAGGCACAGGGCATCATTGTATCATTGGGGAATCTAAATGTGCATGTAATGAAGTAATCAATCTGCACAAATAGCAGGTAGGTAGGTAGGTGCACTCGGTCGTGGAGAGGCGCCCCATGGTTCCCCCTGGCGTCGCCCCTGTGACGAACAGGAAGAGGCTCCGCGCGTGAAGAGGGGACACGGCTTACTTCCCGCTAGACCTGACTGTTGGTCCCCAACAAAGCGGCCCCGGGCAACACCGGGAGGGCTGATCGCCGCCAGCGTGACGTGCTTGTCTCGCTGGGAGGGTGTGCCCCCGTGCTTGCGCACGTCCCCTCCTTTGGGCGGAACCCTAGAGGTTCACCGGACTTCCTGGCGTATCCCGTTCCCAAGGCATGCATGCACGTTCTTGGTACTAGGGTTCCGAGGCGCTTGGGTGTCGCACGCTCCGCCTCGAGTCCCAAAGCAGCGCAGGCCTTAGGATGCAGCCTTACCCCCGGTCTCCGGATCTCGTTTGGCCGGGTCACCTGCATGGCACGGGCTGCCTCAGTGCCCGGGCTGTGGGCACTGGGTTTCCTACTGTTGTGCGTCGTTTGTGTTTGGGTCCGGTTGGCCGTTGGGTGTGGGTTTTGTTAACCCCGCCAGTCCTGGCTGGGGTCTTGGGTGGGTGTGTTTGGGCACGGTTTGTGGTGTTGTCCCTCTACTGTCGGCTGTTTGTGGTGTTCGTGGTTGGGGTTCGGTTTCGGCCTGCTTATCCGACCTGTCTGGTTTCGTGGGCGCCCTGCTTGCCCCCCGCCGTTTCAGGTTCCGGCGTGCGGTGTGGGCGTGTGTGCTGGGCCCGGGTCTCGGCTGTGCCCAGCCCTTCTTGGCTGGGTTGTCGGGGTGTGTTTTTTGCGCTTTTTTTTTTCTCTTTTTTTTTTCTGGGTGTTCCTGTCCCGGGCCTTGTGGTCCCTGTCCCCCCATCCCCTTTCTTTCGGGCTGGGCTGGTGGCTCTCTCTTTTTTTTTTTCTGCTTGTTTCGGTGTCCCTTTTCCCGGTGGGCCGCTGTTCCTGGCTTGGTGTTGCCGGTTTTGGGTGGGTGGTCCCCCTGTGCCTCTTTGGGGGTCCTGTCTTCGGTGCCTTTTGGGGGGGGGTTTGGCCGCCTCTGGTGGTGTTGGCGGGCGGTTTGGCGGCTGTGGGCTGTTTTCGCGCCTTTTCCCCCTCCCCCCTCCGTTTTTTTTTTCGGGGGGGGGGCTTGCCTGTTCCTCCCTCTGCCTTCCCTGGGCTGGTGCACCCACTGGCCTGCATTCAGTGTTGTGTTCCGGGCTGCTGTTTTCAGTTGCGTTCTGTTTGGCCGCGTTCCGGCCCCATGGGTCGGGTGGGCTATGTACACGGTGGGCTCGGCGCCCCTTCTTGCCAGGTTAGGTCCTGGCTCTGCCGGCTGGGCGGCTGCGCCAGGCAGCTGCTTGTGGTTCTGGGTTAGGGGGCTGGGGTTGTTCGTGCCCTTTCCCCTGTGCGGTGCCGGTTTTAATCTTCTGGGTGGTCCGCCACCGTTGTTGCCAGGCGCGCTGTGGCCCCGTGTGTGGCCTGCGGTGCTGGTGTGTGGCGTGCTGGTGCGGCGCCTTCCAGGGTATGTGCCGGCTGGCTTCGGTTAGTCCTTCAGGTTAGGGTCAGTTGTGTCGTCTTGTGCCGCTCTGTGCCGCGTCGTGCCGCGTCGTGCTGTGGCGCGTTGCACTGTGGCGCGCTGTGGTGCGGTGTGCCGTGGTCTCGCGTGGTGCCGCGGTGGGTCAGCGGAGGTCAGCCTGGCCCGTGTCGTGGTGCGGGGTGCGGGCCGGAGTGTGGCTGGCTGGTGGCTGGGGGGTGCGGTTAGGTGTGGGTGTCTCGCTGGGTCCGTGCTGTGGGGGCTTGGGCGTGCCGCTCGGGCTGGTGGGTCGGGTAGGTCGATCGCGTGACGGTCCGTGGGGTTGCCCTCCCTGGGGGCCTGTGCCTTGGTCCCGTGTCCTCTGGGGGTTTCGGTCCCTAGTCCTGGTCGCTGTGGCCGTGCCTTCGTCCTCTTCCGGTGCCTGTGAGGTGGCCCTTGTGGTGGCCGGGGTCGTCGCCTGGCGGTGAGGGCGTGGTGGTGCGCCGTGCGGCGGCGCTCCCTGCGGCTTCCTCTGTGGGTGTGGCCCGTTCTCCCCGTGTAGGTGTGGCCTCCATTCTCCGGGTTTTTTTCTGGTGGCTGGTGGGTGTGCGCTGGTGTGATCCGCACGGCGTCCGATGCTTGCTTCGGTGGTGTGTGTTGGGGGGTGCGCCCCCGGGTGTCGTGGGGTGTTTGGTGGGGGTGGGGCGGCGCTGGTGCCCCCGTCGTGGTATGCCATTCCTGGGTGTGGGTCGTGGCGCCTCCGTGGTGCCCTTTTCCTCCGTGCCTTGGTCCCCGCTCCCGCCCCTTCCTGGCTCTTGGGTGGTTTCCTGCCCCCATGTGGTGTCTCTTCCGGCGTCCTGTCCCTGTGAGTTTCTGCCCTCACTTGGGGCCCCTCCGTGCCCTCTTGCCTGAGTGCTCCTTGGTGTCCCTTGCCCTTCCCTTGCCCTTGTCCTGCCCCTTCCTGGTGTGGTGGTGGCGGGAGGGGCGGGGTGGGGAGGGGGCGCCGGCGGCCCAGGCCTGGGGGTGGGTGGCCCGGAGCCACTGGCGGAGGGCTTGGGGGGTGTAGGGGGGGCGGAGGCCCTGGACCGCATCGCGGAGGAGGGCCTCCCATGCCGCTTGCGGCATGATGGCCTCCGGGGCGGCCTCGTTGGGGTTTTCGGGGGTGCGGGTGCGCACCTCCTCGAAGGTATGCACCATGTGCACCCCTTCGTGCCTTCCCGCTCCCCCGGCCCACTTCACCCAGCGACGGACCTCCTGCAGAGCGGGGGGAGACCACGAGGCGAGGTGGGCGGGGGCCTGGGGGGGGGAGGGGTCCGTGCCCGGGGTCCTGGAGCGGCGGGGGGAGGACGTGGACCTGCGGTGGTGGCGGGGGTGGCGGTGCCTGGGGGAGCGGGAGCGGCGGTGACGGGGGCTGGGGGTGGAGGACGGGTACGGGCGGGGGGGGGAACGGGAGGGGGAGGTGGACATGGGGCGGCGGTGGCGCGCTTGGTGGCGTCCGGAGGAGCGGGGGTGGTGGTGGCGGGGGCTGGGGGTCGTGGATGGGTATGGGCGGCGGGGGGAACGGGGAGCCCGGCAGGGGGTGTGGGGGGAGGGGGAGGTGGACGTGGGGCGGCGGTGGCGTGCCTGGCGGCGTCGGGGGGAGCGGGAGCGGCGGTGGCGGGGGCTGGGGGTGGGGGTCTTGTATGGCCGGTGGGGGGAGGGGGAGGTGGACATGGGGCGGCGGTGGCGCTCGTGGTGGTGCCTGGGGGAGCGGGAGCGACGGGAGCGGGGTCCCGGGGAGTCGTGGTGGTACCTGGGGGAGCGGGAGCGGCGCGAGGGGGTGGTTGAGGCGCGGTGGGAGCGTGGGCGCCATGGGCGAGTGTGCTGTGCGGGGGAGGAGCGGGAGCGCCGCCGTTTGCGGGACCGGGCCTCATCGCTCGAGTCGGGCCAGTCAGGAGGCGTAGGCGGCCCCTGGGGGGCTTCGCGTGGTGCCGCCTGGTACTGGGGGGGGGGGGGGGGTGGTCCCCCGTCGTCCATGGATCCGCCACGTAGGGGTGTGGTGGCGGCAGCGGCTGGTGGTATGGGTCGGGTGACTGTCCTTGGCGGGGTTGGGCCTGGGGGGTGCCTTCGGCGTGGACGTGGTGGCCGGGGGGAAAGGGATAAGGTTCTTGGTACGGGGGGGGGTGGCTGGTACGGGGGGGGTGGCCCCTGGCGGTAGGTGGGGTATGCGAGTGGAGCGCTCGGCTGCCATCCCATTCGCTGGTGCTGTTCGTGCACGGGGGGTTGTGGCCCGGTGGGGTAGGGCGGTGGGCAGTGGTAGTGGTGGGGGTGGTGTTGGTAGTGGTGGTGGTGGGGCCGCTGGTGGTGGTGGTGTGGGTAGTGGTGGGGTTGGTGTTGTGGGTATGGCCCATGGACCCCTTGTGGGTTTTCCGGTCCCCCTTGTGGGGATGGGGGGTTGGGCATCGTGGGCAGTCCCCGGGGCTGCACTATGTGGTGGGCAGGGGGGGCGGGTCGGGGGCCGGGCTTGACGGTGACGGTGGTCGAGGGGTCCAACGTCCCTGGGTCGGTTTGGCTGGCGGTGGTGGTAGTTTGTGGGGGATGGATGACGGGGCGCTTGGTGACGGGGATGCGGACGAGTGCTTGGACGGGATCGTGGTGGGTGGCCGTCTCTGCGGTGGTGGTGGCTGCTGGTGGGAGGGGGGCGTGGGTTGCGGTGGGTGGGGGGTCGTGGCTTGGGTGAGGGTCCGGGTGGGGGTGGTGTCGGTTGGGTTTGTGTCGTTGCGTTTGTGGTGTTGTGTGTGCTCGCGTGGGCGCCGGCTTGGGTTTGGGGTCGGGTTTGGGGTTGGGGTCCGGTTCCAGGTTGAGGAGTACCTCTGTCCAGAGGTGTGAGGGCGCCGACGTCGGGTCGAGGGTCGTCCCGGTGCGTTGCCGGGGTGCCCGAGTCGCCTGTTTGGGGGTTGGGGGGTCGCTGTGTGCGGCCCCGGCTTTGGCTTTTGCCGTGGCCTTGAGGATGAGGGCGGCGGGGAGGCGGGGGTCGGAGGATGAGGTGGAGGAGGTGGACGAGGCTGAGGATGAGGAGGAGGTGGTGGACGCAGGTTGGGCTGTGATGCGGGCGGGCTTGCGGGCGGCGGCTTCTGCTGCGGCCACGGCGGGGAGGATGGAGGGCAAGTCCTCAGGCTGTAGGTTGGGGGCGGGCGGCTGGGGGGGCCCGGTCGTGACCTGGCGGCCCGGCGGGCCGATCTGGTCGGCAGCGGCGGGGGAGGGAGGCGCGGGGCTGTGGCCTTCTCCTTCTGGGCTTGGCTTGGCCCGGGTCCTGCAATGTGCGAAGTTGTGTGGGTTGGCGTCCGCGCGGGGAACAGTTCGCGTGGGCTGCATTCAGCGGCCGGGGGGGGTGGCCTGGGTCCTCTGGGGTGTGTGCAGGGGGCGTGGGCGGGCCACTGGGTGGGGTGGGCGTGCCGCGGGGCGCGGGGCTCCTCTCGGCGGGTGTGTGGGGGTTGTCGAGTGTGGGGGGTGGTGAGGGGTGTTCGGCGGGTGGGTGTGTGGCGGGCGTGTGCTGGTGTTCGGGCGGGTGGGGGAGGCCCGTGTCGCGGGGCGCGGGGGTGCGCGCGATGGTGGGCGTGTGTGGGTCTCCGGTTGAGCAGCGAGAGGGGAGGGGCATGGGCGGGGATTGTGCGGTGGGGTGTGCTGTGTCGGTGTATGTGTCCGCTCGCCGCGGCGCGCTTGCTTGGCCAGTTGTAGGCCGGGCGGTTTGGAGGAAAAGCTTGCCGTCTTCTGCTGCCGCGGCAAGGATTTCGCAGACGAGCTTGCGTATCTGGTGGACCTCTTGGCCAGTGGTGGGAAGGGGGTATGCTAGCTTTGGGCTAAGACCCGCGCGGTTGAGGACCCTGTGGATGGCGTGGTACCCGCAGGTGAGGGACTGCTGCGGTCTGGGGGGGGGGTTCGGTCGTGTGTCCGGGCCCGCCTCGACTTGTGTGTGGGCGGTGGGGATGGCCCAAACCCAGGGCACGGTCCCCGTGGGTGGCCAGCGGCGCTGGATCCAGTGGGTTAGGCAGAGCATGGCCAATCCCCGGTGGTAGCCCGCCTTCCCTGAGGTGATTTGGGCCAGGGCGCGGGCTGGGGGCTTGTCCCCTGGCTGGAGGCCGCCCCTGAGGACCCTGTGCTGGGTGGTGGGGTCTCCTACTGCCCCTGGTGGGGCGGTCTCTGGGGCGAACATGGTGTCTGTCTCTTGGATGAGCCATTGCGGGCCGGGGGACGTAGCCGTAGCGGCTATCACGTAGTAGTGGCCGCGCTCGAGGACTGTAACCCAGACCTCCGGCGGGGGGTGGTCACTGTCTGTAGGTGGGGGAGGGAGGTCGTCGTCTGGGGTGCGGAGGCCGGCGGCGCGGAGGGCGGTGTCGCGGGTTGGTGCGGTGGCCTGTTCCCACTGCTCCGGGCGGTTCGGGTCCGCTGGGTGGTCCGTCTCCGCTGGGGCCCGTTGTAGGCGTACGGTCCCTTGAGGCGTGACGTTGATGCCGGTGTCGTGCGTCAGGGCCTGGCCCCATTCGATGGGGGGGATCCAGACGTGCTGGCCCTGGTTGTGTTTGCGGGCTCGCCAGAGTACGAGGTCTACGATGGTCTCGTGGTGGCCGCTGCCTGGGGTGGTCAGGTCCCGGAGGGCTTTGACGGTGAGCTTCGTCCAGTCCTCTTGTAGGCGGTACCAGCCCAGGGGGGTGGTCGGGGCCCTGTCTTGAAGGGTTGCTCGGAGGAGGTTGGGGTCGCGGATGGTGGCCGGTGTGAGGGGGGGGTGCCCTGGGTCCGGGGGGGGTGGGCCTGATGGGCTGCCGGGATTTTGCGCGTCTACGTCGATGCTTGGTTGGCCCTGGTTGGGCTCGGCCGGACTGGGCGGTGCCGGGTGGCTTCTTGGGTGAGAGATGGGCCTCGGGGCGCTGTGGTGGTGTCTTGGAGACTTGTGGATGGAGATGGGGGGCGCGTGCGGGGCGCGGAGTGGGTTAGTGGACGTCTGGGTCATGCACGGCATGGTAATGGATGAGACGCTGCATGTGTTCCCTGGCGGTGGGGTCGGTGAGTTGCTCCGCGTGTGTTAATAGGAGGTGTTTGCGGTGTACCATTTGGGACGCTGCTCTGCGGACTGCCTCTCGCTGGAGGTGTGCTGCTGCCTCCATGGGGCTTTTCGTGTGTTTGGTGAGGTGTCGGTGCAGGGCCTGTGTCACCGCCCCTCTCATGGTGGCTTCTTTGATCAGGGGGTCCCGGAAGAGGTGTTCCGTGGCCTGGTGTGCGTGGCTGTGGGTTGGCCATCCTTCACGTTGTCGCAGGGTTTCCGCCGGGGACCAGCCCACTAGCGTGCCCCTGCCTGTATGGAGGGGGCATTTCTTGAAGTGTTCCCAGTCCTCCGGGGTGGTTTGGTCGCACGGGCAACGGGTGTGATCTTCGGGGACGTGGATGTGCTTGCGGGCGAGGCATCTGGCGACCCTGGTGAGGAATGGTAGTTGCTCCCTGAGGAGCTGGATGCGTCGTTTTTGGAGGTGGGCTGGGACGTTTGCTGGGCGCAGCGCTGAGTGGTAGAGGGGGATTTGCAGTCTGTCCTGGAGCTCCTGGATGTGCGCCCGGCTGTCTGCGTCGCCGAGCACGCGGTTGAGATGTTGGATGGGGTTGGGGTAGTGGTATGCTCTGTCGTGGGAGGAATAGGGGGCGTCCTCTGGTACCCAGTCCGGGGTCTGATGGGGCTCGGGTACAGGGGGCACGTGTTGGAGGTGTTTGTGGTTGCGGCCGAGGTCAGGGATCTGGAGGGCTGGTAGGTGTGTTGTGCGCTGGTGTACTGCCTGGTTGTCGAGCTTACCATTTCCGTATTGGTGTCTGTGGGACTCTTGTTTCACGATGTGGAGTTGGACGTAGGGGGGAAGGCTGCGAAGGGCTTTCCAGAGCAGCAGTGCCTCGGTGCCGAGGCTCTTCGCGGTGGCTTTGTGAAGTGGTTGCCTTGCTATGCGGAGGAGCAGGTGTGTGTCGACAGTGGCGTCTACCACGAACCAGACCCGGACGATGTGCGGGGAGTGGGCGGGTACGTGGGCCGCGATCTCGGTGATGGCGTCAGCCATGGCCCCCAGCTCCCCGTGGGAGGAGGCCCCATAGGTGGTGTGGCCCGTGTGGTGGTCCATGTGGTAGTGTCCCCCGGTGTGGGTTAGCTGCAGGGTGGCCCCTCCGGTGATGGGCGTGAGGGCGGATTCGCCTGAGGCGTCTGTGAAGAAGAGCCGGTCCGCCGGTGATGGTTGTGGGAGGCAGCATGGGTTCATGGGCAGGTAGGTGTATATGGCAAGGCCCGTGGCGAGATGGGCTACTGGGGTTGTGGGCTGCAGGATGGGGGTGGCGTACACCCCTATTCCTTTGGAGATGATGTGTTTCGCTTGGGGGGACAGGGCTATGAGTCCCTGCTCCAGCTGTCCTTGTGTGAGGTAGGAGTAGATGTAGTGGAGGATGTAGGCTGTGTCGGGGTTTAGGTCGTGGCATGTGAGGGTTTGTGTTCGGTGCTCCGGTGTGTGGCAGGAGTGGTGGAGCGGATAGTAGGGGTGCTCGTGCTTGCCCGTTCTGCCTGGCTCGTACATGCTGTAACGGATGGCGACTCCTGCCGGGTCGGGGCGGGGCCATGTGGGTGTAGTGGTGAAGAGCCACTTGGGCGCGTGGTCGGGGTTCCATGCTACCGTGGGGTTAGTGTCGGTGCGGTGGAACCATGGGGCTACCCATGCGTTGTAAGGGAACCAGTGAGCGAGGGTCGGAGGGAGCGAGCGAGTGAGTGAACGAGGGATGAAGCATAGTGTGAGCCCGAGTGAGTGAGAGAGCGAGCTAGAGAAGCCACAGTGAGCAAGAGAGAGCGCACGCGCACACCAGAGCAGAATTTTTGCGCCGCTCATGAATAGAGATAAGCGATATATGTCAATATGCGTGATTTGCATTCGTGTATACTTACGGGCCATGGTATGTGTCTACTTCCTTTAGGGGATTCTCAGCATGAATTGTCTACTGAGGAGTGAGTCTCCTGTGGACATGTGAATATCACCGCCGTATATGAGTTAACTAACACATCTCGTATTTGCTCTGCCCGGGACGTGTTTGCCTTGTCGGATTTTCTGTACTGGATTTCGTTATTGGATTTCATTATCAAATATTCAAGATAGTGGGCATAAAGAGAGAGACTCCAAAAGCCTCGTCTGCCAATCAGGCTGTACCCCGAGAAAGAATCAAAGTGCTTACAAGACAAGTCAGCACTGCACTTACAAGACAATTCATGAGCAGATGCTCTGATGATGAGGCAGCATGCCGGTTGTGCCGTCAATATGGCCGGCCGGGGTGGAGAACCCACACCACTCAAGAATGTCACCGAGAAGAGTGCTTGACGGAACGAGATGCCTTGAAGCAAGCTCAACGCCGTGAAAAGAGACAGCGAAGGAAACTCCGCACAGTCATGGTACAACCCGTGCAAGTGGGTCAAATCACACGAAACCCCAGTGCAGTCGCCTCGCCAGGTCAAGTGAAGCCCGAAAACTCTCATATGACAGCAATTCCCTCTCCATCGTGCCCCTGAGAGGGGAGTTAACTCTGTATGGCTGTATGTTCGCAAACTTGCATAACCTTCCCTGATCGCTGACTCAATGTCTTCTGCGCCCACTGAAAATTTGTGGCGCCAGCTCAGTCTTCAACGAAGGAGCTCAGAGTGAATTCAAATTCGTTGCGTGAGCAGGTTCTGGGAGCGAACCAGCAGCGAACAAGTTCCAGAGGAGGTTTTTGATTCTAACCTGTATGTTTTGTGGCTTTGGTCACCAGGAATGCTCGCAAGTTGCAACCAGCGACCGATGACACCTTCGAACAAAGCCCAGAAGAGACCTTTGATTCTTTGATTCCAGTGCACTTGAACTCTCGTTTGGTGCGAGCTCTGCAGGAGTCCATTGCATCTGTGCTTTGCGGACAACGACAAGGAGCTTGGGAAAAGCGACGCGATCGAATTGCAGTTTCCTTGGTGTTTGCTGCTTGCGCATCTTTCTGAATTTGTTGAAGGTTTGATCAGCAAGTTGAGTTTCACAAATGCAAGGAATTGGAGTCTGTGGACGCGTTGTCACCACCTTTATGCTCCAGCGCGTCACATGTAGGCTTTGTGGCTTTGGACACAAGTTGCAACTTCTCTTCTGAGTACTTACAAGGTTTACTTCTTGTCCGTCCTTTGCAATTTGGAGTTTGGGACACTTTTGGACCAACTGGAGTCTCAGAGCTCTGATTTGGACAATTCGAAGCAAATGGAAGCGCGCGAAGTGCTTCGGCGCGCGTCGACGGTCGTCGACGGTCGTCGGCGAGTGTCTGTGTGCTGCGAGAGAGTTTCTGTGGCTTCTTATGGCCTCATTTGGGGTTAAATTGGCCATTTGGGTCAAAATTTGGTCAGTTCTGGACATCTTGGAATTTGCTGCACGTGAGATGATTCTCGCGCGTACGTGCGACCTACTGGGCGCACGCGCGACCTACTGGCTGCGTGCGTGAGATCCTCTTTGGTCTCCAAGTCCATTCAAGTGTTGGTGGGTTTGATCTTGACCCACAACCTTTCAATTGGGCTGCAGGCAAATCATGGGCACATGGACAAGGATCATCCTCCACATCTCCTTCATTGTCTGGTGCTGGGCCTGCCAGGGCGCTCTAAAGTAGTTTGAAGCTTTGAGAACCTGAATTGATAACACTTTCCTACCTTCTTCCCTTTCTCTGAATGTTGAACAAAAATTGTGGTGAATACCCAAAGGTTGTGAACAAGTATGGTAGGTCGAAGTTATTCTTCTTTCTCCATGACCAGAACTCGCGCGTGGAACCATTTTGGCAGGTCGTTTCTGAGTGCAGGTGTGTTTATTCCACTCGTCGCCACTCTTCCTTTGTGCTTTTAGCTCCATTTTGGTTCACCTTGAGTTTTCAGTCAAACAAAAAAATAATTTTGGACAATTGTCCTGGGTGACACTCATCGTTGTGGTTTTTCGACACACAAGTGCGTTCGTCGCACTCGTCGCCACTCGTTTTCTGTGGCGCCAACGCCTTTCAAGCTTGTTGTTCAGTTTTTGGAGACTCATTTTGTCTTAGATTTGATTTCTCAATACTGTGACACATTTTTGCCTCAAGCGACCAGCGTCGGTTGAACACCGCCTTTGGTCTACAAGACTTGTTTGAACTTTAGTTGCAGTGCCTTGCCTACTTTGTCTAGTCTGTTGATTGTTGGGACCACCCATGCAGTTAGAGGTGTGTACCTCATGAGTCAATTTTGTGAAGGTTGTTTTCAAAAAGTCTGTTTGACGAGTGACGAATAGTTGTGGAAATATAATTGTGTTAGCTCTTGAGTTGATTGTTGCTTGACTTGATTGTTCAAGTGTTATGCAGTCACAGCATATTGGCACACCATTGCTTGTTTCGAGTCATCAGACAACTTTGTTCTAGTTGTGTAAAGGTTCGTGTGAATCATTCATTGTCTCCCTTTTGTATCAAGCCTTGAGTCCAGCACCAATGCCTAACCTCCAGGTGCCAAGGTAAACACAGCTTTTTTCAGATCTTTCCCTGTGTGAGTGTGACTCTCTTACCGCTTGTGTTGGTCAGGACACGGAGAACGCATTGTGATAAAGATAGGTATATATAGTCGCCTTGTTAGTTGACGTCCGCATAGTCTGTCACTTACCTACCTGCCACCACCGGTGACCTCTCGCCATATTTGCATTGCAGTGAGGGTTAAGTGGACTGAGCTACCGGTGAGGTCGGAGTGTGCTCCTAGGCTGGACTAACCGCTGTGTTGAAGGGGTACACCGAGGAGTCCACAATTTCTAACCCAAGGCCAATCTGGGTGCAGACAGGCCAAGTTACAGTACGGGGCATGGCGTAACGAGGACTAGGGTAGAGGAAATGAACCAGCGCGGGCAACAGTGTAGGATGAGACCACCAGTGACCGGCAGACCTGAGTGAGTGCCAGTGCAGGACCACAACCATCAACACGGAGTAGTATTAAATTTGATCCTGAGTCTACATGTAAGCATCCTCTTACGTAGGCCAAGACTACTCGTGTACCACACAAACATGAAACCCAACCGAGTGACGGCTTAGGTGACGCCTCGGTGCAACAAGCAACCACCACACGAAAAACACAGCCACCAACACACAGAGCAAGCGCGGGCCCACCACCAAGGTACCCGATGCACACCCAGCCAGATGCCAGGCACAGGCGTATGCGTACGCGTGTGATGGGGAATAATTCCCTGCTGAGGCCAACAGCCACGAACACCACAGCCAGGAGGACCCAGAGAGGGCGCCAGGCACCAAGACCCAACAGAGGGACCAAACACCACATAGGGCGCACAGAGCGACGCACACAGCGCGCGCGGCCCACGCAAACAGCAGACAGGCAGAAAGGGCACAGAGGTGCAACATACACCAAAGCATGAGGCTATTGTTTTTGTGCCTCCGAGCAAGCTCTCCGGCATGTAGGGGAGTGCTCTGGCACTCCTTACGTACAGACACACATGCATGCTACACACACTAAGTTAAGTGTAGGCATTTCTTTGGTAACTCTCAGTCAAATTGATTTACTGTCCCCTTCAGAATTCCCTGGCGGATCGGAGGCGCAAGCCTGACGACGACCAGTGGTTGTTACGCTCAGTTCTGCAGCGTGGTTGATACGCTCAGTTCTGCAGCCACCCTCTGTCTTCTCTCCAGTTTTCTTCAGACCAGCCACAAGATCATTGAGTTTCGCACCTAGATCAGGCACAGCACAAGCACAGAGACAGACACCACACTGACAGTGAGGGACAGTCGGATGAAGCCATCAGGCCAACAAAGTTTCGCACCTAGGTCAGGCACAGCACAAGCACAGAGACAGACACCACACTGACCGAGCGGCCTTTTTACAATGGTTACAATCCTTTGCCCTATTCACAGCTACAGACAGTCATGTTGGTTCAGGTTAAGGTTCATTTTGAAAGTTTACTGTGTGTTGATTCATGTCAGTTTACACAGGTTGACAGTTAGTGGTGTTTGCAATTTGTTTGCAGTTTTTGTTCAAGCTGAGTAGTTTCGATGTGCCTAGTGTGGCTGAAACTGATTCGCCAGTTATATGTTGTGTGTTGTATGGCTTGTCCAACGGCCATAGCCAGTCGCTGCATGTAAATTACACAGCCAGCAGAAGCAGTCAGAGCACCCAGAACAGAAACCACGAGCCACTACCACGAGCCACAGCAGGCAGACAGAGCTTAATTGCCACAAGTCACACCTGCAGTCAAGCATTCTTTCGCCACGAGTCAGTTAGTAAGTCAGAATTCCCTGGCGGATCGGAGGCGCAAGCCTGACGACGACCAGTGGTTGATACGCTCAGTTCTGCAGCGTGGTTGATACGGTCAGTTCTGCAGCCACCATCTGTCCTCATTCCAATCATTACCCGATCCGATTATCCAATCATTCAATCTTGCATTGTCTAATGCCTCCGAGCAAGCTCTCCGGCATTAGGGGAGAGTCGCTGCGCCACTCCCTACTTTTTTACATTGTGCTGTACAGTGTATGGCACTTACTGCGTGTACATGTACGCTGGTCCTTTGGGACGACAGTTTTTTTCTTCTTGCCGCCGCCCACCCCAACCATCCTCACCGCCCGGCTTAGGGGAGTGTAAGGGAACCAGTGAGCGAGGGTCGGAGGGAGCGAGCGAGTGAGTGAACGAGGGATGAAGCATAGTGTGAGCCCGAGTGAGTGAGAGAGCGAGCGAGAGAAGCCACAGTGAGCAAGAGAGAGCGCACGCGCACACCAGAGCAGAATTTTTGTGCCGCTCATGAATAGAGATAAGCGATATATGTCAATATGCGTGATTCGCATTCGTGTATACTTACGGGCCATGGTATGTGTCTATTTCCTTTAGGGGATTCTCAGCACCAATTGTCTTCTGAGGAGTGAGTCTCCTGTGGACATGTGAATATCACCGCCGTATATGAGTCAACTAACACAACTCGTATTTGCTCTGCCCGCTATGTGTTTGCCTTGTCGGATTTTCTGTACTGGTTTTCGTTATTGGATTTCATTATCAAATATTCAAGATAGTGGGCATAAAGAGAGAGACTCCAAAAGCCTGGTCTGCCAATCAGGCTGTACCCCGAGAAAGAATCAAAGGGCTTACAAGACAAGTCAGCACTGCACTTACATGCGTAGGCCTATGGTGGTAGGTGGGTTGTGGGGTGGGTGTGGTGGCGTGCTATGAGGTGTAGTACAGGCAATGGTGTGGTTGGTGCCTCGGGGTCACAGGCCCAACATGTTCGTGGCATGCTCTGGGAATCTTTGGGGACCCGTGGTAGGTCTCGGGCGGTCATGTGGTGTTTCGGTATGCGCCATTTTGCCCCGTGGTGGATGACGGTGGTCTGCGTGGGTTTGGCTTCATTCGGGGCCAGTAGTAGGGTTAGTGGTGGGACTGGGCCTGTCACCGGGGGGACGGGTTCCTGTTTCGATCGGGTGGGTGCGTAGGGCGGTGTCGCTGGGATTGGTCGGGGGTGTTGCTTTGTTGATTCTCGGTAGGCTGTGTGCATGTCTTTGCTTCCCGGTAGAGTGTGTCCCGCTGCTCATGCCGTCTGCCTGAGGTACTGGTGGAAGAGGCGGTATTGTGGCCATTCGGGAAGCTGTAGAAAGGGGGTGTGGTGTGCCCCGCTGTGGTGCAGCACCCGCATTTGGGGGAGGGTGACATATACTATGGTGATGGAGGCCCCGACAAGGTCTATGGTGTGGATGGTGCCCTTGGGGTGATGGTGGAGGTCCCCGCAGAGGACCGCTAGTGGCCCTTCCTCTGGGCACGTGTGGTTGGTGAGTATGGCGTGGTGTGGGGATGGGAGGAGAAGCTGCAGGTGGTTCCACAGGCGCGTGTTCATGTTGGTGGGCATGCCCGTCTGTTTGAGTACCCAGCGCGGGCATGTGTTGCGGGCCCAGTTGTGCGGCTTTGAGGCGGATTGCGGTGACCTCGCGGACCTCCGGTGAGTGGTTGTGGGTCATGCGGTGAAGGAGGAGGGCGGTGTGTCTGGTGTAGGCCGCTTTCACCTCGTCCCCTATGGCGTCCCCATAGTGGGGCCATGCCGCTCGGATGGCGCGGGTGGGTATGGAGGTGGGCCCGCCCCCGTGTTCTGCCCATGCCTTGGTCACGGCGCGTGTGGCCGGCTGGAGGGCGGTGGTCGGGTGTGTCAGGTGGAGTGCTTGGAAGCCTATCGAGGCGTTCAAGACCCCGGTGAGGTAGTACGCCAGGCTCTGGTGGGACAGGGAGAGGGCCTTGGTGGTCGGGGACGCATATCTGGGGAGATGGGCGATGTGTGATTGCAACTTGGGAGGGAGGGTGGCGTCCTCAGGGTTGGCGGCCTGGATTACCCCCAGGTGGGTGGTGGTTGTCACGACTTGCATGGGGGGCCCTTGTGGCCCTAGGGTGGGAGGTGTGGCAGACCCCTTGATCATGGCCACTGACTTTGTGGGGTGGACGATGAGGTTGTTGTGGGAGAGGTAGGAGACGATCACGTCCAGTAAGTCATTGGCCTGTTGGGTGACCGTTGGCCCGGGGTCCGGGGCATGGGGTTCGTGTGGGGTGTGCGCGACCGTGAGGTGGGTGTCGTCCGCGAAGCCCACCAGGGGGGAGAGGAGGGGATAGGGTGCGTAGGCCGGGTAATCCTGCTCGATTGCCAGGGCCAGGGGGAGCGTCACTAGAAGGTACAGGAAGGGGCCCTCTGCTCCCCCTTCGGGGACCCCGCTGCCTGGCTCCAGGAAGGGGGTGAGGCCTGCTCCAGTGCGGACCGTGTATTTGCGGGTGCGGATGTAGCCGGAGGTGAAGTTGTAGAAGGGGAGGCCTAGGCGTTTCCATACCGCTTCTAGAAGGAGCAAGGGGGTGTTCGGGAAGGCTCCTTTGACGTCGAGGGAGGCGATGATGAGGTCCACCGTGTCCATGTCTGCGATGGTGTCCTGGAGGAAGATGGCCTCGTGTGGGGACCGGCCTGGGATGGCCCCCCAGAGGCTTGCTGGTATGTGGGGGTCCAGGTGGGGGCGGATGCGGCGCAGGAGGATGGTCCAGACGATTTTGACCTCCGTGACCGCACAGACTATGGGGCGCCAGTTATCCGGGTTTGCCCAGTCCCCTTTTTTGTAGAGGGGGCGGACAACGTTTGCCCAGTCTGGTGGCAGGGGGGTCCGCCCCGTGACGATGTCCCAGAGGCGGTGGGCGAGGATGCGGAGGAGGTGGGCGGGGAGGTGGTAGTATGCCTCTGCAGGGAGGCCGTCGTAGCCTGCCGTTTTGTGTTGCCGGAGACTGTGGATGGCCTTCCGGACTTCATGGATGGTGAAGGGGCGTCTTTTCCAGTTGCCTCCTCTGGGCGTGGTTGAAGACCCGAGGGAGGCGGTCGATTTTGGCCTGGGTGTCTGGGTCCAGTGTGTCTTGGGTGGGGGTGTGTTGCCGGAGGAAGCTGTCTTGGGTGGCTTGGAGCACTGTGGCTGGGTCGTTGGTGAGGAAGCCGTCCTCCTGCGGGACCGTGGTGATGGTGCGGTGGCCGGTGTCGGTCATGGCGTCGTTGAGGTGGCGGATGGCCTTGTAGGGGAGTTCATGTTGTGCATACTGTTCGTGTTCCTGGGCGATGCGCTGTTGCCTGTGGATGTGCCACCGCTGCAGGTCTGCCCTGATGTGGGCTATCCGTGTTCTGCAGTGGTGTATCTGGCGGCAGGTTTGGGGGGTGTCGGTGTGGAGGTGGGTCGCCAGTTGTTGCTTCCCATGCCAGAGGTCATGCAGCAAGTCCCCCAGGGCCGTGGGTGGTTGGTCGTCGTCTGTGTGGGGGTGTTGCTGGAAGCCGCAGGCGACGGCGGCCGTGCGCATGGCTGTGAGCAGGTCGGTGGGGTCTGGTTGGATGCGCCAGGCGCGGTCTATGGCCCTGTGATATTGGGACCAGGCATGCTTGTCATGCAGCGGGGGCATCCCCAGGGGGGGTGGTAGGCCTTGGTCCGCGTCCTCTGGGGGGCTGGGGGGAAGGTTGGGGATGGTGAGGCGGATGTGCACGGGGCTATGGCCTGTGGGTCCCAGCGGGAGGGGTCCATATCGGGCCTCCTCTCGGATGATGGTGGTGGGGTCGCCATAGCATACGTCGATGCGGGATGGGGCGGCATCTGTTTGGTGGGGGAAGTGGGATGGTTGGCCTTCGAGGTTGGCTGTCAGGTCCACGAGCCCCAGCATTTCGATGGTGTCGCGGACTGCTTGGTCCTGGGGTGTGGCCTGTCCCCCTCGGTCCGCTGGGGTGGGGGCGGCGTTCATGTCGCCGATGATGACTGTGGGGGCGAGCATGGCCATCTGGCAGTACGCCTCGGCCAGGGCTTGGAGGAAGGGTTCCGTGGCTTCGCCGAAGGGGACGTGGGTGTTGATGACGTTGAGTTGCCATCCGTCCCCGACGACCTCATAGACACCTAGCCTCCCTGGGACGCTGAGGTGGTGGACGAGGTGGACGCGGATGCCGGTTTGGGCGTATAGGGGGGTCCCCTTGTGCCAGTAGCATTTGTACGCTTTCTGGTCCGGGGTATATATGGGGGTGGATTCTGGGGGGTCGTCGCGTTGTAGGCCTTGTTCCTGGAAGGTGAGGAGGTGGGGAACCCACCCCGGCCCTTGTGCCATCGGGAGCTCTTGGAGGGCGGTTGTGGCGTCCTTGGAGTATGTGACGGCCGGGTGGTTGAGGTCGAGGAGGTTGACGGTGGCCTCGGTGGGGGCGGGCCGGGGCTGTGGAGGCTTGTGCCCTCGGCCCTTGCCCCGTCAGGGAGGGGGACTGGGGCTCGGGGACTTTTTGCCGGTTGGTGGGCGTTTGGGTAGGCGTGGCGGGGGGAGGCCTTGGCTCCACTCCGGGGGGAGCTCCCCAGTGTATTTGGTGCCTGTGTGGGCCTTGTTCTCTTCGGTGCGGAGCCGGATGGGGTGGGAGCTGGTGAGCTCCAGGGTGTAGCTTACTGGCTTGTCCGGGGCGCTGCGGCCTTGGTCTAGCTCCTTTTGGCGGTGCCAGATCACCCGGATCTGCGGCCCCCCGTTGTCCCCCGGTTCCTTGAGGCGGTACTGGATTGTGCCCTCACACCAGATCCAGTCGCCTGTGTGGTCGTTGCGGAAGGGCTGTTGGACCTTCGCGCCTTTTTCGAATCCTGGGTACGCTTTGGGCGGGGGCGGTGCTGGTGGCGGGAGGGAGGATGATGAGGATGCCTGGTCCGGGTGGGGCGGTGGTAGTGATGGGAGGGAGGATGACGAGGATGCTTGGTCTGGGTGGGGCGGTGGTAATGGTGGGAGGGAGGATGACGAGGATGCTTGGTCTGGGTTCGCCGGGTTGGTCGGGTGGGATGCAGGGGATCGGGAGGTCGCTTTCTTTCCGGCTTGGTTGGGGGCGGGTGCGCCCCTTTGTCTTCTCGCTCGCTTGGGCGGGACTGGAGGTAGCGGGGCTGGGGGGGCGTGGGGTTTGAAGAACAGGTGCGTTGCTTGCTGGTCTGGATCCCTCAGTGGGGGTTCTCCGGGTGTTTGCATTTTTGCTTTCGCGTGGCTGCGTATGATGTCGGCGAGCTTGCGCACGGTCTCCGGGGGATTTGTTGGCCATGGCAGTGCGGCCGGGCTGTCGTCGAAGGGGTGGTGTAGGTGGTAGTTCCTCATGGCCTTGCCCTGCATGACCCAGGCCTCTGTGGGTTCCGGTGTGTCTGGGCCGTTGGGGGAGCCTTGAGCCCAGTAGAGTGCTGTGTGGAGGGCTTCCCAGGGGGCGCCTTCGCGGCCTGTGAGGGTGGTGGCCTGGAGGAGTCGCTGCTGGCCCAGTGGGGGGTCTTCCGGGTCTGTTTCCGGGGTATAGGCCTGGGCCGCCATGAGGACTCCGTGTGCCCAGTGGAGGACCCACCATTGGGCGTCCGCTTTGAGGATGTGGATGGCGGGTTGTTGGGAGGGCGTGTCCAGGGTGTCGCACGATGCGATGGCTAGTGGTATCCTGGAGGGGTGGAGGTGTGGGGGGGCCTTGCGGCTTAGGTGTTGATCGATGTGGAAGGGGGTGACGGGATCTTTGGGGCCCTGCGGTGGTGGGGGCATCGCTGGGATGGTTGTGGGGTCCCAGTGGCGTTCGTGGGCGGCGAGGGTGTACAGGGCGGCGGTGATGATGTGGTGGGCTTGCCCCTCCAGGACGATGTGGCGCTCCGTGCCGAAGTCCTTTGGTAGGTGGGCTGCGGGCCGGACGGTGATGTGGGCTAGGGCGCGTTGGTGGGCCTTTTTTCCCCCGTCTGGCGCCTGTTTCCGTTTGTCCCCCGGGATGTGCTGGTGTTGGTGTTTTGGTGGGGGCGGTCCCAGGGGGAGGAATTCTACAACGTGGAGGGGGATGGCGTGTTCCCTGGATCTGTTGGGCAGGATGTATATGCCCGGGTCTCCTGATACGGTGCCCAGGTACATGTTGCCCGTGATGGTGGGGGCCGGCAAGAAGACCACGCCAGGGGCATGGCATGCTATGATACAAGAGTGCCCACAGGTGTGAAACACACACATAATCCTTATGTCGGACTCTCCACTGGTAAGAAAGTCCACCCAACTGCACACCGAAATACTTGGCAAGGATATCAGGAGTCAAGGAGTCCAAGGTCGTCAACATAGCCCAACTTGGCGGCATGATGGGGCAGCCAGACCCTCAGTGTCCAAGTCTTAGTCCTCAGGGTACTCACCAGTCAGGTAGTCAGGGATGGAGGCCAAGGAGAACAGGATCAAAGGGCCCCAAGGCTGGATGTGGGGCCAAACGTGGCAAAGTTGGTGAAGTCGATCATAATGCAGCCCCAACGACTGCAGTGGTCTGGGAAAGGGCAAAGGAAAGGTTGAACAATCCCAAATATCCCAAGAAACCTCCAAGCTGAAGGTACGGGCACCAGTAGCCCCGAAATCCTAATAAGGCTGTAATGGCCAAAGCCCTGGCGAGCCTGCTACGAAGTAGCGCAGCAGCAGGACCGTAATGAGCAAAACAAGGCTGCTGCGGCCTCTGCACCATGAAACAGGCAGAGGCACAGGGCATCATTGTATCATTGGGGAATCTAAATGTGCATGTAATGAAGTAATGAATCTGCACAAATAGCAACAAATATGCAACAATTACTACATTTATGTATCCGCGATGCAAATGCGCGCGCTTGTCTGGTTACAGGGGAGTAGCACATGTCACCATCCAAAGCACCCCAAGTGGAGCCCAAGCATGGAATCAAAAGTTGTTGGTGTCAAGACAGAGTATGGAAAGGAATTGTCGCCTACTCAATCCAAGCCGCGGATACTGACCAATATTTCTCGGGATTTCAAGTCAATGTTTCATGTTCTTTCACCAATTTTCACCAACATATTTTTTGGCTGTCAAGATGTCAAGTGGTGATCTTTTATTTCCGTATTGCGCTCCAGTGACATCATGACCCATGTATATTATGAAGGTATATACTTCTGTGCCCACCATATCTTGGACCCGGCCAGCAACTCCTCTTGGGCTGGAGACACCAAGGTCATATTGTGCGCAATTTTGGCCAACCCCAAACCATCGGCTCACTTGGTGACCCTGCCATTCTCAAATCCAAGTGGGTTTGGTGGACGCCCAAAAATTTGGTCGGACACCTAGGACTTGAGTCCCAATCTAGGGCATGCCCCGGTCCAAGTCGGACATGTACCACATTTGCCCCGACCAGGAGTGTGTGCATTTTCGCCTATTTTTGGCCGTTTTCCATATTTTTGACATGACATGAACTATGTTCAGCCCCTTCGTGCACACCAGACGCATGGACCAATGGACCGAATATAGTAAGTTGCTTATGCACATTGGTCCCCATGATGAGCTTGCCACTTCGGCGCACCTTGGCGCCCACTCAAAAGGAGCTAGCCCAAGGTTAGTCTGGTCAGTTTTGCCATTTTGGCACTTGTGGACTCAACTCAGGCCACCACCATGCCATGGCCCATGGAGATATATGGGACCCAAGTACGTGTTGGCCCACATTGGACTCCCATTGGGTCGCAAACCGATTGTGGAGTCCCATATCGAAGCCATCAAAGTAAGAAAAAGTCACTGCCATGTCTTTCTTGGGGTACTTGATCCAGGGCAAGCCCCCCCTAAACCTTGGAAAGTTATGAAGCATAACAGGGAATTATTTTAATCACTCTTTTTGCGCTTTTTAGTACATTTTTTGAAGTAACTAGGGTTATAACCCTACCCCCCCATGAAGTTCACCCCTACCACTCAAGTGAGTGGAGGTATCTTCCTTCATGCATGTAATACCGAAATAAAGTAGGCACTTCATGCCTTGGGCCTTGTTGGTTAAGCCTAGTGGTCGCCCACCTCAGGACCCCTATACTCAATTGTTTTACCTTCTTATTGTGGGCCTACTTTTTAGCTGATTCTGAATCCCGTTGCTTGGCCATGCTGGCCAAGCCATATTCTATGTTTGGCCCAATGTACATACCCCAGATTCCTAACCTACTCCATTGCATGTCAAAAGTTGCACATGACGTGCTTGGAACTGTTTCTGAGGCCAGACTCATGTCAGTTTTCCATATAAAAATCATTTGTCTTTTTCATTTTTGATTGAATCTTTGTCCTTACTCTTGCATTGTCTATCTGCAGCCCTTCTGTGATACATTGGATTTCAAAACTATTCATTGATTCGATCCATATGCTGTTCATGCTCTACTTGCTGCTGTGGTCCTGTTTTCCAACTCGAAAACCTGCAGGTTTTCATCAAAAGGTTTAGGGTAGTAATTAAGGATATTCTGTCCGGTAGCAGAGGCATCCCTTGAGTTCCTTTCGAACCGACCCTGAACAAACTTAGCAAACCCCCCCCCCCCCCCTGAAAGTAAGACCGTGGGTCTTACTTTCAGTCCGGCTGGTCCTGGGTCCCAAGAGGGGTCTTACCTTTTGGGGGGCTCTTACTTTTGGGTTCATCCACTTTGCTGTCACTTCACCTTTCCCGACACAGAAAATGTCCAAGCCCATGCTTTTGGACGACCTGCAGCTGGAGGAGACTGACACCATGGCTGGATAATTGTAACACGAATTGTTGCCAAAGCCCACAGACTAACTGTGGCTGGTGATCATGTCAAGCGGTGGCAAACAATTAAAGCAATGGGTTATTTGCCTGCCACTCCCTCTGATATCAAACTGCGAGTCTTCCCAAGTTATATTTTCGTGCCAATGTCTGAGGTTGAGCAGCAGGTCAGGGCAGCTATTTGATGCACGTGCCCGCCAGGAAGCTGTTGATGTTCCTGAAGAGGCACCTATCCGGTTGCCCTCTTTCAAAGCAAAGCGGAAACCTATCACCTCGTGGTTCAAATCTCAGTAAGTATATGACGGATGATCGTGGATTGTATGAGTGGTAGACCAAAATGTGTTGCCGCCGTGTATGTGCCACTAAGGGGGTCTTACTTATGGGAAGGTTGGTCCTGAGCCTGCAAGGGGGTCTTACTTTTGGGGGGGTCTTAGTTTGGGGGCGGGGTCTTACGTTCGAGGGGGTGGAGTCCTATACAGCCCTATACCAGCTGGAGAACCTGTCCATCCCATCATTGGCAATGTCGTCAAGAGCATACCCAATCAGGATTGTACAGCTGGGCAGTGCGCTCAATCTCACTGAGCCCAGACTCACTGTCGCATCTGGGTGTCAAGAAGATCCAGTACATCACAGAAGGGCGGACGAAGAAGCGCCCAGAGAACTTGAAGTGATGGCGCCCAGACCTGAAGCTGGAGCGCCAGGAATACTATTAACCACAGAGGCCTTAGCGGCCCGTGGTGACAGTCTAGAGCACCTCCGCGGGCGGGTTCCAATCTCCCTCACCCGCTCGGCTTGTGGTGCCTGGTCGTCCACTGTTGTTGGAGACGAGGATGACCTGAAGGGGCCCATGGAGGAGTACATGCTGCACAAGGACGATGATCAGTCCATACGAGGAGAGGATGGTGAAGAGCCCATCGAAGCCCTAGGGTCTCCACCTCAGACGGACATGGACTCCTACTACCACGCAGGTCCAACGATCGACCTGGCGGACACAGCTTCCCTGCCCAGACGCCGGAGAGGTACCCCCTGGCCTACGGTCACTACACCACCATGCGAACACCCTACCTGGCGTCCAGAACTACCCACAACAACGAGAACCCCAGAAGCATATCCAGCCTACGTGAAGGGTTCTCATATCCCAGGGCCAGCCTTTGGTGCTCTTGACCGTACGGCAGAACTACTGGCCAAACTGTTATCTGGATCCGAAGACGCGGATGTAACAGCCCCGTCTGAGGCTCTGAGGGCCAAATTGGGTATCACTGAACCCCTAACCCAGCAGGCGATGGCCTCACCTTCTCCAGGATTGACCTCACTCGCCGATGAATCTCAAAACATCAAGGATTTCCAGGTTACTACCCAAGGTCACATGCCCCAGTCCCTTTCATTCTTGTGCCCGAACAGTCCCCATCGCTGTGCTACAGGATGTGCCCGTAACTGAGGCTGAGAAGGAAACAACGGCTTTGGCACCACTCGCTGGTCGATTGCCCCCCCTTCGGATGCAGCCTAAGGGGGTGGAAAGAGTGGCAAGCCTATTGCCCAAGTGAACATCCAGCTAGAACTGCCGGAGTTCGACCCTAAAAATCTGCCCGCATGGGCAGAGGAATTTGCAGAATTCCTTCTGCTGACTGGCTAGTCTCATGTGGATGTGGCCACCAAATGTTCGCTTCTGAACCGTCCATGCAAAAAGAAGGTTTTGCAGAGACGGGTTGAACAGATTGTGAAAACCTGTTCAACTCAGGCGGATGTTCCCCAAAGACTGGATAAAATATTCCCCGTCTATGAGATGGATCTCAGTGTGCGCTCAAAGATTGAGGAGATTCCTATGCTCCCTGAATTTCCTTCTGCTGCGCGAATCTCTGAATATGTGTGCGACCTGGAATATATGTGTCCCAGGATGAACCTGGGTTCCTACGGACCCACTGAAACCCACCTGTGGCTTGTGAGTAAAATTCCCCTACGTACGTGGGAAGGTTGCAGGTCTGCTTCCAAGAAGAAGTGACGTACACACACGTACGATGACCTGGTTGACCAGCTCATTATACTGGCCCTTGAGAGGGACAACGACCCCCATATGGAAAAATTCTTCAAGAGGCACCTGGGTAAAGGTGCCAGCTCCACCCCTGATCACGGTGAGTCGAGAGGGTCAAAAGCCTCAACTAACCTCAACAAGGATGGAGGTAAAGGGGGGGGGTAACCTCCGTGCCATGAATGAGGTGGGCTTGTTCGTCGTGGGGTCTGTCGCGCTGCAGCCCGCGCCAGCGCAGCCGGATGTTGTCCTTGTTGTCCTCTCGGTCAGTTCTGAGGTTCGTTGCGGCCGACCTGTCCGATGTGGCGGTTATTGTGTTGCAAGCAGGGTGTGCCCGGCGCGTTGTGTTGGTTCGCCGTCGTTGTAGCTGCCAGTGGTCGGCCTGTCCTGGGTTTGTGCGCTGGCCCGTATGGGCTTGGCCGGCCGCTCTTGGTCGCTGTAGGCCGTCCCCTGCGCTGTTTGTGTCCCGTCGGGTGTGTTTTGTCGTTGCTCGTCCCTTTGCCGCGTGTCCGCGGGTGACGTTGTTGCGTTGTTGCCAGTACTATGCTTGGCTGGTTTTGTTGGTTGTCCGTCGTCTTCGCCGCCTAATGGTTGGCTTGTCCTGTTGATCAATGTGTTGGGCCGTGGTGGCCGTTCGGGGTCGGTTCCGGGTGTTCCGGTTGCGTTGGGCCGGCACATCATGCTTTGGTGGAGCACCGTACCCGTCATGGTGAGGCGTGCTTTGGCGGTGCTTGGCCTTCCTCTTGGCGCCTGTCCTTGGGGGGAAGAAAAGGTTTGAGAACTGGTACAACATGCCCTGTCCCGCCCTGGAGCCAGCATTACGTGCACAACCCGTCATCTTGTACATCGCGGTGCCCTTCGTCCTTTCTTTCGGTCTCGCTTGTGCCGATCGTATGTACACCCCCGTCGGTAGCAAAGCCCCTTTGGTCCTCTTTCGTGCATCCCCGTGGTCCCTATGGGACTCCCAGGGTGCTGTGCCTGCGTGGTGGTGCGGTGTTCGTGCTCGTGTCCGCTGGCAAGTCGCCTTGGCTCGGTCTGCGGGGTGCCGGGCTCGCTGTGTTCTGCGCCGTGCCGTGCTTCGCGGCTCTGGTGATGTGTGCGTCGGTGCCTCAGTGCGGTTGCCGGAGCTCAGGGTGGTTTGGCTTGGTGGCACGCCGGCCTTTAGCGTAGCGTGGCGGTTCTCTGGGCCCCCTGCCGTCCTCGCCGCCACAAGTGTTCTGTGATCCGGTGCCCTGGTGCTCAACGTTTTCGGAGGCCACGCGCATTGGTGCTGGTGTCACATTCCTCCCTCAACCCCCTACCCTTGGATATAACATGCTCGCAGGTTGTGTGCCACGACGTTGGGACCTCGTGTGCGCTGCCATGGGTGCTCCGTGATCTGGTGCCCTGGTGTATGATTTTCTCGGAAGTCATGCGTTCCGGTGGTACATTCGTCCCTGGACCCCCGCCCTGGGAGGTAACATTCGCAAGGCTGATGTCGTTTGGTGTCGGGGAGCTCCGTACGGCGCGGCGGGCGGGGCTCGGCGTAACATTCCCGTGTTCGCCTGCGGGAGCCGGCAGGCTCTTCGGTCCCGTGTTTTTGGCCCCTGGTCCACCTCTTGTCTGGCTTGTGGGAAATGGAGCTCAGACGGAAAGATAGGTCAGTGTCGGGGCCCCCCTCTCGCTCCTTGACGCTGATAGCTTTCGAGGCTGCAGGGAACGTGCCCCTCGAAAGATTCTGGCAGGTTACTTACGCTGAAAGCGCCCCAGTGGTGCCGCTGTAGGCGCCCCGTGACCTGGTGCCTTGGTGTATAACTTTCTCCGAGGATATGCGTGTCGGCTCTGGTGGCGCATGCATCCCTTGATCCCCTGCCCTTGGAAGTAACATTCTCGAGGATTACGTGCTCTGACGTTGGAAGATCCCGCATGATGCGGCGAGCTGGGCTCGGCGTAATATTCCCGTGTTCATCGGCGGGTCCGTCGGTCCCGTGTGTTGGGCTGCACTTCTTGGTCCACCTCGTGTCCGGCTTGTGGGAAAGGGATGTCAGGCGGAAGGATAGGTCCGTGTCAGGGTCCCCGTCCCGTTCCTTGACCCTGATGGATTGCGGGGGCGCTGGGAGCGTGGCTCTCGCCCGGGATATGTGGGAGGAACGGGTTCGGTGGGGCCATCGGGTTAGTGTCTGTGCTCTATAGCACGGGTTGTAGGGCTGCCAAGGCTGGCCTGCATTCGCGGGCGGCCGCTGCAGACGTCGGGTAGCCCAGTGCCACTCTCGCCGGTGCGCCGGATCGACAGGCGTCGGCGGGGTGCGCTGCGCAGCCGTGCGTCGTCGGGTTTTGCGGGGGGCCCTCCTGGGCAACGTTGGCCTGCCCGGGGTCGTCTCGGCTTAAGGCTGGTCCCTTAGCCGCTTGTTTAACGCCCACCGTTGGGGTCTCTGGTGGGGTGAGGCGGTTGCAGGGGTGCCGCGTTGTCTCCCCATCAGCGGGTGGCCGACGTGGGGCCTGTGCCACATGTGCGCGGCGGTGTGTCCTCTCATATCGGCCGCCGCGCCCCTCTGGTTCTTGGAGTGTCTGCCGGATGGTATGATGCCCTTCCACTGCCCGTGAGCGGTCGCAGCGGGCAGCACATGAGTGTGCCGTGTTGGCTGGGGCGCGGCGGTCTCGATGTTGCCGCCTCCTGATTTTGCCTTGTGGTGGGTTAGGGCTCTGGGTGGTTCCCAAAACGTCGCACGAGGGCGCTGCGGAGGGCACTGAGGTCCTCGTGTACAAGGGCTGTGTGCGCTGCTTGGGCTTCCGTCTCAGTGCGGATGGTGCGCAGCAGTTGTCCGCCCATTGCCAGCGCCCGGATCTGGTGGATCGCGAAAATGGGGCACATGTTTCCCGTAGCGGGGTTCTCCGTCGTTCGCTCGTGCCCGGGGATGGCCTCCAGTTGCTGTTGCCTGTCCAGGTGGATCCCCCACGTTGCCGTCCAGTCCCTTGTGTGCGGCCAGCGGCGCTCAGCCAACCGCCAGAGGCAGTAGGGGGCATGCCCCGGGTGCCAGCTGCCGGCTTCACCCGACACGACGGCTGTCAGGGGGTCTAGGGGCTGGTTATGGGGCCGGGGAGGGGGGGCGTCCGGCAGGGCTGCACTCGCCGGGAGCATGGAGTCGACGGCGTCCAGGTTCCAGTGGCACTCCTGCGGATGCGGGCTGATCCGCACCTGGCAGCAGTGGCCACGTTCCAACACATTCATGGAGATGGTGCTGGGGTCATCTTCGCGTCGTGGGGGTCATGCGCGTGCCGTCTCCTCCCCTGGTGGGTATCGCTCCACCATGTCCCTGAGGTTGCGCTTGCTGTTGGGGGCTGTCCTCCTTTCCGAGTCCGCCAGACGATTGTACGCCGGGATGTTGAGGGCGTTGGCTCGCGCTTGTGGCGCGGCCCATTCCCTGCCCCCGTTGCTTGGCCCGCGCCTGGGCTCTGTCGGCGGCGCAATGAGAGTTTGCGCCCAGCCCAGGTGCGGGATCCACACGCCTCCCTGGTCCGGCTGGTTGAAGTTGAACCACCAGATCCATGCGTCGACGTGGTTGTCCGCAATTTGCATCCCTGGGGTGACGAGTGCCTGGAGCTGCCGCACGGAGATGTCCCTGGATGCGGCGTGCGGCAGGGGGACCACGGCGAAGAGCCTGTTTGGGTTGATGTCCTGGAGGTATCCCCGGAGGGGCGCCACCAGCCCGCACCGGGGTGTGTTGGATTGGATGTCATAGACTGCCCTCAGTTCCTCTCCGTCAAAGAATTCCGTGATCCTCCGTTAAGGGGGTCTGGGGGGTGGGGGGGACATGGTCCCCCGGTCCTGGTCCGGCGTGGTGCCAGTTGGGGAGTGGTTCCCTGGGGCGGTGTCAAGGTGTCCCTCAGGTACGCTCCCGGTGGAGGGCTCCTGTTGCGGGGACATCGGACAGGACGCGCCGGTGGGCGGGGGGCCACCAGACTCCTGAGGGCCAGAGGCCTCTGTCATTCCTTCGTCCGCTCCCGGGTCGGCTGCGTCGTGCCCCCGCTGTTGTGGTGCATCCTCGGCGTCCCGGTGGTTCGGCTGCGTCACAGCAAGGGTGGGGAGCCCCGCGGCGCATGGGCCCGGTTGGTCGGGTGGCCGGTGCCGTGTCCGGGGCTTGTGCCGTCACGCCCTGCTTGCTGGGGTTGGCATTGAGGGGTTCTTCCCCCCACCCCCTGCTCGGGTCGCTGGTTGGCTGCAGGTCCCCTTGGTCGCGTGTCCGCGGCGTTCCGTCCCCCCGGGCAGCGGACCGGCCGGTGACTCAGGGAGGGAGGCGGCTGACGAGCTGAACGCACCGTCTGTTGCCTGGTGGGGGCCTGTGTGGAGCGCTGCCTGTTGCGCTCGCTTCGCCGGCGTGGGAACGGTGCGGATGTGTGTCCGCTCGGTGAGGGGCCTCTTGGACCGGCGCCAGGGATCGGCGGCAGATGATGTCCGTCGGGCCGGCGGGTCGTCGGGGCCTCCACGGCCTCGATCTGTCCGCACCCTCGTGGAAGACAACTCGCCATGCCGCGGGGGATGGCGTGCGGCTGCGGCTCCGGGATCGGTCAGGGTTCCTTGCTTCCTGGTGCCGGTCTGGCGTGCCGCCCTTCATCCCTGGGGTATGAGGGCTGCCTCATTCCCTCCACGGGGCGAATGGTCCGAGGGGGCTTCCGTGTTTGCGGGACACGGCGGTGGTGGCCCCTGGTGGCGTCTCGGGGAGTCATGGCGTGCTGTTTGCCTTGGGGGCCGCGGGACTTCTTGGGACTGTGGTCGCAGGTATCCCCAGGCTTGTCCCTGTTAGCCTGGGGACCCAGGGATGGCCCAGATGCCGTGCCTTTGCATGGCTGTACGGATGCGGAGGGCAGCGCGTTGGTGCCACAGCCAGTGTTGCCCGTTCATTTCGTCCGGGCTATAGGTCCCCATGAGTGCCATGAGCGGTTTGGCCACGTAGTGCCACTGGCTGGGTAGGTCGATGGTGGTGGGGGGTGCGTGTGGTTCCGCCGGATTGCCGAACGCGACGTCCGCCATGGTGCGGGTTCCCTCCTCGAGGTGGCGTGAATGCAAAGTAAGCAGCCATGGGATGCTAACTCCCCGGGCACGCCGCCCCGCTGTGGTGATCCTGTTGATCCAGAGGTCCAGGTCTTTGGCCGGGGCCTGTTTTGCGTGGGCGTTGGGGCGGCTGGCGTCGCCTTCCGAGCGCGCGTAATCCAGATGCCCCCGCCTCAAGGCTGGGGTGGCCCTCGGTGGCTGCTCGGCAGGCTCGCTAGCGGTGTCGGTGCTCGTCTCCACACGCCTTCCGCTCCCTTGGGCGCTGTGCTGGGGCGGTTCGTCCGGGGTCTGTCCCGCTGCCCCGCGTGTGTCGCGTGCCCGTCATCCGTGCGGCAGTGTCTTCACTCCCCGCCCCAAGGCGCTGGAGTCGCGCTGGAGGTGCCCCTGGCGGGACCCCGCGAGGGGTGTGCTCCCTGTATGGTTGCCTCGCGGCTCCGGGTGGCTGCGCGGGGCAGTCGGCGCTGGTTCCGTTTTGGAAGGCGCTCCTGCAGGACTCCATGAAGGCGTCGAAAGAGTCTTCGTCGCAGGTGTGTCCGTCGGGCGACGGCCCCCGGTCGGTTGCGTGCTTGGGCCTGTCGAGTTTGGTTGCCCGGGCGTCCGACGCTGCCTGGGCTTGGGTTGGCCCCTGGCCGGGTGCCTCCGTGGACGTTGAGTCTCCCGGTGTGCCCGCGTAGTTGCGGTATGCTGGGGCTGTCGATGGGGCGGTGCCTGCGTGACCCGTGGTCTGTGCCCCGTGGGCGGGTGGTCGGGGGGGATCGGCGGCATGCCTTGCGCCCGGCGTCGGTCCCCCAAGTCCCGTACCGGGTTGGCCAGTGTCCGGTGCCTCGCTGGTTTCGCGTGCCGCCATGTCCGGCGGGCAATTAGCTGGCGTTCTGGCGTGCTGGTTGCTTGGCTGGCCCGTCAACCCGCTAGGTATCTCTGCCCTGGGTGGTCCCCGGGCGTTTAGGTCCGCCGTTGGCTGCCGTGCTTCCTTCCGCTGTGGGGGCCCCCCCGCTTCCTCCGTGACTTCCACCGTGGGCTCCTTGCGTTGGGGCTGGGCGGGCGGTGCTGTTGGGGCGGCTGCGTCGTCCTGTATTGACGTCGCCACACAGGTTCGGCCCTCTGGTACGGGTGCCGGCCTGGGCTGGCCTCCCATGTGGCCTGCCGTTGCTCGCGTGCTGCCACTCCCCTCTGTCGCGGCGGGGCGTGCTGCCGGTGTCCCGCCCTCGGGATGCGGGATCTCTGTCGGGAGTTCTTGGCCTGGGGTGTTCGCCAGCGGGGCGTCGGCCCGGACGGTGGCGTGCGCCTGGTCTGGGTCGGGACCGGGCTCGGGGCCGGGGGACTGCCAGATGGTGCTTCCATGGGCCGTACTGCCGGTCCGGGTGGTGGGTTGTGGCGTTGATGGGGTGCCGGTTCGGCCTGTGCCGGGTCCTGCGGGTAGTACCCTGGGGGCAATGTGCAGGGTGCCGCTGGAGCCTGGGGACTGGGGCTCCCGCTCGGGATGTGGGCGTCCGGGCGCATGGTGCCGACGGGTCGCTCGGGCCAGGCGCTGGTGGCGTCAGTCGGGGTAGCGGTACGTGTCTGTGTGGGAGGGCCGTCAGATGGTGTGTGTGTGGGGCTCGCCGTTGGTCGGACTGGCGGGCTGTGATGCAGGTGGGGCTCCGGGCTGGGCTGCGTCGGGGCTGCTGGCCGGTGGCCGCGCGTGGACGCGTCAGGTGGTGTCTGGGGTTGTGGAGCCGGGTCACCGGTGGGGCCCGCGCCTGGGCCCGTTTTCGGGCGCATGGTGCTGAGGGGTTGCTCAGGCTCGGCGCTTGTGGTTGCCGTATTCGTTTGGCTGGGCATGTTTCCCCTCACGGCAGGTGATGCCTGGTGCCCCCGGGTTGCTGTGGCCGCGTGGTGCTGCGGCGGGTGTCGTTGTGCTCCTCGTTTGGCTGCACGTTCTTGCCGGGGGCTTTGTGGCGTGCCGGCCTCTGATGGTGCCGGAGCGCCTGTAATCCTTGTGGCTTCGGTGGTCCGCGGCTGGTGTGGTGAGTGAGCGGTCGCGTGGGGGTGGAGGTGGATGGGCTGGAGGACGTGGAGGTCCTTGGGCTTCGTGGCGCGCCGGTCCCCGACGGTGCCGGAGGGCGTACATTTGTAGCCCTGGTGCGCAGCTTGGGCCGGGTGGTGATGGTCGCGACTCTGAGGGTGGGAGTGGAGGAGCTGTGGTGTCAGGCATCCCCGGCCGTCATCCGGATCACTGACGCATTGCCGTACGTGCCCGGCTGCGGCGCTGGGACGAGTGGTTGCTGGGCGCGATGCGCTACTGGTACGAGTCTGCGGGCGAGGGGTATCCCCCTCCACGTTAGATAGGCTGCCATCAGCCTCTTGGGTGCCCCCTCCGTCATGCTCCCGCTGCGGCGGAAAAAATCCCTCCCCTCGTGGCCCTGGGCGCCGCGAGCGATCCCCATGGCGGACTCCGCGTCCCCCACCAGCCAGCCGAAGGTGAACGGGAGGCGGGTGGTAAAACTGAGGACAGTGGTGCGCCAGTTGTCGCAGTTCATGTGGTTAATGGGGACCCAACTGTCCGGCAGATTGTGAACGGGGGGTAGGCTGCCCCGTGGCACGCCGCCATAATGGGTGGGTCGTAAATCGTCTCCCCTGGCAGGAGCCTCCTTGGCTTCTGCTCCTGGGGAGCCAATCCCCTGCGGCTCCTAGGGAGCGAACTCCCCTGCAACGGCTCCTGGGGAGCCACTCCCTTGCGGCTCCTGAGGAGCCAACTATGCTGGCTCCTCAAAATTCTGGGGGGGGAATGGGCTAGCTGAGTACAGGAGCGATTCATGCAATCAAAAGAAAGTATCCGAGGGAGCCTCCCTTACCGCTCCCCCGTAGTCACTACTCAAAAGCCATGAAACTGATCCGAAACGTATCCCCAGCTACAACCATAACGACCAACGTTTTAAAAGCTATCGTAAAACGAACCGTTCAGATTAAGTTTTTCTTCCTCTGATTTTCTGGCATTGCAGGATCTGGGTAGGCTAGCCGCGGCGCGCGGATGTAGTGAAATGAGCAATTTTATACAGGAAATCGAAGACATTGATGGTCAGTTTCGGAGCATGTGTGTGGATTTTCACGCGAACAATTATTTTGTGGAGTTGCACGTGCCAGACATTCCGATTACTGACTTGGACGCTCAGGAAAGCGAATTGGAGGGTAAGGGATATTTGGAAATCACGCTCACCTGCCAGTTAATTTGGAATTTGAAAGGACTTCTGCCTGCTGAACCGCAAGCCGGTACGCCATGGGTTTTGAATGGTTATCATGCCCTGCAGTTGTCAAATTTACTTGCAGCCCACCAATGGATACGTGAAGTTCCATGCTGCAGCTCGAGGGCTGACAGCAGGCAAACAAACTGATGCCGAGTTTGTTCTGGATAGTTGTGTATTTGAGTCAATGCGCGCTGCCACGGCACGGCTCATAGCCCATGAGGTAGGTAGATAGGTGCACTCGGTCGTGGAGAGGCGCCCCATGGTTCCCGCTGGCGTTGCGGCTGTGACGAACAGGAAGAGGCTCCGCGCTTGAAGAGAGGAGGCGACTTACGTCCCGCTAGACCTGACTGGTGGCCCCCAACAAAGCCGTTCCAGGCAAGACCAGGAGGGCTGACTGCCGCCAGGGTGACGTACTTGTCTCGCCGGAAGGGTGTGCCCCCGTGCTTGCACACGTTCCCTCCTTTGGGCGGAACCCTAGGGGTTCACCGGACTTCCTGGCGTATCCCGTTCCCAAGGCGTGCATGCATGTTCTCGCTACTGGGGTTCTGAGGCGCTTGGGTGTCGCACGGTCTGTTTCGAGTCCCAAAGCAGCGCAGGCCTTAGGATGCAACCTTACCCCCGGGATCCGGATCTCGTTCGGCCGGGTCACCTGCATGGCACGGGCTGCCTCAGTGCCCTGGCTATGGACACTGGGTTTCCTTTTGTTGTGTGGTGTTTGAATTTGGGTCTGGGTTCCGCGGCGACTCCGCCATTCCTGGCCGGGGTCTAGGGTGCGTGTACTTGGGCTCCAGTTTCGGCTTTGCCCCGCCTTTTGTGGCTGGGTTCCGTGGTGCGTGCATTTGGGGTCGGGTTCAGCGGTAACCTCACCACTACTGGCTGGGGACTAGTGGGTGTGTTCGTCTGGACAGGGGTTTGGGTCGCGCTCCGCCTTTCCTGGCTGGAGTTCGTGGTGTGTGTGTGTGGGTTTGGGTTTTGCCTGCACTCGGCTTTTTTCTGGCTTGGGTGTTGGGGCGTGTGGCCTCTTGCCTGCGCCGCGTCTGTTTCCTGTCACCTTCTGGTGGGGCTGGCTGTGGCGTGGGGATGTGCGGGGGTTGCCGTGGGTTGGATTTGTCCCCCCCCCTCCCCATTTGGTTTTTTTCTCTTTTTTTTTCGGACTGCGGGGGGGGTGTGTGGTTTTTGGCCCTGTCGTGTCGTGGCTTTGTGGTGTCCGCCGCTGCCTGTCCCGGTCTTGGGTCTCTTGGTCTCTGTCCCCCCTTCCCCTTTTGTTTGGGCTGCGCACATGTTTTTTTTTCTTCTTCTGCCTGCCACTTCTCCAGTGGGATGTGTGCTGGCATGTCCGGGGTGTCCTTTCCTCCGATGGGACGCTGCTCTCGGCTGGGTGTCGCCGAGTTCCGCAGGGCGGTCCTCGGGTGTTCTTTCGCGGGGCCCCGTGGGTGTCTCCTTCGGTGTTGCCTGGCTGGGGGGGTTTGCCCGCCCCTTTTGGAGTGGGTGCGCGGCTTTGCGGCTGTGTGTCTGTCTCTTGCCCCCCCCCTTTTTCTTCGTGTGTGCTGTTTGTTTGTTTCCCTTTTTTTTTCTTCTTGGGGGGGTTTGCCTGTTCCTCCCTCTGCCTTCCCTGGGCTGGTGCACGAACTGGTCGGCATTTGGTGTGGCTAACCGGGTTGCTGTTAGTGCTTGCGCTTGGCTGGGCCGTGCCCCGGCCCCATGTATTGGGTGGGTTATGTACTCTCTTGGCCTTCTGGCCTTTCCTGTTGGGTTAGGTTCTGGCTCTGCCGGGTGGGCGGTTGCGCCAGGCGGTTTCGTGAGGGCATGGGTTAAGGGGGGTGGGGTTTTCGGCCTCCCTCCGCCTTTGTGGTGCCGGCTTGGACTTTCTGGTGGCGGCTTGTATGGGCGGGCCGTCTCCATCGTTGCCGGGCGTGGAGTGGCCCCTAGCCGGTGTGCGGCGGGTTGGTGTGGCGTTGCCCCACGGTTGTGGGCGCGTTTCCTCCCCTTCTGGGGCGTGCCGCGGCTTGCTCGGGTTAGACCCTTGGTCAGTGTCCCTTGCTTTGGTGCTGTGGTGTGCTTTGGTGCGCCCTGCTGTGTCACGCCATGCTTTGCGGTGCTGCGCCGTGCTCGTCTGTGCTGTGATGCAGTGCGCTCTGCTCTGTCGTGCCGTGCCGTGCCGTGTCGTGCCGTGGTGTGTCGTGCCGTGGCGTGGCTGGCTGCGCCGTGCTGTGCCGCACCGCGCCGTGTCGTGTTGTGGTGTTTCGTGCCGTGGGGTGCCTTGTCGTGGTGCGTTGCACCGCGGTGCGCCGCGGTGCGGTGTGCCGTGTTGCTTCGTCTTGTGCCGTGTATCGCTGTGCCGTGGTGTGTGGTTGGCCCTTTGCACTGCCGTTCTGGCGTGCGGTGGGGTCGGTGCTGGTTAGACTGGCCCGTTTCGTCGTACAAAACGCGGACCCAGGTTATGTGGTTGGCTGGTGGCTGGGGGGCGCGGTTAGGTGTGGTGTGGCTCGTTGGATCCGTGCTGCGGGGGTCCAGGTGTGCTTTTCGGGTTGGTGGGTCAGGCGGGTGTCCGCGGGGTAGCCCCCCCTGGGGGACTGTGCCTTGGTCCCGTGTCCTCTGGGGGTCCTTGCCCCTAGTCCTGGGTGTCGCGCCCGTGTCCTGTTCCTCTTCTCGTGCCTGTGCTGCTGCCTGTGTGGTGGCCCTTGCTGCGGCCGGGGTCGTGGCCTGGCGGTGAGGGCGTGGTGGCGGGCTGCGCAAGGGTGTTCTCGGCGGCTCTCTCGGTTGGTGTAGCCCCTTCTTTCTGTGTGGGTGTGCCCTCCTTCCTCTGTGCCGCGTCCGGTGGCCGGTGGGCGTGAGCCGGTGCGGTTCATGCGGCGTCAGGTCCGTGCTTCGGCGGCGCATCTTGGTGGGCGTGCGCCTCCGGGGGTCGCGCGGCTTTGGGTGGGGGTGGGGCGGGGCTGTCTTTCTGTTGTGGCCTGCCCTTGCTGTGTTTGCGCCCTGGTGCCCGTGGTTGCGCCCTCTCCCTCTGTGCCACGGCCACTGGTCCTTTCGCCCTCCTGGCCCTTTGATGGTTTCTTGCCCCTGCATTGTGTCGCCCCCGGTGCCCTGTCCCTGTGGGCGCCTGCCTGCTACCTTGGGCCTCCCCTCGCCCCCTTACCGGGGTGTCCTTTCCCGTCCCTTGCCCTTCCCTTACCTTTGCCCTTTCCCTTCCCGGTGTGGTGTTGCTGGGGTGGGGGGGGGGGCTTGTGGGGCGCCGATGGCACATGCCTGGAAGTGGGTGGTTTGCAGCCACCGACGGAGGGTTTCAATGGTGTTTGGGGGGGCGAAGGCCCTGGACCGCGTCCTGGAGGAGGGCTTCCCATGCCGCCTGCGGCATGGCGGCCTCAGGGGCAGCCTCGTTCAGGCTGGCGGGGGTGCGGGTGTGGATCTCCTTGAAGGTGTGCACCATGTGCACCCCTTCTCACCTTCCCGCTCCTCCGGCCCACTTCACCCAGCGGCGGAGCTCCTGCAAGGCAGGGGCAGACAACCAGGCGAGGTGGGCGGGGGCCTGGGGGGGGGAGGGCTCCGAGCTCGAGGTCCTGGAGCGGAGATGGCGGGGGCTGGGGGTCGAGGATGCGTACGGGCGGCGCGGGAACGGGAAGCTCGGTGCTGTTCGTGGGAGGAGGGGGACGTGGACATGGGACGGCGGTGGCGGGCGTGGCGGCGCCTGGGGGAGCGGTAACGCCGGTGACGGGGGCTTGGGGTGGAGGATGCGTATGGGCGGCGCGGGGAACGGGAGTCGCGGTGCTGTTCGTGCGACGAGGCAGACACGGACATGCGACAGCCGTGGCGTGCGTGGCGGCGCTCAGGAGAGCGGGAGCGGCGGGGGCGGGGCCCTGGGAGGTCGTGGCGGCGCCTCAGGGAGCATGAGCGGGGCAAGTGAGCTGTTGAGGCGCGGTGGCGCTGTGGGCAGCGTGAGAGCCGGGGGCGGGTGCGCCGCGCGGGGGGGGAGCAGGAGCGCCGCCGTTTGCGGGACCGGCCCTCGCTGCCCTGCGAGTCGGGCCAGTCAAGAGGCGTCAGCGGGTCATGGGGGTCTCGTGTGGTGCCTTCCGGTACCTGGAGGGGGGGGGGTCCCCCACCCTCCGTGGATCTGCCGCGTAGGGGTGCGGCGGCGGTGGCGGCTGGTGGTACGGTTTGAGTCGCTGTCCCGGTCGGGGGGAGGCCCCTTCGGCGTGGACGTTGACGCCGGGCGGATACCGTTCTTGGTATGGGGGGGGCGGCCCCTGGTGGTAGGCGGGACAGTGGGGTGGAGCGCCCGCTGGGTGGTGCCGTCATCCCATGCGCTGGTGCTACTCCTGCACGGGGGGTTGCGGCCCGGTGTGGTAGGGTGCAGGGCAGTAGTAGTGGTGGTGGTGGTGGTGGTGGTGGTGGTGTGGGCGTTTGTGGCGGTGGCGCTGGTAGTGGTGCTGATGGTGCTGCGGGTACTCCCCGAGGATTCCTTGGGGTTCCGGTGGGGCTTGGGGATCTGGCATCGTTTGCAGCCCTCGGGGCCGTACGGCTTGGTGGGTAGTGGGCGCGGATTGGGGGCTGGGCTTAACGGCGACCGCGGTCGAGGGGTCCCACGTCCCCGGGTTGGTCTGCCCGGCGGCGGTGGTGGTTTGTGCGGGTTGGATGACGGGGCGCTTGGAGATGGGGATGTTGAAGAGGGTTTGGACGGGGTCGTGTTGGGTGGCCGCCTCTGTGGTGGTGGCTCTCGCTTGGGGGAGGGGGGCTGGGGATGTGATGGGTGGGGGGTCCTGGCTTGGGTTTGGGTTAGGGTTTGGGTCAGGGCTGGGTCGCTTCTGCTGCCGTCGTACCTCTTGTGGTTTTCGGGGCTGTGTGGGGTGGTGTTGGTGATGTTGTTTGTGCTGGTAGTGGTGCTGCTGTTGCTAGGGGGGTGTTGTTGTTTGGGTTCAGGTTTTGGTTTGGGGTCGGGTTTTGGGTTGGGGTCCGGTTTGAGGTTGAGTAGGACCTCGTCCCGGAGGTGTGAAGGCAGCGGTGCTGGGTGGGGGGGGGTTCGTCTCGTGCTGTCTGGGTGCCCCGGTTGCCTTTTTTGGGGTCGGGGGGCCTCCCGTAGCTTGGCGTGCGGCGGCAGCTTTGGCCTTGGCCCTGGCTTTGTGGATGAGGTCGGCGGGGAGGGGGGGGTCGGAGGAGGAGGTGGAGGACGTCGATGAGGATGAGGACGAGGAGGAAGTGGTGGATTCGGGGGATGTGGGTTGCGCTGCCATGCGCGCGGGTGCGGCTTTGCGGGCCGCGGCGGCCTCCGCCGCGGCCACGGCTGGGAGGATAGAGGGCATGTCCTCAGGCCGCGGGTTGGGGGCGGGTTGCTCAGGGGGGCCGGCCGTGACCTGGCAGCCCGGCGGGCCGATCCGGTAAGCAGCGATGGGCGAGGGAGGCACGGGGCTGCTGTCTCCACCTTCTGGGCTCAGCTTGGCTGGGCTCCTGCAATGCGTGAGGGCGTTCGGTTGGTGTCCGCGGGGAGAACAGTTTGCGTGGGCTGCATTCGGGGGCCGGGGGGGTGGGGCCCGGGGTTTCGGGGGTGTGTGCTCGGGGTGTGTGCGGGTCACTGGGCGGGTTGGGTGTGCCGTGGAGCGTGGGGCTCCCTGCAGCGAATGTGTGTTGGTTGCCTGGTGTGAGGGGAGGTGAGGAGGGATCGGCGGGAGGGTCCGTGGCGGGCGTGTGTGGTTGTTTGGGCGGATCGGGGCGGCCCGTGTCGCGGGGCCTGGGGCTGCGCGCGATGGTGGGCGTGCGTGGGCCACCGGGTGGGGAGTGGCGAGGGAGGGGCAGGGGGGCGGGTTGCGTGGGGGGGTTCGGGGCTGGGGTCGCGTGTGTTGTGTCGGTGTAGGTGTCTGCTTGCACTGGCGCGCCTGTGTGGTCACTTGTAGGCCGGGCGGTTTGGAGGAGATGCTTGCCGTCTTCTGCGGCCCCGGCAAGGATTTCGCAGATGAGTGTGCGTATTTGGTGCACCTCTTGGTCAGTGGTCGGAAGAGGGTATTGTAGTGCTGGGCTAAGGTCCATGTGGCGGAAAACCCTGTGGATGGCATGGTATCCGCAGGTGAGGGCGTGTTGCGGCCTAGAGGGGGGGTTTGTCTGCGTGTCTGGGCCTGCTTCGACTTGTGTGTGGGCGTTAGGGATGGCCCAGATCCAGGGCACGGTCCCTGTGGATGGCCAGCGGCGCTTGATCCACTGGGTCAGGCAGAGCATTGCCAGTCCCAGGTGGTAGCCCGCCTGCCCCGAGGTGATTTGGGCCAGGGCGCGGGCCGAGGCTTTGTCCCCCGGCTGGAAGACGCCCCTGAGGACTTTGTGTGGGGTGGTGGGGTCCCCTACTGCCCCTGGTGGGGCGGCCCCTGGGGTGAGCATGGTGTTGGTCCCTTCGACGAGCCATTGTGGGCCAGGGGATGTTGCTGTGGCGGCCACTACGTAGTAGTACCCGTGCTCGAGGACTGTACACGGGACCTCGGGCGGGGGGTGGTCGCATCTGTAGGTGGGCGGGGGAAGTCGTTGTCGGGGATGCGGAGGCCGGCGGCGCGGAGGGCGGTGTCGCGGGTTGGTGCGGTGGCCTGTTCCCACTGTTCTGGGTGGTTCGGGTTTGCTGGGTGGTCCCTCTCCGCTGGGGCTCGTCGTAGGCGTGTGGTCCCTCAACGTGTGACGTCCGTGTTGGTATCCTGTGTCAGGGCCTGGCCCCACTCGATTGGGGGGATGCAGACGGGCTGGCCTTGAGCGTGTTGGCGGGCTCGCCAGAGGACGAGGTCTACGATGGCCTCCTGGAGGCCTTTGCCTGGGGTGGCTAGGTCCTGGAGGGCTTTGACGGTAAGCTTGGTCCAGCTCTCTTGTAGGCGGTACCAGCCCAGGGGAGTGTCTAAGGCCCTGCCTTGGAGGGCTGCTCGGAGGAGGTTGGGGTCACGGAAAGCGGTCGGTCGGAGGTGGGGGTGCTCTGGGTCTGGGGGGGGTTGGCGGGGTGGGCTGTCCAGGTCTTGCGCGTCCACGTTGATGTATGGGTGGTCCTGGGCGGGCTTGATTGGGCTGGGCGGCGCCGGGTGGTCCCGTGGGTGAGAGGTGGGCCTTGGGTCGTCGTGGGTGCTTGTGGTGGGGGCATCCTGCGGTGGGTGTCCTTCCGGTGGTGTCTTGGAGGCCTGCAGACTGAGATGGGGGGCGTGTGTTGGGTGTGGAGCAGGTTAGTGGATTTCTTGGTCATGCACGGCATGGTAATGGATGAGACGCAGCATGTGTTCCCTGGCGGTGGGGTCGGTGAGTTGCTCCGTGTGTGTCAGCAGGAGGTGTTTGCAGTGTATCATTTGTGCTGCTGCTCTGCGGACTGCTTCTTTACCGGAGGTGCGCTGCTGCCCCGGTCGGGCTTTCCGTGTGTTTTGCGAGGTGTCGGTGTAGGGCCTGTGTCACTGCCCCTCTCATTGTGGCCTCCTTGACCAGGGGATCCCTGAAGAGCTGTTCGATGGCCTGGTGTGCGTGGCTGGGGGTTCACCAGCCTTCGTGTTGCTGTAGGGTTTTCGCTGGGGACCAGCCCACTAGTGTGTCCCTGCCCGCATGGAGGGGGCATATCTTGAAGTGTTCCCAGTCCTCCGGGGTGGTGTGGTCGCACGCGCAGCGGGTGTGTTCTTCCGGGATGTGGATGTGCTTGCGGATGAGCCATCGGGCGACCCTGGTGAGGAGTGGTAGTTGCTCCCTGAGGAGCTGGATGCGTTGTTTCTGCAGATGGGCTGGGATGCACGCTGGGACTAGCGCCGAGTGGTAGAGGGGGACTGTCAGTTTCTCCTGGAGTTCTTGGATGTGCGCTCGGCTGTGCGTGTCGCCGAGCACGCAGGCGAGATGTTGGATGGGATCGGAGTAATGGTATGCTCTGTCGTGTGAGGTATAGGGGGCGTCCTCTGGCACCCAGTCCGGGTTTTGATGGGGCTCCGGTCTGGGGGGTATATGTTGGAGGTGTGTGTGCTTTTGGTCGAGGTCGGGCACCTGGAGGGTCAGCAGTTGCTTAGTGCGCTGATGTACTGCCAGGATGTCGACCTTGCCATTTCCGTATTGGTGCCTGTGGGACTCTTGTTTCACGATGTGAAGTTGGACGTAGGGGGGAGGGCTGCGGAGGGCTTTACAGAGCAGCAGTGCTTGGGTGCCGAGGCTCGTTGCGGTAGCTTTGTGGAGTGGTTGTCTTGCTATGTGGAGGAGTAGGTGTCTGTCGACACTGGCGTCCACTACGAACCAGATCCGGGCGACGTGCGGGAGGTGGGCGGGTAGGTGAACCGAGATTTTGGCGATGGCGTCGGCCATGGTCCCCAGCTCCCCGTGGGAGGAGGCCCCGTAGGTGGTGTGGCCCCTGTGGTGGTCCATGTGGTAGTGTCCCCCGCTGTGGGTCAGTTGCAGGGTGGCCTCCCCGGTGACGGGCATGAGGGCAAATTCGTCTGAGGCGTCGGTGGAGAAGAGCAGGTCCGCTGGTGATGGCTGTGGGAGGCGGCATGGTAGGCGTATATGGCGAGGCACGTGGTGAAGTGGGCCACCAGGGTTGTGGGCTGCAGGATGGGGGTGGCGTACACCCCTATTCCCCTCGAGATGATGCGCTTCGTGTGGGGGGACATGGCTATGAGTCCTTGTTCTGATTGTCCTTGGGTGACGTAGGAGTAGATGTAGTGGAGGATGTAGGCCGTGTCCGAGTTAAGGTCGCGGCATGTGAGGGTTCGTCTTTGGTGTTCCGGTGTGTGGCAGGAGTGGTGGAGTGGATAGTAGGGGTGCTCGTGCTTCGCCCTTCTGCCTGGTTCCTACACGCTGTAACGGATGGCGATTCCTGCAGGGTCGGGGCGGGGCCAGCTGGGCCTCGTGGTGACTAGCAACTGGGGTTTGTGGTCCGGGTGCCACGCCACCGTGGGGTTTGCATTGGTGCGGTGGAACCATGGGGCCACCCATGGGTAGGCCTGTGGCGGCAGGTGGGCTGTGGGGTGAGTGTGGTTGCGTGCTATGAGGTGTAATACGGGCCATGGTGTGGTGGCTGCATCGGGGTCACAGGCCCAACATGTGCGCGGCATGCTCTGGGAGTTTTGGGGGACCTTCAGTAGGTCTTGGGAGGTCATGTGCTGTTTTTGTATGCGCCATTTTGCCTCGTGGTGGATGACGGTGGTCTGTGTGGGTTTGGCGTCGTTCGGCGCCAGTAGTAGGGGTAGCGGTGGGACCGGGCCCGTCACCGGGGGGACGGGTTTGTGTTTCGAGCCGCCGGGTGTGTAGGGCGGTGAGGCCCGGACGGCCCAGGGGTGTTGCTTTTTGAAGTCCCGGTAGGCTACCTTCATGTCTTGGCTTCCCGGCAGAGTGTGCCCCGCCGCTCGTGCCGTCTGTGTGAGGTACTGGTGGAAGAGACCGTATTGAGGCCATTTGGGAAGTTGTAGGAAGGGGTTGTGGTGTGCCCCGCTGCGTCGAAGGACCCGCATTTTGGGGGAGGGTGACGTATACTACTGTGATGGAGGCCCCGACAAGGTTTATGGTGTCGATGGTGCCTTTGGAATGATTGTGGAGTTCCCCGCACAGGACCGCCAGGGGTCCTTCCTCCGGGCATGCGTAGTTAGTGAGTATGGCGTGGTGCGGGGAAGGGAGTAGAAGCTGCAGGTTGTTCCACAGGTGTGTGTTGATGCTGGTGGGCATGCCCGTCTGGTGGAGTATCCAGCGTGGTCATGTGTTGCGGGCCTGTTGTGCGGCTTGGAGGCGGATCATGGCGACTTCGCGAACTTCTGGTGAGTGGTTGTGGGTCATGCGTTAAAGGAGGAGGGCGGTGTGCCTCGTGTACGCCGCTTTCACCTCGTCCCCTATCGCGTCCCCATAGTGCGGCCATGCCGCACGGATGGCGCGAGTGGGTATGGAGGTGGGCCAGCGCGTGTGTGCTGCCCATGCCTTGGTGACAGCGCGTGTGGCTAGCTGGAGGGCGGTGGTGGCGTGTGTCAGGTGGAGTGCCTGGAAGCCTATGGAGGCCTTCAAGACCCTGGTGAGGTAGTACGCCAGGCTCTGGTTGGATAGGGAGAGGGCCCTGGTGGCCGGGGACGCGTATCTGGGTAGATGGGCCAGGTGTGACTGCAGCTTGGGAGGGTGGGTGGTATCCTCAGGGTTGGCGGCCTGGATCACTCCCAGTTGGGTGGTGGCTTCCACCACTTGCATGGGGGGCCCTTGTGGCCCCAGGGTGGGTGCTGTGGCAGACCCCTTGATCATGGCTACCGACTTTGTAGGGTGGACTATGAGGTTGTTGCGGGAGAGGTAGGAGATGGTCACGTCCAGTAGGTTGTTGCCACGTTGGATGACTGTCGGTCCGGTGTCTGGGGTGTGGGGTTCTTGTGGGGTGTGTGCGACCGTGAGGTCGGTGTCGTCCGCGAAGCCCACTAGGCGGGAGAGGAGGGGTTAGGGTGCGTAGGCCGGGTAATCCTGTTCCATTGTGCGGGCTAGGGGGAGGATCACGAGGAGCTACAGGAAGGGGCCTTCCGCTCCTCCGGGGACCCCGCTGCCTGGCTCCAGGAAGGGGGTGAGGCCCGCCCCAGTGCGGACTGTGTATTTGCGAGTGCGGATGTAGTCGGAGGCGAAGTTCTGGTAGGGGAGGCCCATGCGTTTCCATACTGCTTCCAGAAGAAGCCAGGGGGTGTTTGGGAAGGCTCCCTTGACGTCGAGGGAGGCGATGATGAGGTCCACCGGGTCCATGTTGGTGATGGTGTCCTGGAGGAAGAGGGCTTCGTGTGGGGACCGGCCCGGGATGGCCCCCCAGAGGCTGGCCGGTATTTGGGGGTCCAGGTTGGGGCGGATGCGGCGCAGCAGGATGGTCCAGACGATTTTGACCTCCGTGACTGCACAGACTAAGGGGCGCCAGTCGTTCGGGTCGGCCCAGTCCCCTTTTTTGTAGAGGGGGCGGACAACGTTTGCCAAGTCTGGTGGCAGGAGGGTCTGCCCCATGACGATGTCCCAGAGGCGGTGGGCGAGGATGCGGAGGAGGTGGGCGGGGAGTTGGTATTATGCCTCCGGAGGGAGGCCGTTGTAGCCTGGGGTTGTGTGTTGCCGGAGACTGTTGATGGCCTTCGGGACTTCGTGGATGGTGAACGGGTATTTTTCTAGTTGCCTCCTCTGGGCGTGGTTGAAGACCTGAGGGAGGCGGTCGACTTTGTTTTGGGTGTCCTTGTCCAGTGTGTCCTGGGTGGGTGTGTGTTGATGGAGGAAGCTGTCTTGGCTGGCTTGGAGCACGGTGGCTGGGTCATTAGTCAGGAAGCAGTCCTCCTGCCTGACCTTCGTGATGGTGCGGTGGCCGGTGTTGGTCATGGCGTTGTTGAGGTGGCGGATGGCCTGGTAGGGGAGTTCATGTTGCGCATACCGTTCGTGCTCTTGGGCGATACGCTGTTGCCTGTGGATGTGCCACTGTTGCAGGTCCGCCCTGATGTGGGCTATCTGTGTCCTGCAGTGGTGTATGTTGCGGCGGGTTTGCAGGGTGTTGATGTGGAGGAGGGTCGCCAGTTGTTGCTTCGCATGCCAGAGGTCATGGAGCATGTCCCCTAGGGCCATGGGTGGCTGGTTGTCCTCAGCGTGGGGTTGTGGCTGGAAACCGCAGGCGACGGCGGCTGTGCGCATGGCTGTGAGTAGCTCGGACGGGTCTGGTTGGCTGCTCCGGGCGCGGTCTATGGCCCTGTGATATTGGGACCAGGCTTGTTTGTCGTGCAGTGGGGGCATTTTCAGGGGGGATGGTAATCCTTGGTCCGCTTCCCCTCGGGGGCTGAGGGGAAGGTTTCGGGACGGTGAGGCGGGTATGCAGGGGCCTATGGCCCGTCGATCCCAGCAAGAGGGGGCGGTATCGGGCCTCTGCCCGGATGATGGTGGTGGGGTCGCCATAGCATACGTTGATGCCGGAGGGGGCGGCCTCGGTTTGGTGGCGGAAGTGGGATGGTTGGCCTTCGAGGTTCGCCGTCAGGTCCACGAGCTCCAGCATTTCGATGGTGTCGCGAATCGCATGGTCCTGGGGTGTGGCCTGCCCTCCTCGGGCCGCCGGCCTCGGGGCTGCGTCCATGTCGCCGATGATGATGGTGGAGACGAGCCCGGCCATCTGGCGGTATGCTTCGGCCAGGGCGTGGAGGAAGGGTTCCGTGGCGTCGCCGAAGGGGACGTGGGCGTTGATGACGTTATGTTGCCATCTGTCCCCGACGACCTCGTAGACGCTTAGTCTCCCTGGGATGCTGGGGTGGTGGACGAGGTGGACGTAGATGCCGGCTCGGGCATATGGGGGGGTCCCCTTGTGCCAGTAGCATGTGTACGCTTTCTGGTCCGGGGTAGATATGGGGGTGGGTTCTGGAGGGTCGTCGCGTTGTAGGCCTTGTTCCTGGAAGGTGAGGAGGCGGGGGACGCACTCAGTCCCCTGTGCCATCACGAGCTCCTGGAGGGCGGCTGTGGCGTCCTTGGAGTATGTGATGGCCGGGTGGTTGAGGTCGAGGAGGTTGACGGTAGCCTCCGTAGGCGCAGGCCGAGGTTGTGGAGGCTTTCGTCCTCGGCCCTTGCCCCGTCAGGGAGGAGGATTGGGGCCTGGGGAATGTTTGCGGGGTTGTGAACGCTTGGTCAGGCGCGGTGGGGGGAGGCCCTGGCTCTCCTCAGGGGGGAGCACCCCGGTGTACTTGGTGCCTCTGTGGGCCTTAGTTTCGGCGTGCGGAGCCGGTTGGGGTGGCACTGTTGAGCTCTAAGGTGTCGCCCACTGGCTTGTGCGGGGCGCTGTTGCCTTGGTCTAGCTCCATCTGGCGGTACTATGTCACCCGGATTTGCACCCCCCGTTGGGGCCCAGTTCCTGGAGGCGGTACTTGATCGTGCCCCCACACCAGATCCAGTCGCCCGCGGGGTCGTTGAGGAGGGGCTGTTCAACTTTGGTGCCTTTTTTGAACTTTGGGTACGCTTCGCGCTGGGGCGGTGCTTGTGGCGGGAGGGATGATGATCAGGATGCTTGGTCCGGGTGGGGGGCGGACGCCGAGTTGGTCGGGAGGGTCGGGGGGGGTGCGGGGGGTTGGGAGGTTGTTGCCCTGCTGTCTTTTCTGGCTTGTTGGGGGCTGGGGGCGGGTTCGCCTCTTTTCCGCCGCGCTCGCTTTGGCGGAACTGGAGGTGGTGGGGCTGGGGGGGGCATGGGGTTGGAAGAAGGGGTGCGTGGCCTGCTTGCCAGGGTCCCGTAGCGGGGGCTCCGCCGGTGATTGCATGGTCCCTTTCGCGCGGTTGCGCTTGAGGTCGGGGAGCTTGCGTACAGTCTCGGGGGGGTTTGTGGGCCATGGCAGTGCGGCCGGGCCGTCGTCGAAAGGGTGCTGGAGGTGGTAGTTCTGCACAGCCTTTGCCTGTTTGAGCCAGCCCTCCGTGGGCTCCGGTGTGTCTGGACCGCTGGGGGATCCTTGAGCCCAGTAGAGTGCCGTGTGGAGGGCTTCCCACGGGGCGCCCTCGCGGCCTGTGAGGGTGGTGGCTTGAAAGAGTCGCTGCAGGCCCCGTGGGGGGTCTTCCAGGTCTACTTCTGGGGCGTAGGCCTGCACCGCCATGAGGACTCCGTGTGTCCAGTGGAGGAACCACCATCGGGTGTCTGCTTTGAGGATGTGGACGGCGGGACGTTGCCGGGGCGTGTCCAGGGTGTCCCACGATGCGATGGCTAGTTCTATCCTGGAGGGATGGAGGTGTGGGGTGGGCCTGCGGCCTAGGAGTTGGTCGATGTGGAAGGGGGTGACGGGGTCTTTGGGGCCTTGCGGTGGCAGGGACATCGCTGGGATGGCAGTGGCGTCCCAGTGGTGTCTGTGGGCAGCAAGGGTGTCCAGGGCGGTGCCGATGATGTGTTGTGCTTGCCCCTCCAGGACGATGTGGCGCTCCGTGCAGAAGTTCTTTCGTAGGTTGGCTGTGGGATGGACGGTGATGCGGGCCAGAGCGAGTTGGTGGGCTTTTTTTTTCTCCCGTCTGGCGCCTGTGCTTGTTTGTCCCCTGGGATGTGTTGGTGTTGGTGTTTTGGTCGGGGCGGTCCGTGGGCGAGGGACTCTACCCCGTGCAGGGGGATGGCGTGTTCCCTGGACCTGTTTGGCAGGTTGTATATGTTTGGGTCCCCTGGCACGGTGCCCAGGTACATGCTGCCCGTGATGGTGGGGGCCGGGAGCGGTTGGCGCAGGGGCGAGGTGCACCGGGTGGAGCAGGGCGGGTCGTGGTGTTGATGCCCTATGGGGTGATGCGTACAGCGAAGGGTCTGACGGCGCGCTGTAGGTTATTGGGTTTGATGTCGTTGAGGCACGCCACCGCCCGTGTGTGGAGGCGTCCTTCGCTGATCCACACGGCGTCTGCCCGTGATGCCGCCGGGTTCAGGCAGTCCGTGATGATGCCGGTGATCGTGCGGTTGTGGGTGGCATGGGACATTCTGCGGGCGGGGGCGCTTATGCGGGGGATGGTGTGGTCTTCGTGGAGGTTGCGCGCCTTGCATCGTGCGTCGTGTCGCTGCTGAGCCTATGGGCGGGACTGTCCGTTCCTGTGTGTTTGGGCTTCTTGTTGGGGCGGTCTGCCGTGTGGAAGGGGGTGGGCCAGGAGGGGGTGTGATGGAGGGTGGGGTGTGGGAGGTCTTCTCATGTTGCTAACGTGTACAGGGTGGTCACCGTCGTCCCCTCCTCCCGTATGGTGTATCGCTCGTAGTGTCAGCAATGGCTGACGAGGACGTTGGGGGCTGTCAGCTCATACACCTGTTTAGTGTGGGGGAGGTGGCGGGTCACGGTGATCTTGGCGACGTCGTTTTTGCGGTTGGTGGTGTGGGGGATGATGTAGTGGGCCGCCAACTCGTCGTGGGGGGTGTGTTCTGCTGTGTCTAGTCTGAGTTTGGGATGGAGCGGTTTTGGCGTTGGGGGTCTTTCTTGGGCTTTCACGTGCGGTGCCACTTTGGTGTCGGCCAGGTATTGTGGGCTCCAGGCTTCCGGGGCACCTACCTGGGTGGCTGCCGCTGCCGCGGGCTGCAGGAGGGCGGTGGTGTTGGTGCCTAGGGGGGGGGGGCCCTGGTGAGGGGGTGAGGGCGTCCTGGTCTTGATATGCCCACCAAATGGTGTAGCCTCGTTGGGTGTTGCGGTGTGGCGTTTGGGTTCTGGGCTTGCTGGATGGATAGTGCGGTCCTGATGTCCTCCGCTGCTTGTGGGCTCATGGGTGTGGCATATGCCCATAACCCCGGGGTGTGTATGCCGTGTGGTGCTTGGGCTACTCCTCTCACCGGATGGAGGATTTGGTCGGTGCGCGTGGGTCCTAGGTGTTCCTGGAGGAGGTCCCCACGGATGTCCTCCCACCTTTGTTGCAAGGTGTGTGTGTGTGTGGTTTGGGGGAGGGGTAGGCGATGACGATGGCTTGCCATGGGGTGGGGCCCGGGTGCACTGTCATGGGTGCCGATGATGTTGTGGGGGTATGTGGATGGCTTGGGCGGGGGCTGTCGTTATGGGGTCTCCTTTCGTTGGCGTGATGGCGACATCTCCTTGGATGGTGAGGAGGAGGTGGTGGCGGTCTGCCGGTAGTGCCCAGGTGTTGGTGGGTTCGGTGATTTAGTGGAGGCGGATGGCCTGGAGCCCCGGTGTGATTTGGTCCCACCGGAACGTGCCGTTGTGGACTGCCAATTCCCGCGGTAGGTTCCGAAATCCGTTGCGATCCGGGGTGGTGCGGTGTTGTGGGAGGAGCTCCATTTTGGTGATGGGGTGGGTGAGGGGCTCTTTCTGGGGGCGCCCCGGTGCGGTTGCTGGGGGGGGTGCCTGGGGCATCTCGTTTTCTGGTTGTTCGGGGGCTTTTGCGTCTTGTATTTTTGCGCTGATGGTGGCGAAGACGTCTTGGAGGCTGGGGTAGGCGGGATGGGTGCGATGCTGGATCGTTCCAAGTGAGATGGCACCCTGATGGGTTCTCGGGGTCTTGCTGTATGCTAATGGCGGTGGTAGCGCCGTCTTCAGGCGTCCATTGGTGCGGATTGTGGTCGAGGGGGCGGAGGGTGATGGTGTGGTGGGGTTTCCAGCTGTGGAACGCAAGGAGGGCGTGGAGGGCGTGCCGGGTGTCCTCGGGTGGGCAGGGGTAGGTCATGGCTGCCGCTTCCAGGAAGGTGTCCATGGTGCTCTTCCAGGTATTTTCCCAGAGAAGGTTGTCTTCCGGGCCCCACTCGTTGTCGCCCATTTTCGCCTGCCTCCACCCCTGGAGGGTCGCGTGGCTCGCTGAGAGTTCTCGAAGGACGCATTGGTAGTATTGCTCGGCATCCATGGGCTGGGCTAGGGTGCTTGCCAGTGTGGCGTAGATGTCCTTTGGAGGGGGGGGCGGCGGGGGTGTGGCGGCGCGGTCAGGTTCCTGTTGCTGGTGTTCCGCGTTCTGGTCCGCGGTGGCTGCGGGGGATACGGAGCGGGGTTGCATGGGGTGGTCGGGTTCCTGTGGTTCCAGGGTTTGCTGGTGGGCGTGTGGGCGTGGGGCCGTGGCTGCCAGTAGGTGTTGGATGGCTGGGAGGACGTCGTAGTCGTCGTCCAGGGGCAGTGGGCTGCAGCGAACGTCCTGTCGGGGGAAGCGGGGGGACGGTGTGGTGGCGGTGTCGCGGGGGCGTTGTACGGCAGGGTGGGTGACGCGTGCGGGTGGTGGTGTGCTCGCTCTGCTGTTCCCGGTGACCTCTGACCCTTGAGGTGTGGTGTGTTGCGCTTGTTGGCTCGTTCTCCCCGGGGCTGGTTCAGGTCGTGGGGCGGTCCGGTGAGGTCCAGTGGGTGTTTGGGTGTTTTCCGTGTGTGTCCTGCTGGTAGGTGGTGTGGTCGTTGCAGGTGATGTGGTGCGAGGCGCTGGTGATGCTGGTGGTGAGGGTGGTATGGGTGATGCAGTGGGTGATTGCGCCCCTGATGGTGCCGATGGCGAGGGTGGCGTAGGCGATGGTGCAGGTGATGCAACGGCACCGTGTTGCCGGTGATGTCCTTGGTGAGGGTGCTGTGTGGATGTGGCTGATGATGGTGGCGCTGGTGATGCCGGTGGTCAGGGCGGTGTAGGCAATGCGTCAGTTGATGGTGAGGTTGGTGGGTCAGCCTGCGATGGTGTCGCTGGTGGTGTTGGTGGCGATGGTGCTTCTGGTGCTGTTGGTGATGCTGACGGTGAGGGTGGTGGTTCGGTTGGCGATGGGGAGGGTGCTGCTGGTGACGTAACGGGCGGTGGTGTTGCTGGTGATGCGGATGGTGAGGGTGCTGTCCCTGGGCCATGGGGCTGTAACGTATCCGGGCCGGACCGTTGGACACCACGGTTCGTGATGGTGATGATGAGGGTGCTGTAGGTGACACATCGGGTCGTGGGGTCGATGATGCCGATGTTGGGGGTGCGGTAGGTGATGTCGTGGTGAGGGTGGCGTAGGGGATGCACCGGGTGACAGCGAGGGTCGTGACGCCAACAGTGAGGGTGTTGTGGGTGGTGTACAGGGTGGTGTTGTCGCTGTTGGCGGCGGTGGTGGGTGTCTGTGGTGCTGGTGATGCGGCCGGGTGGAGGTGGTGTTGCAGACGGTGGGGGGTGATGCAGGTGACGTCGCGGTCCTTCGAAACAGACCTTTCCTTGGACTGCGGGTAGACCCCGTCAGGTGATGGTGGTGCTGGTGGTGTCGATTTTGAGGCCGTTGGAGGCGTTTCACTGGGTGATGGTGCCGCTGGTGAGGACGATGGTGAGCGCAAGTGTTGCCATGAGTGGTGGTGCCGGTGGTGACGGCGCTGCCGGTGATGTAACGGGTGAGTTTGCTGCTGGTGATGCCCATGGTGAGGCTGCTGTGGTGGTGGCGATGCGGATCATAGTTCATGGTGTTTGGTGGTGGTGATGATGAGGGCGCTGTTGTTGTCCCCCCGGGTGTCGGTGCCAGGTGACGCCGATGGTGAGGGCGCGGCAGGTGTCGCACGTATCGGGGGTGAGGGTCGTCGGCAATGCTGATGCTGAGGGTGTTGCAGGCGGTGTTACGGTTGACGGTGTTGGTGATGTTGATGTTAGGTGGTGGTGTAGGTGCTGGTTCTGGTTGTGGGTCTGCGCGCGAGCGGTCATTGGCCTGTTGTGGACGCTGTTGGCCAGCTTGCCTGCTGGTCCTGGTGGTTTCCGTCGTCTTCTGGTCCTGTCCGTGTTGGGAGGTTTCTCGCCCTTTATGGCGGAGGGTGCCGCTGGTGATGTTGTTGGTGGGGGTACTGCAGGTGTTGCTGCAGGGTATGGGTTCGGGTGAGGGTTAGGGTGTGGTGTTGGCGTCCTTGGTGATGCCAGTTCGTGAGAGTAGGTGTTGCAACCGGTGATGGTGGCGCTGGTGACGGCGGTGGTGGGGGTGCCGGGTCGTGTTGAGGGGCGAGGTTGCTGTCACCGGTGATTTGGGTGCTGCTGGTGATGGTGCCGCTTGTGGTGTAGATGGTGGGGTTGGTGCAGGCGCTGTCATTGTTCCTGGGATGGAGGATGGAATGTGGGAACCGTATCCAGGTGGTGGTGCTGCCGGTGGCACGGATAGCGAGGGTGATGTGCGTGATGTACCGGCTGATGGAGCCGCTTGCGATGGTGTTGCTGAGGGTGGTGTAGGTGACGCGCCGGGTGTTGGCATTAATGGTGATGCCAACCGTGAGGGTGTTGCGGTTGATGCCCCGGGTGTTGGTGCCGCTGGTAATGCTTTCTCTGATGGCGAGGGTGCTGCGGGGGGTGTTACGGCTGCTGGTGCCGCTGGTGATGACGACGGTGAGGGTGTTGCACGTGATGGCTCTGGGTTTGAGTTCGCGCATGGGTGGTCGTCGCTGGTGCTAGGCGTGGGCCCTCGCCACTCCTGGCGGAGGGCTTGGTGGGCGTTTGTGGTCGGTGGGTTCGCCGGTCTTGGCGGTGTTGGTCGCTTCTGGTGTCTGGGCATGTCCTCGCCAATCGTGGCGGAGGGTGCTGACGGTGAGGGTGGGGTAGTTGACGGTGTTGTCGATGTCGGTGACGTCTGCGGTTGCAGGTGTTGCACCGGGCTATGCCGAGGGTGAGGTTGGTGTAGGTGATGACGGTGTGGGTGGGTGGCGGCGTTGCCGGTGATGCCGCCGGTGAGGGTGGTGCCGATGATGGTCCAGTTGATGCCGCTGTCGTGGGCAGTGCGGCTGACGCGTGGGGCGTTGGTGCTGCTGGTGATGCTGATGGTGATGTTGGTGCCGGTGGTGCTCTGGTTGTTGGCGCCGTTGGTGACGCGGTTCGTCAGGGCGCTGCCGGTGATGCATTGGTGGGTGGTACCGCTGGTGATGCTCAGACAGTGAGGGTGCCGCGGGTGATGGGTGCGGGTCTGCGCATGGGTGGTCGTTGGTGGTTCTGGGCCATCGCCTCTCCTGGCAGAGGGCCCTGTTGTTCGGTTGGCGCGCCGGTCCTGGCGGTGTTGGTTGTCTCCGGTGACGGCGGAGCATCTCCTCGCCACTCCTGGCGGAGGGTGCTGCTGGTGTTGCTGATGGTGAGGGTGGTGGATGTGATGGTGTTGTTGATGCTGATGGTGCTGCCTAGGGATGGGGTGCTGTGGGTGATGATGCTGCGGGTGGTTGGCGTTGTCGCTCGTGATGCTGGCAGTGAGGGTGTTGTCCGTGATGCTCCGCGTGATGCCGATGCTGCGGGTGTTGCAGGTGACGCTCTGGTTTACGGTGTCGCTGGTGATGCCGATGGTGAGGGTGGTGTCGGTGGTGCCCCGTTCTGCGGTGCCGCTGCTGATGATGATGGTGAGGGTGCCGCAGGTGGTGGTTCTGCGTGTGGGTCTGCCCAGGCGTGTGGGTGGTCCTTGGGCCTTATGGCGCGTGGGCTGTGACTATTCCTGGCTGGGGGCCCGGTGGGTGGCATTGCTGGCCGGTAGGCCCACCAGTCCTGCTGGTGCCCTTGTTGATGCCGACGGTGAGGGTGTCGTAGGTGATATACTGTGCTGGGGTTGTTGGTGATGGCGATGGTGAGGGTGTTGCAGGTGACTCAACACGGTTTTTGCTGTCTCTGACGATGCCTACGGTGAGGGTGTTGCCGGTGATGCTTCGGGTGACGTCGTCGGCGAGGGTTGTGTAGGTGGTGCACCGGGTGTTGGTGTCGCTTGTGATGCCGAGGGTGAGGGTTTCGCAGGTGATGCTTTGGTGGATGGCGCTTCTTGTGGTGCTCTGATGCTGAGGGTGTTGCTGGTGATGGTGCTGGGTGTGGGCCTGCCCATGGGCTGTCGCCGGCGGTTCTGGGCTTGGGGCCTCGCCACTTCTTGCGGAAGGCCTGGCGGGCGTTGGTGTTTGGCTGGTGGTCGGTTGGCTTCCCGGTCCTGGTGATGTTGGTCACCTCTGGTGCTGGGGCAGCTCCTCGCCAATCCTGGCGTCTGCAGTTGCAGGTGCTGCACCGCGTGTTGTCGAGGGTGAGGGTGTTGTAGGTCATGATGCTGATGATGCGGGTGGGTGGCGGTGCTGCTGTGATGCTGATGGTGAGGGTGCTGCAGGCGATGCACTGGTGGATGGTGCTGCTGGTGATGCTCCGATGGAGCCGTAGGCGATGGATGTGGGTCCGGGTATGGGTGGTTGTCCTTGGGTCTGGACGTGGGCCCTCGCCACTGCTGGCGGAGGGTCCAGTGGGTGTTGCTGGTCGGTGGGTGCGTCGGTCCTGGCGGTGTTGGCCGCCTCTGGTGTCAAGGCAGCTCCTTGCCACTCCTGGCGGAGGGTGCCACTGGTGTTGTTGATGGTGAGGGTGGTGGATGTGATGGTGTTGTTGATGCCGATGGTGTTGCAGGTGTTGTACCGGGTGATGCCTAGGGTAAGGCGCTCTGGGTGGTGTTGCTGAGGTTGGGTGGCGGCGTCGCTAGTGATGCCGTCGGTGGTGAGGGTGCCGTTGGTGATGCTCTGGCCGTTGCCGTTGCTGAGGTCGCATTGCTGGTGGTGCTGTTGTTGATGCGGATGGTGAGGGCGTTGCAGGTGATGTTACGGTTTAGGATGTCTCTGGTGATGATGATGATGAGGGTGCTGCAGGTGGTTCTGTTGTTGGTCGGTGTGTGGGCGGTCTTTGGCTTGTGTTTGGGCACGGGCCGTCTCTGTTCCCGGCCCAGGGCCTGGTGGGCGGCGGTGCTGGCCGGTCCTGTTGGTTGCTCTGACGGTGAGGATGCGCTGTAGGTGATGTACTGGGTGTTTGGGTCGCTGGTGATCCCGATGGCGAGGGTGTTGCAGGTGATGCTCCGGCTGATGTCCTGGGTGAGGGTGACCTAGGCGGCGCACCAGGTGTTGGTCTCGCTTTTCGTGGCAATGGTGTGGGTGCCGCAGGTAATGCCTTTGTGGATGGCGTCTGGTGCGATGTTCTGGCGATGAGGGTGTTGTTGTTGATGGTTCTCGGCGTGGGCCCTCGCCATTCCTGTCAGAGGGCGTGGTTCGTGGAAATGGTTTGTTGGTTCACCGCTCCTGGCGGCGCTCGCCGCCTCTGGTGTCCAAGGGTGCCGCTGGTGATGTTGATCGTCGGGGTTGTGCAGGTGATGGTGTTGTTGATACCGTTGACCTGGGTGTTGTAGGTGTTGTACCGGGTGATGCTGTGTGTAGGGAGAGGTGCCGTAGGTGATGCTGCGGGCGGCGGTGCCGCCGGTGATGACAATAGTGAGGGTGCTGCAGGTGCTGTTATGGTTGACGGTGGTGCTGGTGATGCCGATGGTGAGGGTGCTGGCGGTGGCGGCTTTGGGTGCGGGTCTGTGCGTGGCGCGGGTGTGGTCGTGGTCGTGGTCGTTGGCCGGTGTTGGGCGCCGGCCCTCGCCATTCTTGGCAGAGGGCCTGGCGGGCGGCGTGGCTGGCTGCTTGTGTTGAGCAGATGATGGCCAGGGTGTCGTAGGTGTTTTGCTGCGTGCTGGAGTTGCTGCTGATGCCGACGGTGGGGCGTTGTCCCTGATGTTGCCCAAGGTGAGGGTGCCGTGGGCAATGTACCAGGTGTCGTTGCCGCCGGTGCTGTTGATGCTCCGGGTGTCACCGTTGGCGAGGGTATTGTAGGCGGCGTTCCGGTTGTAGGTGCCGTTGCTGACGCTGATGGCGAGGGTGCTGTAGTCAATGGTTCTGCGTGTGGGTCTGGGCGTGGTTGGCTGTCGGCTGGTGCTGGGCGTGGGCCCTCGCCACTCCTGGCTGAGGGCTTGGTGGGTGGCGGTGCTGGTTGGTTTACCCGTCTGTCCCAGTGGAGCTTCTGGTGTTGGAGCGGCCCTTCACCCCTCCTGGCAGAGGGTCCGGGGCACCGTTTCCCGTCGTTCCTTTGTGGGGTTCGTTGGTGGGGTTGGCGGTGGGTTCTTTGCCATTCCTGGCTGAGGGTTGTTGGTTTCTTTGGGGGCTGGGTGGTGGTTTCCTGTGTTGTGTGTGTTTGTGGTGCGGGCGGTATTCACGCTTTCGTGTATTTTGTGTGTTTGTGGTGCTTGTGTTGGTCGCAGCCGTGGTTGTGGTGGTGGTGTCCTTGTTTTCTGCGCGGGTGCGTGTGTGGTGTGTTGGTGGTGTGTTTGGTTGCCTGCCCTCGCCTCTCCGGGCTTTGGTTGGCGGGTCTGTGTGGGTGTGGGGGTTGTGTGTTGTGGCCCCTCGCCAGTCCTGGCTGAGGGGCCTGGCCGTGGTTCCCCGCCAATCGTGGCTGGGGTCCGGTGGTGGTGGTGCGTTCCCCTTTCTCCTTGCGTGCTCTCCCCGATCTCCCCTTGGCTGCGTTGCCTTGCGTGCTGCTCCCCTGGTGTCTGCTCCGGGACTACCCGGGCTGTGGCGGGTGTGCGGTGGGGTTGGCTGGGGTGGGGGGGGGGGCTTGACGCTGGCTCGGGTCCCTTCCCCTGGTGTTTCCTCTTAGGGCGGACGATGCTTGCACTCCCCGTCGGGTTGTAACTCTGTTGTACGGGCCGTCCATTTGTACCCGCTCCGTACAAATGGACCTGCGCCGTAGGGAGGTACTCCGGCCGTTCCCCATACCGGAGTCGGGTACACTGTGGGTCAAAGGGGAGTCCTTGCGCGACAGGCGCGTCTCTGGCCTGCCCCGATCAACGGTGTGCCCTACCCGCAGCCCCTCGCTGGACGCGAACCGCAGTATGTGCCATGAGGAGTGCTCTTGGTCAGGCCCACTGGTCACCCCCCCAAGCCGGTTCCACCTCGGGCCGCTGACCAACAGTCCCGGGCGTATCCCACCTTATTGCGTGTGCTAAGTCTTAGTGAGTTGGGGCTGATACGGTCACCGGGGGGCCCCCCAAAGCACCTGAGGCTGGGCCCCTCGCCTGCGTCCCCTGTGGGCTCTCTTCGCCCCGTCCCCCCCCTCCTGCTGTGTTGGCCTTGGTGGTGGGTCCTGCGCCACTGCTGGCTTGGGTGCGGTGGTGGTGCTGCGCGGGGGGGGGGCGGCCCCTCGCCACTCCTGGCTGAGGTGCTTGTCTGCGCGTCCCCGCCACTCTTGGTCGGGGCCCGCTGCCGGTGACGGTGGGTCGTCCCTCCCCACTCCTGGCTGAGAGTCCTTGGTGCCGTTCCCCGCCACTCCTGGCTGGGGTCTGCTGGTGGTGCTCCGGGGGGTGGTGCTTAGCCACTCCTGGCTGAGGTCCGCTGGTTTGTGGGGCGTGGCTGGGTCGGGTTCTCCGCCACTCCAGGTCGGGGTCCGGCGGTGTTGGTGGTGGGTGGCCCCTCGCAACTTCTGGCTGAGGGTCCTGGGTGCGGTTCCTCGCCACTCCTGGCTGGCGTCCGCTGTCCGTGGTCGTGGGTGTTCCCTCGCCACTCCTGGCTGAGGGCCCCGGGTGCGGTTCCTCGCCACCCCTGGCTAGGGTCCCCTGGTGGTGATGGTGTGTGGTCCCTCACCACTCCTGGCTGAGGGTCATCCTCGTTGCGGTTCCCCGCCACTCCTGGCTGGGGCCCGCCGGCGACCGCGGTGGTGGTGGCCCGTTTCCGTGGGGTTGGATGGGAGGTTTCCCGTGTTGTGTGTGTTTGTGGCGCGGCGCGTGTGCCTGGTGCCCGTGCTTTTGTGTGTTTTGTGTGTTTGTGGTGTCTGTGTTGGTGGTGGTGTGGGTGGTGTGATGTGGGTGTGTCTTCTGCGTGTGTTGGTGTGCGTGCGTGTGCGTGTGTTGTGTGTTGGTGGTCTGTGGTTGCTTGTCCTCGCCTCTCTGGGCTGGGGCTTGCTGCTGGTGTTTGTGTGGGTGTGGCTGGTGTGTGTTGTGGTTGGTCCCTTGCCATTCCTGGCTGAGGGCTTTGAGTGCAATTCTCCGCCACTCCTGGCGGGGTTGCGCTGTCGGTGGTGGTAGATGTTCCCTCGCCACTCTTGGCTGAGGGCCCCGGCTGCGGTTCCCCGCCACTCCTGGCTGGGGTCCGCTGGTGGTCGTGGTGTGTGGTCCATCGCCACTCCTGGCTGAGGGTCCTGGTTGCGGTTCCCCGCCACTCCTGGATTGGGTCCGCCGGCAGCGTGGGCTGTTTTGTGGGGGTGAGGGGTGTCCCGTGTTGTGTGTGTTTGTGGCGCGGGCGGTTGCGCGTGGTGTTCGTGCTTTTGTGTGTTTTTTGTGTTTTTGGTGTCTGTGTTGGTGGTGGTGTAGTGTGGATGTGTCTTCCGCGTGCGCTGGTGTGCGTGCGTGCGTGTGCGTGATGTGTGTGTGGTCTCTTGATGCTTGTCCCCGCCTCTCTCAGTTGGGGCTTGCAGCTGGTGTTGGTGTGGGTGTGGTTGGTGTGTGCTGTGGGTGTTCCCTCGACACTCCTGGCTGCGGGTTTTCCTTGCGGTGCCCCGCCACTCCTGGCTGAGGTCCGCCGCCGGCCGTGGTGGGTGGTCCCTCGCGACTCCTGGCCGAGGGCCGTGGGTGCGGTTCTCCGCCACTCCTGGCTGGTGTTCGCTGGTTGTGGTGGTGAGGGTTCGCTCGCCACTCCTGGCTGAGGGCCCCGGGGGGTGCTACCCGTCTTCCTCTCCTGGCCGGGGCTTGCTTGTGCCTGTGGTGTAATGGTGTCATGCTCGTGTGTTGGTGTGTTGTGTTACGATAGGCGGCCCCTGCTTATCTCTGTTGCCCTGGTGTGTGTGTGTGTGTGTTGTGTGGCGCCTCGTGTTGGTGTGGGTGGTGTGCGGGGTTCGTGTCTGGTGTGCTTGCGGTGTGTGTGTGTGTGTGCTTGCGGTGTGTGGTTTATGGGGTATGTCATACCTGGTTCGGTTCCCGGGGTTGGCCGACATGGTCACGATAAAAAGGCAGAAAAAGAGGTCCTGTAAATCTGTAGCACGCCGTTGGGTGTGGTGCTACGCAGTACGGGTCGTTAACATACCTCACAACTGTCCTATCTTGTGTGTTTCCCCTCATTGTTGTATCTTGCATGCTTCCCCTATAGAGAGCGTGTGCAAGGTGTAGGGGGTGTGTGGTTGCTTGTCCTCCCCTCTCTGGGCTGGGGCTTGCTGCTGGTGTTTGTGTGGGTGTGGCTGGTGTGTGTTGTGGTTGGTCCCTTGCCATTCCTGGCTGAGGGCTTTGAGTGCAATTCTCCGCCACTCCTGGCTGGGTTCCGCTGTTGGTGGTGGTAGATGTTCCCTCGCCACTCTTGGCTGAGGGCCCCGGCTGCGGTTCCCCGCCACTCCTGGCTGGGGTCTGCTAGTGGTCGTGGTGTGTGGTCCATCGCCACTCCTGGCTGAGGGTCCTGGTTGCGGTTCCCCGCCACTCCTGGATTGGGTCCGCCGGCAGCGTGGGCTGTTTTGTGGGGGTGAGGGGTGTCCCGTGTTGTGTGTGTTTGTGGCGCGGGCGGTTGCGCGTGGTGCTCGTGCTTTTGTGTGTTTTTTGTGTTTTTGGTGTCTGTGTTGGTGTTGGTGTGGTGTGGATGTGTCTTCCGCGTGCGCTGGTGTGCGTGCGTGCGTGTGCGTGATGTGTGTGTGGTCTCTTGATGCTTGTCCCCGCCTCTCTCAGTTGGGGCTTGCAGCTGGTGTTGGTGTGGCTGTGGTTGGTGTGTGCTGTGGATGGTCCCTCCACACTCCTGGCTGCGGGTTCTCTTTGCGGTGCCCCGCCACTCCTGGCTGAGGTCCGCCGCCGGCCGTGGTGGGTGGTCCCTCGCGACCTCTGGCCGAGGGCCGTGGGTGCGGTTCTCCGCCACTCCTGGCTGGTGTTCGCTGGTTGTGGTGGTGAGGGTTCGCTCGCCACTCCTGGCTGAGGGCCCCGGGGGGTGCTACCCGTCTTCCTCTCCTGGCCGGGGCTTGCTTGTGCCTGTGGTGTAATGGTGTCATGCTCGTGTGTTGGTGTGTTGTGTTACGGTAGGCGGCCCCTGCCTATCTCTGTTGCCCTGGTGTGTGTGTGTGTGTGTTGTGTGGCGCCTCGTGTTGGTGTGGGTGGTGTGCGGGGTTCGTGTCTGGTGTGCTTGCGGTGTGTGTGTGTGTGTGTGCTTGCGGTGTGTGGTTTATGGGGTATGTCATACCTGGTTCGGTTCCCGGGGTCGGCCGACATGGTCACGATAAAAAGGCAGAAAAAGAGGTCCTGTAAATCTGTAGCACGCCGTTGGGTGTGGTGCTACGCAGTACGGGTCGTTAACATACCTCACAACTGTCCTATCTTGTGTGTTTCCCCTCATTGTTGTATCTTGCATGCTTCCCCTATAGAGAGCGTGTGCAAGGTGTAGGGGGTGTGTGGGGGTGGCGGGCGGCGGGCGTTCATACCTCTCCTCTCCCCCCCCCCTTTTTTTTCCCCATACCATGGTGCTTTTTTTCTCCTCATGGGGCGGACGCGGTATTTTCATATGTACGTGTCTAGCGTGGCGGTGCGATAACATACTGCTTTGTCATACCTTGTGTATCCCCTATAGAGAGCGTGTGCAAGGTGTAGGCAGTGTGTGCACGTGGTGGGCAACGGGCGTTCATACCTCTCCTCTCCCCCCCCTTTTTTCTTCCATACCATGGTGCTTTTTTCTATTCATGGGGCTGACGCGGTATTATCATATGTACGTGTCTAGCGTGTCGGTGCGATAACATACTTCCTTGTCATACCTTGTGTATCCCCTATATAGAGCGTGTGCAAGGTGTAGGGGGTGTGTGGGTGTGGCGGGGGGCGGGAGGCGTTCATACCTCTCTTCCCCCCTTTTTTTCGATACCTTGTTGTTTATACGGCTTCCCATACCTTTTTTGTTATGTTGTTTGCCATACCATGTTTCTCCTTGACCTTGTCTCCGTCCCCATGTATTTTGCGGGCGCTTGGCGTCTATGGACATATGGATATATGGGCGTGGCATGTGTATGTATGCATGATTCACGACGCGTGCGATTGTTTGGTTGTTTGTTTTTGTGTGTGGCGTAGTCACTTTGGCGCCCTCCTTCGCAAAATACTTGATTTGCACACCTATGCCTATGTAGCGGGGGTGGTCTGGCATGCATGGGCTCGTAACATACTTGTTTCTCATACCACTGTTTCCCCAAGGTCCTTGGCTGTCGGCGTTTGGTCTTTTGTGGTTCTTGTGAGGTGGCTTTTCGTGCATTCTTTGTTTTTGGTTTTGTGTCTGTCTCTTTGTTTTGTTTATTTTTTTTCTTTTTGACATGCACAAGTCGCCTATTTCTTACGGCACGCACTTTGCTAGGTCATTTGGGCCGCGCAACATTCAACTTCGCCGCTGTTGTTGCTCTGTTGTTCTTGGTCTTCCCTGTGTGTCCTACGGTTTTTGACCTCGCCAAACAGCCGCGTAAAAATTTTCAAGGGGTTTCTGAGGTCGGAAAAAACGATTTTTCTTGTTATCTGTTCTGGCTGTGCGTCTTTTTCTTCGTCTTTTTTTCTGCTGCGAACGCGCGCGACGAGGCCAATTGGCTCATTCGGAGTATTAGTACTTGTGTATTGCATGCTACATGGTGTGGGGCTCAAATGAGCAATTGTTCGGGTCCCAAAAGCATGTGTCACATTGTACTTCGCAGAGTGCTATGGGCGCAAGCCATTGTTGCTTTGTTGCTTTGTAAGTGCGGCTAATCCCAATCTGCTCAGATTTCCAGAGATCTGCCCCGGACGGGCTACATTTTGGCCATTTTACACACTTCGGCGCTACCGCCGACCCCGAGACCATTCTTAGTGACTGAACGACATAATTTTGACGTGCTGAATTCAGCGCCGCTGTCCATTCATTGCAAATTCGCCGCATTCCGATGATGTACCGGGAATCTCCATTTGCCGCTGGCGCGCGTGTGCGACCCAAATCGGCCAAACCTTTTCTGCAAATCCGATTTATATAAATCTTTCCAGACAGATTTAGACACTGAGATGTATTTATATTCATCCGCATTAATTTTCTTCATAGACTGGGATTTTTCTCTGGGTCATATGAGTATGGACTTGTCCAGTGTTCTCGCTGCCCTCTTCTCCCCTATGGCCCCCTCCTTCACCGGAACAAATATTCAGGTCGCATCCCCGCAAGGCTGCACCCCGGGCCTAGCGAGCCTTCCGCCCTCCGGCCCTCTCAATTACCCGGGACAGCACTTACGTGGTAGCAGAGGCTACCTGAATGTTGTTCCTGCGGGGTCCATTCCTTTGCTAGCTCCTCAGGGCATTCCCGTAAACACCGTAGGGCCGCAGGAGATCACGATCTCTCTCCCCCTGTGCTGCGCAACCGAAGCACTCAGGTGATTCCCCTGCTCCAGCCCACAGTGTCCCAGGAGATCAAACATCACCTGCAGTGGAGGCCATCATTACGTAGATCCCAGTCGACATCAACTGCCGGATGGCTGGAATCGACTAGCCGATGCCGCCCGCGGAGCTCTTCAGGAGCTTGGAGGCACCACCACCACCCACATTACGCCTCTGGAGAAATTAGAGGTCAACATGATGGACTTTGAGGTTGGTGGACCAGGTTAGGTGCCGCCCCCAACACGCCCCGAGCAATGGGCTCCTTGAGAACCCAGACTATCCCCGGGAGAAGCCCACAATGTTGAAACGGGCTCTTGGAAAGGAAAATAGGGTCTACAACGCTGGGAGGAGGAGGCCTTTGGATTTTGAATTGAATTTTTTTGTTTTTTTCTGGAGGAAACCCACGAACGGCAGTGCCGTGAGTGGGAAGAAAATCGACTCCAGAATGCGTTCCTGCAGGTCTGGAATGCGACTCCCTTCCCCAAGGAGAAGACTCGGGAGCCTGTTCCCGGGCCCTCAGCCCCTCATTCTCCCCTTCCCGGCCGAGATACTGCGCCTGAACTGGCTGCAGCGGTCGAGGAAGGTATTTTGGAAGCTGTAAAACAGGCTAGTCTAGAGATCAGGGCCGAAGGAGCACGGAAGGTGGACTCCTGGTTAAAATCGACGGACCTATTGGGCCCTGCAGCCTGTCCAGCACCCGCAGCGCACAGAATGTACTGCCCTGTCGACTGCCCCTGTTGTACCGAGCGAGATTCTGAGCTTCCGGAGCTCAAGGATCAGATGCACCTAATTGTACAGACGTTGGGTATAAAAGTTTTTTTTAAGACACACATGCGGTCCCGGGGCGCCTTATTGGTAGGAAAAGAAACAGAGTTATCGGAGGAAGCCACAGAGATTTTTCCATTGCTCCTTCGGTGGATTCTAAGACCACCGATGCACGGATCAGCAGAAGTAAACTTAAAGAAAGGGTTAAAACTTCTCGTTCTGAGAGTAGGACGCAGAAGGCCAGGGGAAAGGCACAGAATGCCAAGCGAACTGCCTCCCGCACTACCCCTGGTGCTGCTGATTCCAACGCCCTAGCCCAGCTTTTGCTCGCCCAGACCCTCGCCGGAGCTGGTGTGGCTAATGATGCCGCGAAGGTGTCTGCCATTACAGCCGGTGTTGGGCTGGAATCTCTTCTGAACCCTACCCTGCTGAGACTTCGCCAGGTTGCCAAGCAACCAAAGTACAATGGGAACCCCAGACGTTGGCCTCAGTTGCAACCAGAGTTCAAGCTGTTGGTTAAAACCCAAAAGCTCCACGAGGATCAGTACCTGACGGCCCTCTTGGACTGTCTTGAGGGACCGCCGGCCAACACTTGGCTTCGGACATGGAGTGATCGCGAAGAGACAAGTTCCCCCCTTACCTATAATGAGGTGTCGGAACAGCTGGAGGCACGTGGATCCAGACTGCCGGAGGATCATTACCACCAGATGCTGAAGAATTTCCCCTCATTTTCGCGATCAATCCTCCATGAGGTTCAGGATAAGAAGCAGCGTTTCTGGAATCTGGTCGAGGAGGCTGATCATTCGGGTGAAAAGTTCTCCAATGCTGAGTTGAAAAATTTGATTTTTGATAAGATCCCCTCTGAAACTGCCGCGAACCTTCGCAACAAACAGTCCGAAGAAAAGGTCAAGACGTGGTGAGCGGAGGTGGATGGCTGTGATGCCTCCGCCAATAAATTTTCAGTTCGGGAACCACTTCAAAAGTGTTCCCCCACGTTGTTTTGGAAGGTGAAGTTCACTGAAAACACGCGGAAAATTGAGTTTGATGAACATGAGGATCGGCACTTGTTTGTCCAAGTCCTAAACAGGGGAGTAAGCTTCCATGGGCAGCGCCTTAAGGCAAGAAACTGGGTGTTTTGGTACACCCCGAAGGAACTGTGGGAAGAGGTTGAGCGGATCGCTGACGCCGCCAACCAGAATTACCACGAGGGCCTTGGGGGTGGTAAGAATTGCCAGCAAAATGCCCAAGGCGGCGCCAATAGGAGCACCAAAACAGTGAATGACACAAAAGGTGTCCAGCAGGAGTGTGGCATCTGCCTCTTGCTCGGCTCTACGAACTGAGCGAAGTCACATTCTACGGAGAATCACTGGTGGTCAGCCCAGCATCACAAGGCTATTGGGGAAAATGTCAGTAGTCCCCCTCAGAATTCAGACAGAAATGCCCGACAGGTGCATGGAGGGAAGGCTGTAAAGAGAAATCACACCCCCTCAGGAGGAACCAAAAATCCTGGGGGCCAAAGCGGTCCCCAAGGCACAGGAAATCGGACTCCATCCGATTTCGGTGGGCAGCCCGGTGGTCAGAAAAATACAAACCCCACCCCCGGTGGTGGAAAATCGAAATCCAGGCCAAACCCCCCTATTCGGCCGAAACAAAGGAAATGCACAAGGATCCCAGGGCAAGGGTAAGGGAAACCTGTCTGGGGCCTTTTCTTCAGGCAACGGCAAGGGGCGTGGCGGCCATGGAGGTCCCGCATCAGGCGGCCTTGGCCGTGGAAGGGGCAATAATCGCGTGGATCAGGTGTCTGGTGCAGATCAGGTGTCAGATGCAGACCGAGATTACGTGGAAAATGCATTGAATCCCGCAGACGATCCGCTCCATGAGGAGTGGATTGATGAATCCAGCTGCATCCATCAGGTTAATGCGGCCGCTGGAGGTCAGAACGCCTAGGGGAGCCACGAAAATCGCCCCTCTCGAGGCAATTTCAGGCATGACCCCCCGAGTCCTTCTCAAGCCTTGCTCGATGTAGGGTCTCTTGTGTCCTTTCCCCTGGATGCGGCAACGGATCCTTCTGCTGCAGTGGACGAGGTGGGTGTACAGCCCAAGCACAGGGCCTGACAGTTGGTCACAAAGCTGTGGGTTTCTGATTGCAAAGCCGATTTTCACCTCGCCACTTGCTTGTGTGACAATGGGTCGGAGGGAAATCTCCAATCCAATTCTTTCTTACCCGACGACTGCGTGTTTGATTCGCCACATCCCGTTACCCTGGAGGGAGTTTCTGGACACTCCCTCTCAGGCGACAACGTGGTTGTTATATATCAACCCATTTGGTCGCTCAGGACCCTTGGGATGCCGGCAAAGTTGAAGAAGTTGTCTTTGAGGATGACTACTCCTATCCTGCCGAAATAAAGTATTACCTTTACTTTGGCCATCCTTGGCTCTGCAAGAATAGGGTGGCGCCCGGAAGTCATATGGGTTTTTTTTTGCTTGAGTCAGGTCCCTTGGTGTGCCCTGAATTTTGTTTTTTGCGCACCGGGTTTAAAAGTGCTGAAGAATTTTTGAAGCAAAAGGTGACTCCAAAATTTGGAGAAGATGTCACCATTGCCGAGGTGAATGGGAGTGTTGAGTACTCTCGGGAGCTAGAATGTCTTCGTAGGGACTCTCAGCCACGACGCCCTTTGCGCTGGCACTGTTCATCCTACAGAGTTGTCGATAAATGGCGCGATGCTATTTGTGAATATTTTTATGAGCAGCATTCTTTTACCCCACGGTACGATGCTTTTGCTAATCGTGAGAACAAACGGTTTGATAATTACTTTCGCGACGATTGGACCCAAAAATCGGACGAGAGGTTATAGATTAATCCTCTGTTTCACTTAATCCAGCAGGTCATCAACAAAATCCAGCAGGATAAAACCCAGGCGATTTTAGCTGTACCCTTGTGGGACGACAATCCGTGGTTTCAGGAATTGCAGGACATTTGTGTAGATTACATCGAACTTCTAAGGAAGATTAAGCTGTACGCCAGGGACGAAACAGGTCCCCTACGACAGCGCTCCTGAAGTTCGCTCGCATTCCTGGTGGATGGAGGGCTTACTGACTCTGATTCTGCTGAATCTGGAACTAATTCTTGTGTTGGGTCGGAATCTGAGGTTGAGCGTGGTACTGATGATGAATGTAATTTTTCCGATTTTTCTCCCTCAGATGCCAAAGGTGATCTGTCGTCAAATGGATCGGCCTCGTCTCTCTCTTCCCCAATACGATCAACATCGAAAAGAATCTTCAGTGCACAGGCGAAGAAAAATTTTAAATTGCGCCGCAAATCCAGAGTTTTTTTACAAACAATTTCGTGTGGAACCTTACAATGATCCCTTCGAGGAGCTCGATCACGAAGATGATCTCTGGAATGCCGGCACTCGACACACCTACCTTCAGGAGGCAGTTGATACGGACCTCTTTCAAGACATCCGTAAGAAGATCCTTCCTGCTAAGGCGGAGGAGATTGCCAGAGTTTTTCCGACAGTAGTTCGTGGCGATCAGGTGGACACTGAGTTGTGTTCCAAGAAAAGAGAAAAGATTTTCGAGGAACGGAAGGACACAACCCCTTCCGGCAAGTTAGTCACGAGCCCCCCTGTCCGTGGGCAGTTCGGTGAAGCCTTCATCGAGCTTCGTGAGGGGTACAAGGCGCAGAAACAGCGCCCCTATGAAAGTCACGGACAAAAACATGAGAATCTCAGAAAAATAATCGAAAGAAATGTCAGAAAATTTGGTTGGATTGAGGGTTGTATGACCAGCGAGTGGTGTTGTGCTCCAATTACAGTTCCAAAACCGCCACCTGCAGACCAAAACACCATAGATGGCTGGCAAATAGTTGTTGATTTTCGCAATCTCAACCCTGAGACCAAGGCAGATTTGCACCCCCTTCCTCTCATGGAGGAAGAAATCGCCAAGAGGGCGAGAGGTCGCTTGATTTCTGTGCTGGATCTCCGTCATGGCCTTCACCAAATGCCGTTGAGGAAGGACAGCCGGCCTCTAACTTGTATGTGCACCCCATGTAGCTCGGACCAGTGGACGGTCATGCCCATGCGACTGAAGAATGCGCCCTCATTCTTTCAGAAAATGATGGAGGATGTGCTTTTTACAGCTCATCCTGAGCTCCGTGCCTTCGTCAATGTGCACATAGATGATATAATCGTCGCGACAGAAGGGGAGGGACTGACTGAAGATAAGCTGGTGGCCCTACATGACAAACACCTGAACCAGGTTATGGACGTTCATGATGCCAATCAGCTGATTTGCGGGCCGACGAAGGGAAAATTGTTTTTAAAATCTGTCAAAATTTGTGGTTCTCTTCTCGAGAATGGTACACGCCGACCCAGTCCAGGGAGGCTCATTGCTATTCAGAAGTGGAAGGGCCCTGAGACTATCACGGAATTCCAGGATTTCTGGGTTGTTGCAATTTTTACCACACATTTGTGCCAAATCCTGCCAAATTCGCCGCCCCCCTTACTGAATTACTGAAAGTAGGGAGAGATGCCGGCAAGGCAGGTTCAAAGGCGCATGTCAAGTGGACCGATGAATGCGGGGAAGCCTTCCATCACTGGAAGGCGGCCCTCCGCAAAGTCTCCACGTTGCATGTGCCGAAATTCGACAAACCCTTCTACCTAAGAACCGACGCATCCAGGTACGCGATCGGAGCCGTCCTTGAACAGGTGGATGAAGCCATCGGTGATCATTACCCTCTTGCATTTTGGTCTCGGAAGCTAGCCCCAGGCCAAATGCAATGGTCGCCGCGTGACCAAGAAACGTACGCCATAATCTGCGCACCGAAAAGGTACCAATCGTGGGTTGGCACCAATCGAATCAAGGTCCTGACGGATCATCGGTCTTTTGAATATTGGGCCACCGAACACATTGATACAGTTTCGGGCCCAGCTGGTTGACAGGCAAGATGGCACAAATTTCTCAGTCTGTTTGAGGTAAGTAGGTGGTGCACTCGGTCGTGGAGAGGCGCCCCATGGTTCCCCCTGGCGTTGCCCCTGTGACGGACAGGAAGACGTTCCGAGCATGAAGAGGTGAGGCGGCTTACATCCCGCTAGACCTGACTGGTGGCCCCCAACAAAGCGGCCCTCGGCAACACCGGGAGGGCTGATTGCCGCCAGCGTGACATGCTTGTCTCGCCAGGAGGGTGTGCCCCCGTGCTTGCAAACGTCCCCTCTTTTGGGCGGAATCCTAGAGGTTCAATCGACTTCCTGGCGTATCCTGTTCCCAAGGCATGCATGCATGTTCTCGGTACTGGGGTTCCGAGGCGCTTGGGTGTCGCACGCCCCGCTTCGAGTCCCCAAGCAGCGCAGGCTTTAGGATGCAGCGTTAACCCTGGTTTCCGGATCGCGTTTGGCCGGGTCAGCTGCATGGCACACGCTGCCTCAGTGCCCGGGCTATGGACACTGGGTTTCCTATTGTTGTGTGGCGTTTCTGTTTGGGTCTGGGTTGTGCTTGGGTTCGGGTTTCGGTAACCCCGCCAGCCCTGGCTGGGGTCTTGGGTGGGTGTGTTTGGGTTTGGGTTGTGGTTTCGCTCCTCTTTTCCCGGCTGGGGTTAGCGGTGTTTGCGGTTGCGACTGTGTTTTGGCCTGCACCCCACCATTATTGGTTGGGGCTTTGGGGCGTGCCTGGCTGTGTGCGCGCTCCGCCTGTATGCCGCCGTTCCCGGTTCGGGTGTGCGGTGTGGGCGTGTGTGCTTGGGTTTGGGTTTTGGCTGCGCCCCGCCACTGCTAGGGGAGGTGTTGGGGTGTGTGTGTGTTTGTGTGCTCGTCCGGCCTTGTCCCCTGCACCTCCTGGCTCGGGGTGCGGTGCAGGGGTGTGTGCTCCGGCCTGGGTTGCAGCCGCGCCCCGCCACTCCTGGCTGGGTTGCTGGGGCGTGTGTGTGTTTGTTTGTGCGCCCCGCTTGTACCCCGCCATTCCTGGCTGGGGTGTGCGGTATGGGCGTGCGTGCTTGGCTCGGGTTTTGGCTGTGCCCCGCTCCCCTTGGTTGGGGTGTCCGGGTGTGTGTGCGTTCGTGCCTGTGCCCCGATTGCATCCCGTCATTACTGGGGGGCTGCTTGTGGTGTGGGGGTGTGCGGGTGTTGCTGTGTGTGGGGTTTGCCCCCTCCCCTCCCCTTTTGCTTTTTTCTTGGGGGGGGAGGGGCGTCGTGGCGTGGCGTGTCGTGCCTTTGTGGTGTCGGTCGCTGGCTGTCACGGTCTTGGGTCTCGCGATCCCCGTCCTTCCTTCCCCTCTTGTTCCGGCTGCGCCTTCGTGTTTTTTTTTTTCCATCTCCGCCCAATCGTGGTGTGTGTCTGCGTGTTCGGGTTGTCCCTTCCTCCGGTGGGTCGCTGCTCTTGGTTTGGCGTTGCCGGTTTTGGTTGGCTGGTCCTGCGGTGCCCCTTTGGAGGGTCCCGTCTTCGGTGCCGTCTGGCTGGGGGGTTTGGCCGCCTCTTGTAGTGTGGGTGGGCGGTTTCGTGGCTGTGGGCCTTTCTCGTGCCCCCCCCCCCTGGTTTTTTTTTTGGGGGGGGTCTGCCTGTTCCTCCCTCTGCCTTCCCTGGGCTGGTGTACGCACTGGTTGGCATTCGGTGTGGTCATCCGGGTGGCTGTTGGTGCTTGCGCTTTGCCAGGCCTTGCACTGGCCCCATGGGTCGGCTGGGTTATGTACACGCTTGGCTCGGCGGCCATTCCTGCCGGGTTAGGTTCTGGCCCTGCCGGCTGGGCGGTTGCGCCAGGCGGCTACGTCAGGCCCTGGGTTAGGGGGGCTAGGGTTTTTCGTGTCCCTTCGCCTCCGTGGGGCCGGTATTAACTTTCCGGCGGCGGTTTGTGTGGGCAGACCGCCACCGTTGTTGCCGGGGGCTCGGTGGCCCCTTGCTGGTGTGTGGCGGGCTGGTGCAGCGCCCTCATGGGTGTGCGGCGGCTTGTTTTGGCTAGACCCTCTTGTAGCGTCCGTTGCTTTGGTGTTGTGGTGTGCTGTGGTGCGCCGTGCTGCGTCGTGCCGTGTTTCGCCGTGCTGTGTTGTGCTGGACCGTGCTGTGTTGCGGCGCGCCCTGCTGGGTCGCGCCGTGTTGCGCCGTGTCGTGCCTTGGTGTGCCGCTCTTTGCCGCGTTGCGTCGCGTCGTGCTGTGGCGTGTTGTGCCTTGGGCTGCCTTTTTGTGGTGCGTTGCACAGTGACTCGCTGCAGTGTGGTGTGCCGTGCTGCCTCCTGTTGTGACATGGTGGGTCGGTGGAGGTCAGTCCGGCCCGTGTCGTGGTGCGCAGTGGGGGTTCTAGTGTGGCTGGCTGGTGGCTGGGGGGTGCGGTTAGGGGTTGGGTGGCTCTCTGGGTCTGTGCCGCTCGGGCTGGTGGGTCGGGTAGGTGTCCGCGGGATTGTCCTCCCTGGGGACCTGTGCTTTGTTCCCGTGTCCTCTCGGGGTCCTTGCCTCTAGCCCCGGGTGTTGTGGCTGCGCCTTCTTCCTCTTCCGGTGCCTGTGAGGTGGCCCTTGCTGTGGCCGGGGTCTTCGCCTGGCGCTGAGGGCGTGCTGCTGGGCTGCACGGCGGTGTTCTCGGCGGCTTCCTCTGTGCATGTAGGCCCTCCTCCCCGTGTAGTTGTGCCCTCCTCCCCCTGGGTGGTTTCTGGTGGCTGGTGGGCGTGAGGCGGTGTGGTCCGTACGGCGTCCGATTCTGCTTCGGCGGCGTGTGTTGGGGGCCTGCGCGTCCGGGGGTCGCGCGGTGTCTGCTGGGGGTGAAGTGTTGCTGGTCCCTCTGTTGTGGCATGCCCTTTCTGCAAGGGGGCCCTGGTGCCACCGTTGTGTCCTCTTTCTCTGCGCCCCGGTCCCTGTTCCTCCCCCTTCCTGGCCCATGGGTGGTTTCCAGCTCCCCTGTTGTGTCCCTTCCGGTGCCCTGTCCCTGTGGGCGCCTGCCTGTCACTTTGGGCCCTTCCTTTCCCCTTTGCCGGAGTGTCCCTTTCTGTCCCTTGCCCTCCTCTTGGCCGTGCCCTTTCCCCTCCCGGTCTGGTGGTGGTGGGGTGGGGGGGGGCCTGTGGGGCGCCGATGGCCCACGCCTGGGGGTGGGTGGTCCCGAGCCACTGGCGAAGGGATTGAGGGGTGTAGGGGGGGCGAGGCCCTGGACCACGTCATGGAGGAGGGCCTATTATACCGCCTGCGGCATGGTTGCCTCCAGGGGGGCCTTGTTGGGGTTGGCTGGGGTGCGGGTGCGGAACTCCTTGACGGTGTGCACCGTCTGCATCCCTTCTCGCCTTCCCGGTCCCTGCCCCACTTCACTCAGCGGCGGAGCTCCCGCAAGGCGGGGGCAGACCACCAGGCGAGGTAGGCAGGGGCCTGAAGGGGGGAGGCGACCGAGCTCGAGGTCCTGGACTGGCGGGAGGAGGATGTGGACATGCGGCCGTGGCGGGCGTGGCGGCGCCTGGGGGAGAGGGCGCGGCGGTGGCGGGGGCTGGGGGTGGAGGACGTGTACGGGCAGCGGTAGGAACGGGAACCCCTGTGGGGCTCACGGGCGGAGGGGGAGGTGGACATGGGGCGGCGGTGGCGTGCGTGGTGGCACCCGGGGGAGGGGGAGCGGCGGGAGCAGGGCCCTGGGGGGTTGTGGTGGCGCCTTGGGGAGCGGGAGCGGCGCGAGTGAGCGCGTGAGGCGCAGTGGCGCTGTGGGGAGCGTGAGCGCCTGGGGTGGGTGCGCCGTGTGGCGTGAGAGCGGGAGCGCCGCCGTTTGCGGGGCCGGGCCTCGTCGCGGGTCGAGCCGGGCCAGTAATAAGGTGTTGGGGGGTCCGGGGGGGCCTTGCGTGGTGCCGCCTGGTACTGGGGGGGGGGAGGAAGTGCCCCGCACTCCATTGATCCGCCGCGTAGGGGTGCGGCGGCGGCAATGGCTGGTGGTACGGCTGGAGTGACTGTCCCTCGTGGGGTTGGGGCCGGGGGGCCCCTTTGGCGTGGACGTGGTGGCTGGGGGGATACGGTTTCTGGTACGGGGGGGGTGGCCCCTGGTGGTAGCTGGGGTATGTGGGTGGAGCGCCTGGTTGCTGCCATCCCATACGCTGGTGCTGCTGGTGCACGGGGGGTTGTGGCCCCGTGGGGTAGGGTGGTGGGCAGTGGTAGTGGTGCGGGTGGTGTTGGTGGTGGTGGTGGTTGGACCGTTGGTCGTGGTGGCGCTGGTAGTGTTGGGGATGGTGCTGCGGGTATGGGCCTAGGATCTCTTGTGGATATTCCGGTTACCCTGGTGGGGGTCGGGGGTCGGTCATCGTGTGCAGTCCCCGGGGCCGTACTGTTTGGTGGGTAGCGGGGGCAGGTCGGGGGCCGAGTTTAACAGTGACTCAGGTCGAGGGGTCCCACGTCCCTAGGTCGGTCTGGCCGGTGGCGGTGGTGGTTTGTGGGGGCTGGATGACGGGCCGCTTGGAGATGGGGATGTTGACGCGGGTTTGGACGGGGTCGTGTTGGGTGGCCGCCTCTGTGCTCGCGACGGCCGCTGGGGGGAGGGGGGCTCGGGTTGTGGTGGGTGGGGGGTCCTGGTTTGAGTTAGGCTTTGGGTTAGGCGGTGTCGCTTGGGTTGCCCTCGTTGCTTTTGCAGTGTTGGGGGCTGCGTGGGGTGGTGTTGGTGGTGGTGCTGTTGCTGCTGTTGTGATCGTTTGGGCGCCGGCTTGGTGTCTTCGGGTCGAGTGTTCGGTTGGTGTCTGGCTCGAAATTCAGGAAGACCTCGGTCCGCAGGTGTGAGGGCGCCGGTGCCAGGTGGAGGGGGTTCTCGATGTGCTGCCGGGCCGCCTGGGTCGCCTGTGTGGGCATCAGGGGGCCCCCGGTAGCCTGGCGTGCGGCTGCAGCTTTGGCTCTGGCCGTGGCCTTGTGATTGAGGTTGGCGGGGAGGGGATGTGGATGAGGTGGAGGAAGTCGATGGGGATGAGGATGAGGAGGAAGTGGTGGTTTTAGGGGACGCGGGTTGCGCTGTGATGCGGGCAGTTGCGGGTTTGTGGGCGGCGGCTTCTGCTGCGGCCATACAGGGAGGATGGAGGGCATGTCCTGGAGCTGCAGGTTTCGGCTGGGTGGCCGGGGGCGCCTGGCAGTGAGCTGGCGACCCGGCGGGCAGATCTGGTCGGCAGCGATGGGGGAGGGAGGCGCGGGGCTGCGGTTTTCGCCTTCTGGGCTTGGCTGGCCCGGGGTCCTGCAATTCGTGAGGTTGTGTGGGTTGGCGTCCGCGGGGGGAAACAGTTCGCGTGGGCTGTATTCGGGGGCCGGGGGGGGTGGGCCTGGGTTTCCTGGGGTGTCTGCAGGGGGCGTGTGCGGGCCACTGGGCGGGATGGGCGTGCCGTGGAGCGTGGGGCTCCTCGCGGTGGGTGTGTGCGGGTCGTCGGGTGTTGGGGGTGGTGAGGGGGGTCTGGCGGGTGGGTCCGTGACGGGCTTCGTTACAGCGGCTGGGGGAGGCCCGTGTCGCGGCGCCCGGGGATGCGCGCGATGGTGGGCGCGTGTGGGCCTCCGGGGTTGGTAGCGGGCAGGGAGGGGCAGGGGCGGGGATTGCGCGGGGGTGTGTGTTGTGTCGGTGTATGTGTTCGCTTGCAGCGGCGCGCTTGTGTGGTCAGTTGTAGGCAGGGGGGTTTGGAGGAGAAGATTGCCATCTTCTGCGGCCGGGGCAAGGATCTCGCAGACGAGCATGCGTATTTGGTGCACCTCTTGGTCAGTGGTGGGAAGATGGTATGCTAGCTCTGGGCTAAGGCCCACGCGGCGGAGGATCCTGTGGATGGCGTGGTACCCACAGGTGAGGGAGTGCTGTGGCCTGGGGGGGGGGTCCTTCCGGGTGTCTGGGCCTGCCTCGATTTGTGTGTTGGCGGTGGGGATGGCCCAAATCCAGGGCACAGCCCCCGTGGATGGCCAGCGGCGCTGGATCCATTGGGCCAGGCAGGGCATGGCCAGTCCCAGGTGGTAGCCCGCCCGCTCTGAGGTGATTAGGGCCAGCACGCGGGCCGGCGGTTTGTTCTCTGGCTGGAGGGCCCCCCTGAGGACTCTGTGCGGGGTGCTGGGGTCCCTCACTGCCCCTGGTTGGGCAGACCCTGCGGCGAGCATGGTGTCTGTCCCTTGGAAGAGCCATTGTGGGCCGGGGGACGTTGCTGTAGCGGCCACTACGTAGTAGTGCCCGCGCTTGAGGACTGCAACCCAGACCTCCGGCGGGGGGCCGTCGCTGTCTGTAGGTGGGGGAGGGAGGTCGTCGTCTGGGGTGTGGAGGCCGGCGGCGCTGAGGGCGGTGTTGCGTGTTGGTGTGGTGGCCTGTTCCCATTGTTCCAGGTGGTTCGGCTCTGCTGGGTGGTCGTTCTCCGCTGCGGCTCGTCGTAGGCGTATGGTCCCTCGACGTGTGACGTTGGTGTTGGTGTTGTGTGTCAGGGCCTGGCCCCACTCGATGGGGGGGATCCAGACGTGCTGGCCTTGGGCGTGTTTGCGGGCTCGTCAGAGTACCAGGTCTACGATGGCCTCGTGAAGGCCGTTGCCTGGGGTGGTGAGGTCTCGGAGGGCTTTGAAAGTGAGCTTGGTCCAGGTCTCTTGTAGGCGGTACCAGCCCAGGGGAGTGCCCAGGGCCCTGCCTTGGAGGGTTGCTTGGAGGAGGTTGGGGTCGCGGATGGTGGTCGCTGTGAGGGGGGGATGCTCCGGGTCCCGGGGGGGGCGGGCCCGGTGGGTTGCCGGGGTCCTGCGCGTCCCTGTTGACGTATGGGTGGCCCTTGGTGGGCTCAGCTGGGCTGAGCGATGCCGGGTGCCCTCGTGGGTGAGAGGTGGGCTCTGGAGTGCCGTGGGTGCTTGTGGCGGGGGGGCCTTGCGGTGGGGCCCGCTGGCCTTCTTGGGTGCTCTGGTGGTGTCTTGGAGGCCTGCGGACGGAGATGGGGGGGGGCGTTTGTGGGGCGCGGAGTGGGTTAGTGGACTTCTGCGTCATGCACGGCATGGTAATGCATGAGACGCTGCATGTGTTCCCTGGCGGTGGGGTCGGTGAGTTGTTCTGTGTGTGTCAACAGGAGGTGTTTGCGGTGTACGGTTTGGGCTGCTAATCTGCAGACTGCTTCCGGCTGGAGGTGCGCTGCTGCCTCCATCGGCCTCTCTGTGTGTTTGGCGAGTTGTTGGTGTAGGGCCTGTGTCAGCGCCCCTCTCATGGTGGCCTCCTTGACCCGGGGATCCCTGAAGAGGTGTTCGGTGGCCTGATGTGCGTGGCTGTGGGTTCGCCAGCCTTCCTGTTGCCGTAGGGTTTCTGCCAGCAACCAGCCCACTAGTGTGTCCCGCTCGTATGGAGGGGGCATTTCTTGAAGTGTTCCCAGTCCCCTTGGGTGGTGTGTTCGCATGGGCAGCGGGTGTGTTTTTCCGGGACGTGGATGTGCTTGCGGCCGAGCCATCTGGCGACCCTGGTGAGGAATGGTAGTTGCTCTCTGAGGAGGTGAATGCGTCGTTTCTGGAGGTGGGCTGGGACGTTTGCTGAGCGCAGTGCCAAGTGGTAGACGGGGACTTTCAGTTTCCCCTGGAGCTCTTGGATGTGTGCCCGGCTGTCTGTGTCGCCGAGCACGCGGGCGAGATGTTGAATGGGGTTGGGGTAATGGTATGCTCTGTCGTGGGAGGTATAGGGGGCTCTGGTTTGGGGGGTATGTGTTGGAGGTGTGTGTGGTTTCGGCCGAGGTCGGGGACCTGGAGTCTTGGCAGGTGCGTTGTGCGCTGGTGTACTGGCTGGTTGCCGACCTTATCATTTCCGTATTGGTGCCTGTGGGGGTCTTGTTTCACGATGTGAAGTTGGACGTAGGGGGGAAGGCTACGGTAGCAGTGCTTGTGTGCCGAGGCTCGTCGCGGTAGCTTTGTGGAGTGGTTGTCTTGCTATGCTGAGGAGTAGGTGTGTGTCGACAGTGGCGTCCACTATAAACCAGACCCGGACGACGTGCGGGAGTAGAACGGGTAGGTGGGCTGCGATTTCGGCGAGGGCGTTGGGCATCGCCTTAAGTTCCCCGTGGGAGGAGGCCCCGTAGGTGGTGTGGCCCGTGTGGTGGTCCATGTGGTAGTGCCCCCAGGTGTGGGTTAGCTGTATGGTGGCTCCCCAGGTGATGGGCGTGAGGGCGGATTCGCCTGAGGCTTCCGTGAGGAAGAGTAGGTCCGGTTGTGGGAGGCGGCATGGGTTCACCGGCAGGTAGGCGCAATAGCGCGCGCTGTGGGGTTGGTGACGGGTCCCCACGCCCGCACCCCCCCGCACCAACAGCCAGTGGGTAGTGGGCCCCGGTAGCCCGCCCAGAGGGCGGGCAGCCGGGGAACGGAGAGCGCCCGACCCCGGACGCCCCGCACCCAGGCAAGAGGCGCCCCCCCCGGGCGCCCTCATGCCCCCCCCACAGCATGCATGAGCGCGCGCTGTGGGGTTGGTGACGGGTCCCCACGGCCGCACTCCCCCGCACCGGCAGCCAGTGGGTAGTGGGCCCCGGCAGCCCGCCCAGAGGGCGGGCAGTCGGGGGTGGGAGAGCGCCCGACCCCGGACGCCCCACACCCAGGCAGGAGGCGCCCCCCCCCGGGCGCCCTCGTGCCGCCCCCACAGCGCGCAAAGCCAGCTCGCAAGAGTGCGCGCTGTGGGACTGGTGACGGGTCCCCACGCCCGCAACCCCCTGCACCAACAGCCAGTGGGTAGTGGGCCCCAGCAGCCCGCCCAGAGGGCGGCCAGTCGGGGGTGGGAGAGCGCCCGACCCCGGACGCCGCACACCCAGACAAGAGGCGCCCCCCCCCGGCGCCCTCATGCCGCCCCACAGCAAGCAGGAGTGCGCGCTGTGGGGTTGGTGACGGGTCCCCACACCCGCACCGCCCCGCACCCACAGCCAGTGGGTAGTGGGCCCCAGCAGCCCGCCCAGAGGGCGGGCAGTCGGGGTCCGGAGAGCGCCCGACCCCGGACGCCCCACACCCAGGCAAGAGGCGCCCCCCCCGGGCGCTCTCGTGCCGCCCCCACAGCGCGCAAAGCCAGCTCGCAAGAGCGCGCGCTGTGGGGTTGGTGACGGGTCCCCACGCCGGCACCCCCCCGCACCCACAGCCAGTGGGTAGTGGGCTCCGGCAGCCCGCCCAGAGGGCAGGCAGTCGGGGGTGGGAGAGCGCCCGACCCCGGACGCCCCACACCCAGGCAAGAGGCGCCCCCCCCGGGCGCCCTCATGCCGCCCCCACAGCACGCAAGAATGCGCGCTGAGGGGTTGGTGACGGGTCCCCACGCCCGCACCCCCCCGCACCCACAGCCAGTGGGTAGTGGGCCCCGGCAGCCCGCCCAGAGGACGGGCAGTCGGGGGTGAGAGAGCGCCCGACCCCGAACGGCCCACACCCAGGCAGGAGGCGCCACCCCTGGGCGGCCTCGTGCCGCCCCCACAGCGCGCAAAGCCAGCTCGCAAGAGCGCGCGCTGTGGGGTTGGTGACGGGTCCCCACGCCCGCATCCCCCGGCACCCACAGCCAGCGGGTAGTGGCGCCTTGCAGCCCGCCCAGAGGGCGGGCAGTCGGGGGTGGGAGAGCGCCCGACCCCGGACACCCCACACCCAGGCAAGAGGCGGCCCCTCGGCCTGGCCAGCCACAAAAGGCGCCGTTCAGTGCAAAAAAAGGCAAGAGGCGGCCCCCCCGGGGACCCTCATGCCGCCCCCACAGCACGCAAGAGCGCGCGCTGTGCAGTCGGTGACGGGTCCCCACGCCCGCATCCCCCCGCACCCACAGCCAGTGGGTAGTGGGCCGCGGCAGCCCGCCCAGAGGGCGGGCAGTCGGGGGTGGGAGAGCGCCCTACCCCGGACGCCCCACATCCAGGTAGGAGGCGCCCCCCGCGGGCGCCCTCGTGCCGCCCCCACAGCGCGCAAAGCCAGCTCGCAAGAGCACGCGCTGTGGGGTTGGTGATGGGTCTCCACGCCCGCACCCCCCCAGCACCAACAGCCAGTGGGTGGCGGACCCCAACAGCCCGCCCAGTGGGCGGGCATTCGGGGGAGGGGGAGCGCCTGACCTCAGACGCCCCTCACAACGGTGGAGGGCACCCCCCCCGGGGACACCCTTCCGCCACCCCCAAAGCGAGCAACGCCGGCCCGCAAGGGCGCACGCTGTGGAACCGGTATTGGGTCCCCACGCCCGCACCGACCGCACCCGGAACACACGGGTCGCGGTAGCCCGGCTGCCCGCCCCAGAGAACGGGCGGTCGGAGGAGGGACAGCGCCTGACACCAGACGCCCCTCACAACAGTGGCACGCCACCCCCCCCCCCCCGGGACGGTCCCCCACCACACCACCCCCGCGGCACGCAGCCCCCACAGGGCATGCAGGCCAAGGGGACAGTGTTGGGCGCCCACACCCACACACCCGCGCCCACAGCACGTGGGTAGCGGACCGCAACAGCCCGCCCAGTGGGCGGGCAGTCGGGGGAGGGGGAGCGTCTGACCTCAGACGCCCCTCACAACAACAGCCCCATGCCAGGTAGGGGGGAACGAGGACCGGACCGCCCCCCCCCCAAGGCACGCCAGACGGAGCAAGGGACCGGGGCAGGACACGCGGAGGGGCACGGACCACGTGGAACGGCCCTACCAGCGCCCAGTGCCGGGACCGCGCGAGGTGCGCACGCCACACGGCCTAGGGGGGGGGGGGCGGATGCCGCGGGAGCGCGAGCGCACACACACGCAAAGGGCACGCGGGGACTACCAGAAGGGCAACCGGACCAAGCACGCGGAACGCACAGACCGCGTGGAATGGCGTACCAGCGAGCGAGGGTCAGGGACACCCGGACGGGAAGGCCCGCCACACGCAGCGCGGGACACGCGGGGCGGGATGGGGGAAACCAGATAGACACAACACAAGGTACCGGCCCGAGCCCCCCGAACCGGCCGCCAGCGCCGCGCACACACGGACGGGGCACTGCACCCGCCAAGGCAGTAGTGGCGCACTGCGCCACGCCCCAACCCCTAGGCTAGGCAGCCTCCGCGCCAGCCCAAGGGGGTCCCACTCACGACCGGCGGCCCGGGCGACCACGCATTAGGGGGGCGACGCGGTGGGTAAGCGCCTGCAGCCACGGCTGCGAATTGATGCACTGACCGGGGAGTGGCAAAACGGGGAAGCCGGGGAAGGACGGGGCTCCGAGCCTTGTGAACGCGGGGGACTCCGCCACCAGGCAGGAGGTGCTTCTCGGAGGGCCCCCCACTAGGACCCAGTGGGGAGGATATCACCTGGCTTGACCAGGTGGCCCCCCGGGGCCGAAAGGCGTCTAGTACCCGCAAAATCAAACCTCAAATCTCAAACCTCAGACGTGCTGGCCTTGGGCGTGTTGGCGGGCTCGCCAGAGTACCGGGTGTACGATGGCCTCATGAAGGCCGTTGCCTGGGGTGGTGAGGTCCCGGAGGGCTTCGACAGTGAGCTTGGTCCAGGTCTCTTGTAGGCGGTACCAGCCCAGTGGAGTGCCCAGAGCCCTGCCTTGGAGGGTTGCTCGGAGGAGGTTGGGGTCGCGGATGGTGGTCGCTGTGAGAGGGGGATGCTCCGGTAGTTGCTCTCTGAGGATGTGAATGCGTCGTTTCTGGAACTGGGCTGGGACGTTTGCTGAGCGCAGTGCCAAGTGGTAGACGGGGACTTTCAGTTTCCCCGGGAGCTCTTGGATGTGTGCCCGGCTGTCTGTGTCCCCGAGCACGCGGGCGAGATGTTGGATGGGGTTGGGGTAATGGTATGCTCTGTCGTGGGAGGTATAGGGGGCTCCTGTTTGGGGGGTATGTGTTGGAGGTGTGTGTGGTTTCGTCCGAGGTCGGGGACCTGGAGGGTTGGCAGGTGCGTTGTGCGCTGGTGTACTGGCTGGTTGCCGACCTTATCATTTCCGTATTGGTGCCTGTGGGGGTCTTGTTTCACGATGTGAAGTTGGACGTAGGGGGGAAGGCTACGGTAGCAGTGCTTGTGTGCCGAGGCTCGTCGCGGTAGCTTTGTGGAGTGGTTGTCTTGCTATGCGGAGGAGTGGGTGCGTGTTGATAATGGCGTCCACTACGAACCAGACCCGGACGACGTGCGGGAGTAGAACGGGTAAGTGGGCTGCAACTTCGGCGATGGCGTTGGGCATCGCCCCAAGTTCCCCGTGGGAGGAGGCCCCGTAGGTGGTGTGGCCCGTGTGGTGGTCCATGTGGTAGTGCCCCCAGGTGTGGGTTAGCTGTATGGTGGCTCCCCAGGTGATGGGCGTGAGGGCGGATTTGCCTGAGGCGTCGGTGACGAAGAGTAGGTCCGGTTGTGGGAGGCGGCATGGGTTCATGGGCAGGTAGGCGTATATGGCGAGGCCCGTGGTGAAGTGGGTCACCGGGGCTGTGGGCTGCAGGATGGGGGTGGCGTACATGCCTATTCTTTTGGAGATGATGTGTTCCGCTTTGGGGGACCTGGCTATGAGTCCCTGTTCTGGCTGTCCTTGTGTGAGGTAGGAGTAGATGTAGTGGAGGATGTAGGCGGTGTCCGGGTTAAGGTCGCGGCATGTTAGGGTTTGTGTTTGGTGCTCTGGTGTGTGGCAGGAGTGGTGGAGCGGATAGTAGGGGTGCTCGTGCTTGCCCGTTCTGCCTGGTTCCTACATGCTGTAACGGATGGCGACCCCTGCCGGGTCGGGGCGGGGCCAGGGGGGCGTTGTGATGAAGAGCCATCGGGGTGTGTGGTCGGGGTTCCACGCCACCATGGGGTTTGCGTCGGTGCGGTGGAGTTGTGGGGGACCTTCCGTAGGTCCCAGGAGGTCATGTGGTGCTTGGGTATGCGCCATTTTGCCCCGTAGTGGATGAGGGTGGTCTGCGTGGGTTTGGCTTCATTCAGGGCAAGTAATAGGGTTAGCGGTGGAACTGGGCCCGCCACCGGGGGGACGGGTTCGTGTTTCCAGCCGGTGGGTGCGTAGGGCGGTGTCGCTGGGATTGGTCGGACGTGCTGCTTTTTGACCTCCCGGTAGGCTGCTTGCATGTCTTTTCTTCCTGGCAGAGTTTGTCCCGATGCTCGTGCCGTCTGCGTGAGGTACTGGTCAAATAGGCGGTAATGAGGCCCTTCCGGAAGTTGTAGGAAGGGGGTGTGGTGTGCCCCGCTGTGGTGAAGGTCCCGCATTAGGGGGATGGTGACGTATACTATGGTGACGGAGGCCCTGACGAGGTCTATGGTGTTGATAGTGCCTTTTTGGTGATGGTGGAGGTTTCCGCAGAGGACCGCCAGGGGTCCTTCCTCCGGGCACGTGCCATTGGTGAGTATTGCGTGGTGCCGGGAAGGGAGGGGAAGCTGCAGGGGGTTCCACAGGCACGTGTTCATGTTGGTGGGCATGCCCGTCTGGTGGAGTATCCAGCGTGGGCATGTGTTGCGGGCCCATCTTGCGGTGTGGAGGCCGATTGTGGCGACTTCAAGGACTTCCGGCGAGTGGTTGTGGGTCATGCGGTGAAGGAGGAGGGCGGTGTGTCTGGTGTAGGCCGCTTTCACCTCGTCCCCTATGGCGTCCCCATAGTGGGGCGATGCTGCCCGGATGGCGCGGGTATAAAGGTGGGCCAGCCCCCGTGTGCTGACCATGCCTTGGTGACGGCGCGTGTGGCCGGCTGGAGGGCGCCGGTGGGGTGTGTCAGGTGGAGTGCCTGGAAGCCTATGGAGGCGTTCAAGACCCTGGTGAGGTAGTACACCAGGCTCTGGTCAGATAGGGAGAGGGCCTTGGTGGTCGAGGACGCGTATTTGGGGGAATGGGCTAGGTGTGACTGCAACTTGGGAGGGAGGGTGGTGTCCTCAGGGTTGGCGGCCTGGATCACCCCCAGGTGGGTGGTGGTCGTCACGACTTGCATGGGGGCTCCTTCAGGCCCTACAGTGGGGGGTGTGGCAGACCCCTTGATCATGGTCAACAACGTTGTGTGTCGGACGATGAGGTTGTTGCGGCAGAGGTAGGAGATGGTCACGTCCAGTAAGTCGTTGGCTTGCTGGGTGACCGTTCGTCCAGGGGTCAGGGGTGTGGGGTTCGTGTGGGGTGTGTGCGACCGTGAGGCTGGTGTCGTCCGCGAAGCCCACCAGGGGGGAGAGGAGGGGCTAGGGTAGGTAGGCCGGGTAATTCTGCCCGATTGTGAGGGCCAGGAGGAGTGTTACGAGGAGGTACAGGAAGGAGCCTTCCGCTCCTCCTTGGGGGACCGCGCTTCCTGGATCCAGGAAGGGGGTGAGGCCTGCTCCAGTGCGGACTGTGTACTTGTGGGTGCGGATGTAGCCGGAGGTGACGTTGTAGAAGAAGAGGCGCATGCGTTTCCACACCGCCTCCTGAAGGAGCCAGGGGGTGTTTGGGAAGGCTCCCTTGACGTCGAGGGCGGCGATGATGAGGTCTACCGGGTCCATACTAGCGATGGTGTCCTGGAGGAAGATGGCCTCGTGTGGGGACCGGCCCGGGATGGCCCCCCAGAGGCTGGCGGGTATGTGGGGTTACAGGTGGGGGCGGATGCGGCGCAGGAGGATGGTCCAGAAGATTTTGACCTCCGTGACTGCACAGACTATGGGGCGCCAGTTGTCCGGCTTGGCCCAGTCCCCCTTTTGTGTAGAGGGAGCAGGCAACGTTTGCCCAGTCTGGTGGCAGGGGGGTTTGGCCCATGACGATGTCCCAGAGGCGGTGGGCGAGGATGCGGAGGAGGTGGGCGGGGAGGTGGTAGTATGCCTCCGCAGGGAGGCCGTCGTAGCCTTGGGTTTTGTAGGCCGGAGACTGTGGATGGCGCTCCGGACTTAGTGGATGGCTTTTCCAGTCGCCTCCTCTGGGCGTGGCAGAGGACCTGAGGGAGGCGGTCGACTTTTGCCTGGGTGTCTGTGTCCAATGCGTCTTGGGTGGGCATGTGTTGTTGGAGGAAGCTGTCTTGGATGGCCTGGAGCACGGTGGCTGGGTCGTTGGTGAGGGAGCCGTCCTCCTGCCTGTCTGTGGTATTGGTGCGCCGGCCGGTGTAGGTCATGGCGTCGTTGGGGTGGCGGATGGCCTTGTAGGGGAGTAGAAAAGTTTATAGTGATTTCAACACTGTGTTTGTGCCTCTCCTGCTGCTTGCTGCTGGTGTAGGGTTTCCTGCTGCTTGTTTTTGAAGATGAAAAGCTTTTGTTTGCTGAAATACAGTGAATCCAGGATAGCCCAAGCCAGAGGTATGCAAGGAGAAGAGAATCAGGATCAAAGCATGAAGGGCTGCAGTGTAAACAGTGGAAGATCAAAGGATATTCACAGAAACCGCAACTCAGGTCAAATCGGATTGCATATTCACAAAGATAGCTGAAATGTTTTGGAAAAGAGTTGGAACACTGCCCCATGGTCACTCTATCTCCATAGTGCCATCTCAGGAGATGTGCGCTCTTTGTGTTGGGTCCCATATGTGCTGAGGTGGCAGGGCATGTGGCGATGAGGTCACTGCCATGTCACATGGGATCTTCCTACTTAGCTAGGCTGACCGGGAATTGAACCCAGGACCTCTCAAAAAGAGGTGCCCAGCGCCCTAGGGTGCATACCACTAGGACAGCTAAGAATTCATGGAAAAACATAGATAAATTCATAGGCTCTGCCCTCAATATGTCAGTACTCTATCAACTTAGGGAAAGATGATTTGCCTCACATTGAAAGGGGATTAAGGGGTCCACTCCATATCCTGATTGGGTCTTTGGTTCCATAGGTCAAAATGTGTTATCACCACTTTTGGTGGGGCCAATACTAAGATAGAAATGCCTGGATGCTCACTGCATCCCTAATACAACTAGAGTATGCCTCAAAGCATTGGAAAAGCACTTTTTCTTACTCCCCCCTTGTGGTGTGGTGGCCACCACTGTCGCACTTTGGGAAAAAGGGATTTTTTCTTGGCCTTTCCTTGGTTTCCACATCTACTTTAAAATACCTATAGTTTCCCTCACACTCAAAAATGGGGTCTCACCATGGCTGGCGCTCTTTTGCTGCTCTGTTTGTAACATTTCCTACAGAAGACTCAGCGCTCATGGCGCTGCCGGGGCTCCTGTGGCTTGGTTGGGTTAGTTTGGGAGCATGCCAAAACATGTGCATGTGCATCCCTCCCTCCAAGACGCAGGGCGACACAAACCCAGCGCAAAACACAATATACACACTCGCATGGGTTCTCGTAAACCTGCTGGCGACCTGTGACCTGTCTTAGGGCGAAGGGAGTCGTAAAAACATTAAATTGCCCCTTGGTGGGGTCTTTGGTTCTGCTCAGTCTCTCCAGACTGCTGCGTTTCTGCCCGAACACGGCCTAATCAGCGAGGCTGCGCGTGGGTAGCTGCAGAGGCAGGAATGGGAGAATTATGGACGAATCCACGCAAAAGCGAAGCGACGACACCAAAATCCGTCAAATGACTGCCTAGAATTTTTCTAAGACAACACACCTGAGCAGAATCCAATTGTGCATCAGAAGCACATTCTTATAAAAATTATAGTCATCTCTAGATTTTTTAAATCAAGAAATTCCTACGCATAAAAAGGCGGCGCGCAGGAGCGGCTCCTAGCGAAGCGCCGGAAAATGCAGAAATAATGGCATTATAAACGTATGTCTCACGTAGTCTTGAAAATGACGAGACACACATTAATAAATAAACATACAGATTCCACCCACACTAATAGAAGTATCAAACATCCAAGAATTCGAAAATCATCGAAAAGACTTCAATGAATCAGGTATAAACTACAGGCGTGCTCGTCTCGTATGCAGCATACACATTGCTCGTCTCGTGTCTCCGTGAACGAGTCTTGTAGCAGCGCTAACAACGATAGAACGCGATAGAGGGATTGATTAGAAAGATTGCAGATGATTAGAGGTCAGATCAGGGTGATTAGACATACACACAAGTGCATAGCGACGTTCTTCGCTTGCGCCTCGTTTTTCTCCTCACCTTGTCTCACTCTCCAGCAGTAGGTAAGGTAGGTACGCCCAGGTGGGGCCACCCCCTGGTGGAGTTCGTGATTGCGGTTAAGATGGGCAGGTTTGCCCAAGACAGTCGTGCATGCTCGTGCATTCACACACGCATTAAAGGGTAGGCCACGCGAAGTGCGCACGGTAAACCTTGTTTAGGCTACCCAGGGGCTCCTCGGTACGTTCTTTAAGAGAACCTGAGGAGTCCCTTAACGCTTGCTTGCTTGACAGGGGAGCTGATCCTTCAGCGTGTTTGCGGACAGTGTATTATAGGTCACACTCAGAAGCGTATAATACGTATAGTGTGGCTTGGATCCTCCGCCGCAAACACCCCTTCATTTGCCTTTGCTTTACAGGTGGGCAGGTAGGGTGATTGGTGCAGCAGCATACCATTCTTTTCATGCCCTGCTAAACAAGGGCGCAGATCACACAAACAAATAACTCCGCCTCTGCCTGCGGCAGAGCAGGAAGTCCGACTCCATCGACATCTGCGCGGTGCACGCAAAAAGAGCACCTCTCCCCTCCAAGCCCTAGCAGGGGAAACGCGTTGTGGCGTCCCCTGTTAGGCCACAGTTGCTTAGCAGCGCTGTCTTCTATTGTCTTCTTCACAGGAGGGTCGCTAGGACCCACGACATGTTCTCCAACAACACCGAGTAGAGTGTGCGTGTAGGAGTGGTAGTCCTGAGTGGGGGCTTGAGCCAGTTGCAGAAGTGCTCGCCCACCAGGATGGTGCCACTGTAGGGTGTGTAGGACCTGTAGTGCGTGTGTCACTGTCCCACCCGTTTCCTGCAATTTTAGCAGGGTTGGTCGGCTCTGGCAGTGGTTAGGTCAGTGTTTTGGCCACTTAGCAAAACGGCGTTTTCATGCCTTCATAGCTTTTGGCCACCCCTCCCTGTAGTAGACAGATAGGTAGGGAAAACAATACCTCGATTATTACGCTGGGTATTCCCCAAAGGATTTGCGCCAGCACAGAAATTGGGCGCTTAGGGGAGGGGAGACCCGGGGCGTACCCCCTGGCATCAATAAGCCAACCCTCCAGGTTTAGCAAGCGTGCAGACTTGGGTATAATTAGGACACCCCTTCTGCGGCTTGCTCTCAGGACCTTAGGAATAGCACACTCACACATACGCTTTGGCAGGTAAGGATAAGGTTCAGTCCCTAGCTTTAGTCTTGGAGGCAAGCGTCTCAGCGAGCCTCAGCAACTCACCAAGGTTGTTCTGGGACAAGTAGTCAACCAGAACTGAGTTTAGGCGTCCCTCAGGTAGAACAAACGCAGAGAAGGGCTCCCAGGTGGCCTCTTCGACTCCAAACCCTTCCGAGAGGGTGAGGAAGCGCCAACCCTGGCGATAGCGGTGGCGTAGGACAGACTTCACCAGGTAGAAGCCCTCCTTAGCCATCTCCTCGGCGTTCATGTCGGGGAGTTCACCTTCAACTTCCATAGGGCTGGCAGCCCCTTGTAGGTCCAGAGCGGCGATTTCCTCGTCGTTCAGCTCCCACTCCTCCCCACAGAGGTCTTCAGGATCATAGTAGCGCTTCAGGTGTTGAGCAGTGCACACCAGGGTCCCCCCTAGACGGAGAGAACAACGCACGGTGATACGGTGTCTATCCACTGATAGAATCTTTTACGGCCCGAAGTACGGGTCATCGCTGGTAGAGCGTGGCCAGGCGGGGACGCTCCGGTGGCACCCAAGACCTGGTGTTTTGGGTACGTATCCGACTAGGGGGACGCGAATACCCTGGGAGTATTGGATACTGGCGCCACAATATCTATAGTGGCCAAGAATATTTTACCTTGTGGGACCCTGAAGAACACCATGACCACCGCTGCTATATGTATGGGGGATGGACATGTGGTGCACAGCTGCGGGGACTGTGAAGTGGGGGTACCTATGGGCTCCCGGACTATCGCCCATCGGTTCTATGTGATGGACACTGAGGCCTTCGACTTTGTACTGGGGACTGACTTCTTCGTGCAGCACTCCCGGATACAGTCCCTGACGCTGCAAGCGCCCTACCTCCTCTATGTGGACCACGGCAGTGGCAGAGAGTCTGTGCCACTGGAGCAATCGGAGCATACCTCGAGTTACCTGAGGCTATCGAAGGAGGAGCCCTCGAACATGATGGCGGCCTCCAAAACTGAGGACTATCAACTATTGGGGGAAGTCCTAGACGAAGGTCTGAAGGAGTTGCGTTACTCTCGAGAAGACCTGAGTGTGGAGTTGTTCGCCAGCGACAAGCAGCATGTACTGGACCTTTACTGCAGCAAGGGGAAGAACTGCAGCTACAAATTTTACTGGCCCTCTTTCGGGATGGCCTACGGGAACCCCAGGTTCAGTGAACTGGGGAAGGTGCTGACCAAGGTGGCCTTGGAACGTTCCCGTATGGTCCTGTGTTCCCCCGATTGGGGAGCCCATGGGGGCAACGAGTACTGGCGAAACCTCCTGGACAGGCTGACTATCAGCTCTGTTCGTTTGCCTGATGAGACCATCTACGTGCCTCTGGGACGCAAGACGCCTATTGGGAAGCCCGGATGGGGGAGTATGCTCAGCGTGGTGGACGGAGGTCTTATCTCCATTCCCTGGGAGGATCTGGACCCGACTCTGGTCCAGGCTATACAACGAGAAAGCGATGGACTTGCCTTGGGTGACTTGAAGGATCACCTACGACCTCAAGATGCTATTGACACTACACCCGGGGGAGATGAGTACGTCGTGACTGACACCAACGCCCCCAACTCTCCCTGCCATGTACCTGTTCCTGTGTGGATTATCTGAGCTACCTAGCTCTATCCACTCAGACGACGAAACTGAGCACGACGTCTTCTTCGTGCAGACCTGTGTGGAGGAAGTGGAGAACGCCAAGTACGTCGCTCCACTGAAGACCCTACTCTCGATGAGGGTGGAAGACCCCGTGGACGAGGAGCTGGACCCTCGATCCAGGCTCAGGGAGTATGTGGATTCCAAGAGGAAGTTGGTGGCGAAAAAGCTATGCTACGCGAAGCCTACCCGCAGCTCATGGCCACTGAAGCAAGGACGTATGGGAGACCTATCCCAATTGAAGGAGGACCTCGAACAGAAGATCACCACCTGGCAAAGGGAGGTAGATCTTAAGCTCATGAAGAGCGTGTGGCCACCGCCCACATTGCTGGCGTCAGTCACCAGGATAATCTCTCCTTGTGCCCTAGGCACGCCCAAGCACTTAGCGTTGGCTACCTTGTCTTTGAGCTCGTCAAACGCTTGTTGCTCTTGTGGGCCCCAGCGCCAAGTAGTACTCTTCTTGATCAAGTCCGTCAGAACGGCGCTGGTGTAGGTGAAGTTTTTGATGTGGCGGCGATAGAAGTTGCACGCCCCAATGAAACTGCGTACATCATGAAGTCCTTTCTTGGGGTCTTCGTGTCGTACCTTGGCATCCATCAGGGGTTTGGCCTTAGTGGCCGCTGGGGTCCACCACCCATAGCCAACGTCAAACCCCAGGTACTGCATGGTCTCCTGCATGAACTCACACTTCTCCAGCTTGAGTCGTGTGTGGTTCTCCTGGCAGACCGCAAAGAACTCACCCAAGAGGATTAGGTGATCCTCCTGGGTATTGGTCCCGAGGCATACATCGTCGATGTGAGCCTCCATCTGGGCCCCACGGGATATAAGCTCCTGCACCTTAGGTCTCCTTCGTAGGATGGACAAGATCTTGTTCATCAGCTCTTGGAATGGAGCGGGTGCGTTAGCCACGCCAAACGGCATGGCCCTCCACTTGAACACCCTCCCCTGAGGGGTGATGAAGGCCAGTAGTTCCTGTGCGTTGGGCGTCAGGTCCACTTGCCAGAATCCGCTCCTCTTGTCCATCTTGGTCTTGTAGCGCCCCCTGGATTAGGGTTGGGGTTGCCTCCGTTCTTGTCCTTGTTCTTGTTGTCCTTGTCTGGCTGGCGGTTGGCGCCTCCTCCTCGTCCACCTTGACCCTTGTATTGCCCTTGACCACATCCTTTCGACTTGCCCTTGCCGGAGTCGTTGCCTTTGCCTTCGCCTCCACCTTTGCCTGAGCCTTTGCCAGGATCTTCACCCTTAAGCTTCGCCGATAGGCGTTCCTTATGGTAGCACTCATCCTCGTAGTGCTTCCGCTTCCCGCAGAATGCACACGTGATGGTGCACCTGTAATGATCGGGCAGCTTCGCTTTGGCGCCGGTGTTCTTCTCCTGCTGCTTCCCCTGGACTACGAAGCAGTCTTGGTGCTCGCAGTCAGGGGCGTGCTGCAGGTGGCCCTGCTCGTCCCTGGCATCACACCAGAATAGCTCCTTAACGTTCTCCATGATACGGGCGTGGGCTTTTTTTTTCCGGGGTAGTCCCCTGCCCAGGTCGGGACCCTTGGTACCCTTTGCCATGGCCTCCAGAACCTCCACCACCAGGACGGTAGTTGTTCAAGTGCTGGTCGCTCTCCTTCTCCAGCGCCAGCTCCAGGAGTAGCACGCATAGATCCTCCTAGCGGAGGGATCTAGCCTTGCGCTCCGCCGTCGAACGGCACTCGCCCCACAGCTATCGAGGGAGCTTGGCCACCAATCAGAACAGCAGGTCGTCGCTGCTGTAGGAACCGGGCATCAGTCGTCCAGCCCAGTGATCCAGATCAGCCAACAGCTCAGAGACCCTGCCAGGTTTCGGGTTGTTGGGCAGAACGGGCAGGTTCTGGATCTCGGCCCTGATGGAGAGGTCGGTTTGGTAGGTCGGGTACCAATGTAACCGCTGCATAGTGGTTGATCTTTGTTGTAACTGCGAAGCCTGTAGCCTTGATGCCCCAGGGGTCGTAACGCCCGACACTGCCCCTGATATCTCCGAACCCACATAACCCTCTTCAGACCCATATCCAGCCTCGGGGAGCGACATATGCAAAGCACTTGTAAGTCCTTTGAACTCCATGGTGGAACATGAAGAGTACTAAAACCCGGTCTACAAAAATGGAGCAGACATAGAATCTCAATGCGCATTCATCGCACTTAATGACACAACGTGAAATCATTCGAAATAATTCAAATAAATCTGTTTGGGAAATCACGAACGACAAATGCGACTCGACGCGCGCTCACAGGCGATATCTGGCGGCGAACGGAAAACATGAAATGAAGCGGAAAATTTACTGCACTAATGTACATCTGAGAATCATTGAAATTCTGATGACATCAGTGTATAATTGAGTGCTGTCACTGCTGCCGTTACACTCCCCCTCTGGAAACATACGCCAGTATGTCAAGCTGGGTCAAGTGAAGTGAACGAAACGGCGAAAGTGACCAAAAACCGACTAATCTAAGGCAAAATGTGTGAAAATGAGCTGAATTGAGCAAAATTGTGCTGAGATCTGTGCTTCGCGATGGCCATCGACTTGAATGAAACAGATAGGTACCTCAGGGCACACAGAAAAAGCTTCGTTCAAGCTCGAAAATTCGAAAATTGAAGGTCTGAGTGAAGATTGTACATGATGATCCATGATCCATGATTCATGATGAAATCAGGATCTGACATCCCACTGCCAGAAAACAGAAAACGAGCGTCGCCATGTCGTCGAGCGTCCAAATAATAGGGTATCCCTTCATGGAGTCCAAGATATGTGAAACTGGTCGGTGTCATTTGCAGTCATGAGACCAGATGCCAGATTATGGTACAAAATGTGCCTGAATTGAGACCAAAATCAGTGAATCGCCCACAGATTGAGGGTGGCGAAGTTCACAGCAAGCCAAAATAGGTCCAATTCAATGTCGATAGACACTGTGTGTAGTGTTGAACGGAAATCCAGTTCTCATTCATAGCCAATCCAGGTCAAATCCTCATGATGATGATGAATCCCATGATGGAAATTCAATCATTTAAAGTAATGATAGCCAAGAAAACCCAGTGGGGTATCCCCACACTGTCAGTATTGTTCCCAGGGCTTCATGTTTAATCCAGTATGAGCCAGAAGGGGTAATTGACTCGTTATAGTCCCAGAATGTATAAGCATCCAATGCTTGGTACTGGGAATTTGCCAAAATTGAGCTGATTCTGAGGGGGATTCCAACACAATCCACAGATGAACAGCGAGTCGACACAAGTAAGAACACCATCGTCGTCACTTGGTCTATATAAGCCCTTTGACAGTGGTCGTTTGGAAGAGAAACCAACTGTCTCAATGCAAGAGCTGATGGAAATGACATTCTGAGCAGATCCGTCAAACACATGAAATGGATCAGACTCAGTCATGTGCCAGAATCTCTGTAATGAGCACGAACTCGAACGAGTCCTTCCCAAGGCGAGTAGAGGGGTCCAGTCGACAGCTAAACACGAGAGTGTCGTCGTGGTTGAGGATAATGGCCTTTCGGATCTTCGGATTGGAATCATCTACAATGAAGCACATGATTCACATGATGACCATGTTGGGAATGATGGATGGAATGACCAGGATGACCCCAGAATGTCCCATCATCTGTTCGTCGAACCACATAGACGATGCGTCTGGACTGTTATGTCCCCATGCCAAGGGTATATGTCGACCGTAAACCTCTTCGAAAGTTTCGGCGACTCAAATTCTGATCAGATCTTGTCTGGAATGGATGATGCCACGATTGGAGCTTCTTCTTGTGCTTGTAAGTCTTCCTTGCTGACACAATCCTTGATCAGCGAGAGCTCTTTGTCAATCTCAGGGTGTTTCTTCAGGAACCTGATGAAGGTATCCGTATACCCATGGATGAAACTTGAAGCTGGCTCCCATTTGTCTTCTTCTGGACCGAATCCTTTCCATCTGCACAGAAAGTACCACTTGTTTCGAGCATTCTTCTTGTAATCAAGGATCTTCTCCAACTCGAAACTGCTTGTGACCATCTTCCTGTTCCTCAGGTACTTCGAAGTCCAATAGAGAGGCTTGAACCTTCCTTTGGGGCAGGGTACTTCGGCCCTCAAACGGTCACGATGTACTTCTTGATGCCTGCCTGGCTCAATTTCAATGTTGAATGTAGTCTCACTTAGTTGACCACTGACTTGGAATGGGCCATCCCACAAAGGTAACAATTTGTTGTCGTCCTTCAGGGTCTCGTCTGACTTACAAAGCCAAACCTGCTGGCCTTTCTCGAAGGGTTTTCCTTGCGTTCTTGACTTATTTTTGAAATTCAACCAATCTGCTTGACTTTCCACTTTGGCTTGGATCCACTTGGACTCTAGATCCTTGATCCTTTCAAACCATTGCGAGGCGTCGTAGCACTGGCTTGGATGATACATCACTGGTCCTGGACCCATCTTCTCACGACCAAAAACCAGCTCATTCGGACTTAATCCAGTGTAATTCTTGGTGCGATGGTATCTTCTCAAGACACAGTAAATTGTCTCCAACCAATTGTAGTCTTTTTCAGTCGCCAGGAATTTTCTCAGAATGCTGATAAGAATCCTTCCGGCGCGTTCAGCAGGGAGAGCTCGATGGTCATAGACTCGGGCACGAAGATGATGAACTCCCAATAGGGCACACATGTTCTCCCACCAAGTCCCAATGAACTCTTTCCCACTGTCCGTCAGAATTTCACTGGGAACATCCCAGTGACTCATCCACTGACTTGCAGTCCACTTGGCAGCCATTTCAGAGGTGAGATGCTTCGTGTTGCAAGGGAGGACCTGAATGTAGCCACTGTGGCGGTCTTGAATTAACAAAACCCCATCGATAGGGTTCCTCGTGTAGAGACATTCCTCTTGGATTTGTCCCAACTCGAAGACATCCGCCGTCACCTTGTCGAACAACCTCTCAGGAATTGGTAATCCCTTCAGTAATCCTTCTGCCTTTTGATTCTTGGGGATGGTCGCCTGACATTGCTTGCATCCTTTGGCAACTCGTTCACAGACACTCTTGAGGTTCCTTGTGTACACTCTGTGGCGTAGCTCCTGCTCCAGCACACGAGAATGTGTGTGGGCTGTCTCATTCCGATGCCAATGTTTGACATATTGGTCAATCAGACAATCAGGAACACAAATCCGTCCTTGCCAAAAAAACTTGTCGCCTTGGATTTTGAAATCAGACGTCTCTTCAGAGTCGTAAGGCTTGTCCCCTTTCAACTTGTGGTATACAGACCCAAAGAACCTGTCCTCCTTGTACATCTTCGTCCAATCCACATAGATGAAGGAAGTTTCCTTGTCCTTTTGCTGTGGAGGGAGCGTGGATTTCGCTTTGGATCTCGTCGTAGGAAACACATTCAGGAGTGGCAGCGACGACTCAGAGTCAGAGTTAACTCCTGCAGTCTGATCTGCCTTGGTAATCTCCTTGCATCTGACCAAATCCACCTTCATCCGATTTTAATCGAACATTGGAGACAATGTTTGTTGATCAGTGCTTGTTCCTCTTTGTCGAACTCGATCACTTCAGCTTTATCCGTCGCTGTCCCATGAAAATTCACTTCAGAGTAAGCCTCTGAGGCTGGGTAGGCCCAGCGACTCAGGGCGTCCGCCACTGTATTGTAGCGACCCGGAATGTAAGTCACATGGAGGTCAAATCTGCTGAGAGTTTCATGCCAACGGCCTCTTCTCCCAGCTGGTCCACCAGGGGTATCCACATGTTCTGTCCTCCAGCTCTCCAGTGACTTGTGGTCAGTCAGTACCTCAACGCGATGGCCCAAGATCCAACCTTCATAACGCCGTAAGGCACAAAGGATTGCGTAGGCTTCTTGTTCACTTGGACTCCAGTTTCGCTGTCTTGTTGTAAGCTTGCGAGACCAGAAAGCCAGAGGATGATGGTGACCTTCGTCATCGACTTGTTCGATCGTAGCACCAATGGCGTAACGACTGGCGTCTGTACGAATATAAAAAGGTCTTCCATCCAACCACGGAGTCTTGAATGTAACCACATTTGCCAGTGCTTCCTTGAGACCAGTAAATGCCTCTTCACATTCTGGCGTCCACTTGAGCTTGACTTGAGATCCCTTCTTTCCTTCTTTTTTGCCAACCTTGAGTAACTCTGTCAATGGACCAGAGAATTTGGCGTAGAGAGGAAGGAACTCGTGGTAATAATTGCAGCAGCCTAAAAAGGCACGAAGCTGCGTGACGGTTTTAGGCCTTTCCCAGAGCTGCAGGGCACCCATTTTTCCTGGGGCTGGTCTTCTTGTCCGATCTTCCAAGACAGAGCCACAAAATTCCACACTCTGGAGGAACATTTTGCCCTTCTTGGGTCCACACACGAGCTTCTCTTGTCGAAGGACTTCGAGAACCTTTCGAACTTGTTCTTCGTGCAACTTCAGGCACTCATCAAAGTTTTTTCCCAACGGCGTGGCAATCAGAAGGTCGTCAATGTAGATGCTGCAGAATTCTTGTAAATCCAGAGACTTGTGCTTCTGAAATAAAATAGTCTCCATCATCTTCTGGAACATCGACGGCGCATTCTTCAAACCCATCGGCAGTACAGTCCACTGGACAGTGCCACAGGGTGTGCACATTGCCGTCAAATGCCTATCCTCCTTTCGAAGGGGCATCTGATGAAAGCCATGACACAAATCCAACACAGTAAAGAGCTTGCCTTTGGCTCTCGCGGCGATCTCCTTCTCAATCAAAGGAAGAGGATGCGCGTCTGGTACTGTGGCGGCATTCAGGGCTCTGTAATCCACCACTAGACGCCAAGCATCTATGCTAGATTGGTCAGCAGGTGGGGGTTTTGGCACAGTAAATGGTGCTGAACACCACTCAGAACTCATGCAGCCCTCCAACCAACCGAACTGATAGAGATTGCGCTCAAAAATCTTTCGCAGGGCATCTGCTTTGGTGCCGTGGAGATAGAATGGACGTTGTTTGTGCACCTTTGAGCCTTCGATTATGTCAATCTTGGCTTCCCCATTTTCACATGGAATTGGGGGGTTTTTCCACAACTTCCCACTCAGCATGTCATCTTGATAATCTTCGAACACTGCGTCCCTTCTTGCAGATATCTTGTCTCCGTCGACCTGATTCCCACATTTAATCACCGACATTATGTCCACCAATTTGCGAATCGTTGGTCGTGGTCTCATGTTCTTGGCCACTTCATTCCAAACTTCTTCGTCGCATTGCTGGCTGATGAAGCTCACCTGGGCTCGCTCCTCCGTGGGATCCCACCAATGAAAGGGGTCCACGAATGTCTTGAAGGGATGGTCGGACGAATTCAGCTTCATTCCTGTCAATTCAGGCGAGATTCTTGGAGATTTGTCATCATTCTTGCTTGAAATCTTGACTTTTTTGGCTTGATTCTTGTCTGATGGGGACGGATTGTAATGGATGGAGGCGTTCTCTTGAGGGACGCCGATTGTCCTTCCCTCCTTCCGCGACGATACGTCGGGATTCCGCTCTCGATCGTCTTCATCCACCCCAATTTCGTCGATTCTTGAGGGATTTGATATGACCTCCTCTGTTCCCATTTCACTGCCATCTTGCCAATAATCTCCCAGATTCCCGTCAACTAAGCACGCCAGCGTGCTCCACGAACGCTGTGGCAAAGGCTTGCCATTGTCTTCGTAATACAGCTTCACTCCTTTGTGAGGTAGCTCGACAATGTCGATTGAAATGTCCATAATGTCCTTGAACCACTCTTGTCTTGGCCAATTGGGGACAATTAAAATCGCCTTTGCGCCGGATTGCTTCAGCTTCTGCACTACACGAGGGAAAACGTCGAAGGGCGGATTGATCCATAGAGGTTCACACCAGTCCTCACTCCAGGCATCGTCGTAGAACTTCGGAAATCTTTTATTCTTTTTGTTTGCAAAAGCATCAACTTCAGGACGAAAATTGTGGTTCTTTTCGAAAGAATCCACCAGAATGTCCCGCCATTTGTCGACTACACGATAGCAAACTGACTTCCACTTCTTGCTGTTCAACGAATCCACCCTTCCCTCGTCGAAATCTTCTTGATTCCTTGTCCATTCCTGCCCATCTTGCTGAAAATGCAGCTTATTTCGCTCCTTGAATTGGTGGATACTCTTGGTATATGGGTGCAGATAATACAGGTCAGACGGGTCGCTGGTCGACGGATCTTGGAGGAAGCATGTCCTGTGTCCCATGGGCGACACACGGTGAGCGTGAAGCCAAGGTTGACCCGAGGATAAATCATACTTTATGCTGGCTTCATAGAATTTTCCAGCAAACCACTCCTCCGTGACCGTCTCTTCCACGCTCCAGACAGATTGTTTCACCAATCTGACCGCCAATTCTGCTTCTCTGTCGCCACAGTCAAGGCGATGTCCGCTGACTCCCTCCAGCTGGACAGGTGTCGAGGACATCTTCGTCTCATCCTCCTGCAGAAAGCCTTTCCTCACCAGATTGACCTCTGAACCATTGTCAATCAGACGTCTGGCAAGTTTAACTTTACCATCCGTCGATCTGACCTGGATCCAGCAGACAAACTGGCGCTGCTTGCCTCGCCGGACAGCGCTGAGGACCCAGGCAGGGTACAGGAGGCCGGAGGAGCGCGCCAGCCGGTCCCAGCAGCGTCCATCCACCGCCCCAACTACCCTGATGGGCTTTGTCTCCTGCCACTCAACCCCAGTGTTGGGATTTGGGTTAAGTTGGCTTCCCTATTGCCATTCTTCTTCTTCGTTCGGCTGTACGTCCTGTACTTGTCCTTTGTCAACCCATTCTTCTCCTGCTTCGACGGCATTCACTCCTTTTCCACGTCCACGACCACCAAATGATTTTCCATCACCACCTTTCTTACCTCCTTCGCCTTTGTTGTTGGAGGTGTTGGAATTGGGATTGGATTCGTTGGATCTGCCCTTGCCTCGACCTCCAGTATCCTTTTTGTTGCCGAAGGTCTTGTTCGCTGGCGTCTCCGCGTACAGGGGGTTGCCATTCACCTTGGAATCATCTTGATTCCCGGACTTTCCTTGGCCTTTTCCACCTTTTTCACCAGATTTTCCACCAGATTTTCCACCAGCATCGGTCCATCTTGAGCCACTTGGATCTCTGCCTTGCTGCGAGTAATCTTTTGGTGTCCAGTCTCTGTTCTTTCCTTTGGACTGCCCTTTACCCTTTCCCCTTCCATGCTGGTCAGCATCTCGTGCTCCATCCTGCTGGGGATTTTTGGAAGAACTTCCTTTTCCATCCATTTTGGACTGAATTGTCTTGAGATCTGAGGGCGTCCACCTGTGATCTGCGGTCGTGTGAGTCGCCGCTCGACCTTCTTCTCCAAGGGCAATGCACACAGAGCATCCCTTTTCACCAACGGCGTTGACCTTGCCTCCGAAGCCATGTGCATCCTGGGACTTCTGGCGTTCTAAGTTTGCATACTTTTCAAGTTGGTCCCAGATCTGCTCGACTCCATACGAGAAGATCCACGGTCGTACCTTCAAAACTGTTCCCTTATACTTCACTTTTCCATCCACCATGCTACAGAAAAACTCCGACTGTTCAGAATCGTGGAAACCAACTCTCCATCTGCCCTCACGAATAGTGATGTCCTTCAATCCAGTAGCACTGATAGAGTGTAGCAAGTCACGAACTGCCATTTTTCCCATAGTTTCCGGCAATCCTCGGACTTCAACCCAGTTGCCCAGGACTTTTTGGTCCGCCTGAGAGTCCCTGATCTTCTGCTTGGTCTCCGGCGTGAGCTTGCTCAGGAGGATCTTCTTCATTTCGCCTTCAGAAAGTCCTTCTCCAGAGTTCTCCGCCTCTTGCACCAAAAACTCCCAATCTTGTCTTGCAATTTGAATTTCTTCCAGAAACAATTTCTTGATCGCCCTGAAGTTCTCCAGACGGTTCCTGTAATGATCTTCAGGAAGTCGAGAGCCCTTCCTCTTGAGACTTCGGTACAGCTCTTCATACGTCAGGGGATCTCCTTGATTCTGTCTTTCCACATAGAGATTGTATGTACTCTCTCTGAGTTTGCCAGTCAGACAATCCATCAACCCAAGGATCCAGAGTTCCTTGTCGAGCTTCTCCGTCTGCAGCCACACCATGAACTGCCTCTCGAAGGACGCCCAGTAATTTGGGTGCCCTGAGAACTTCGGCTGCTTCATTACTGACCCTCGAAGCCTCATGTGCAACGGGTTCAGCAAGTGGTTCAGGTTGAAATTTGTGGCTGTGCCAACCGGATTGACGAACACGGGGTTGACAGCGGCGCCTCCCATTGCCTGTGCCTGCGCAATTGCAGCCGCCAGCAACGCCTGGTCCACAGTAGGCTGCACGAACGGCGTTGGTTGAGCTTGATGCAGCCTCATCTCCTTCAATTTCCTCTGCTTTTCTTTGATTTTTGCTTCGTTTTCTTTTTGCTTCCGGTCCTTCTTCTTCAAGGCCATTGATCGCTCCTTCACGGTGGTCCTTGCTTCTCCATCAATATCTCCGACAGTACCAACAGACAGTACAGACCTCTCCGACGAAGATTCTCCTCCTTCAGTACCCAGATTGAACCCAATAGGACTTCCAAATCCAGTAGGGGGGATACCAGAAATTCCAGTAAAAGCTGGATGGTGGCCAGTAAAAGCTGGGGGTGCTGGAGAATGTGGAACGCCGTAAGGCGTGGATGTAGGTGCAGCTGAGGAGGTAGGTGCTGGGTGGCTTGCCATCGTAGGCGCTGGTCCAGTGAGCCCAGTAGTGCTCAGATTTTGTACCAGATCTGTAAGCTTCTCCAGCTTCTGCTCCATCTCCTTCCACTTGCTGTCATCATCCCTCTTTTTCTCCTTGGCGGCCTTCTTCAGCTCCTTCACCCTGCTTTCCAGCGACGAAATCTGTCTCCGACAGGAGCAGTCCTTGGCGCACTCGCCACAGGAAGGGCATCTTGTCCCTTTTCTTTTGCTTCTCACCTCGTCGACCAAAGTTTGAACACTGGAGGTGGAGGTGGGGAGTTTGGACAGCTGCGCCCTGGAGAGGTGAGAATGCGTCGAATCACACCTCATTTCGTCGACCTCGTCGTCGTTCCGACCCCAGACGCCCGACGGACCAGCGTGCGGATGCACATTCTGCCGTCTCTCCTCGGCAATGATGGCCATCTGCACCATCACGGCAGCCTGGTGGTCGAACTGGTCCATCAGCTCTTCCCAGTCCTCTTGCTCCTGCAATGTGGCGTCAAATCTCGACCGGCCTGTGTCCCTGATGAACTGGCACGACGCCCTGAACCAGTCCCTCAGGCGGCCACGGTAGCTCGCCTCCGCCAGCAGCCAATTCTGGCGTTGCAGAAATTCTTCGTTCGGGAAATATCCTGGAATTGGTGTTCCCAGTATTCACCAGAAATCTCATCCATTCCAGTATTGGATGGCTCTCCTTCGCTGCTGCTGTCTTCTAGATCAGGCAAAGCTTGGGAACTGGAACCAGATTCGCTTGAGGAGGGAGATTCTCGACCGGGTTTAAGGGGAGATGCCACGAAGGTAACCTCAGGGGGAACACGCAGTGACTCTCTACGAGTGATAGCCCCGCTAAAGTCTGATGATCTCAGAGTGTCGGTGGAGATTCCAGAAGCCGAGTCATGATTTCCTCTGCTACCATGTAACCGCTGCATAGTGGTTGATCTTTGTTGTAACTGCGAAGCCTGTAGCCTTGATGCCCCAGGGGTCGTAACGCCCAACACTGCCCCTGATATCTCCGAACCCACATAACCCTCTTCAGACCCATATCCAGCCTCGGGGAGCGACATATGCGAAGCACTTGTAAGTCCTTTGAACTCCATGGTGGAATATGAAGAGTACGAAAACCCGGACTACAAAAATGGAGCAGACATAGAATCTCAATGCGCATTCATCGCACTTAATGACACAACGTGTAATCATTCGAAATAATTTAAATAAATCCGATTGGGAAATCACGAAAGACAAATGCGACTCGACGCGCGCTCACAGGCGACATCTGGCGGCGAACGGAAAACATGAAATGAAGCGGAAAATTTACTGCACTAATGTACATCTGAGAATCATTGAAATTCTGATCACATCAGTGTATAATTGAGTGCTGTCACTGCTGCCGTTACACTGCCTCTCCAAGGCAACCAACACATCGGCAAAGGTGGCGGAGTTAGTCACGATCTGCCTGACCTGCTTCTCCAGGTACTTGGTCTTGCAGCACTCCAGGAGCAGATTGCACTTGACTCGTCCACTAGCGTGGGTTCGGCCGGTCATTCGGAGAAACCGGCCAAAATTCTCAGCGAACTCGCTGAGGTCCTTGCCTGTGAACTCAGGCAGGTTCACCACGATCTTGGAGGTGGCAATAGCCTTCGCCTCCTGAGACCTGCGTTCCTCAGGGCGTCGGGTCTTCTTCTTCTTTTTCTTCTTCTTCCCCCTTGGGTCCTCGGGGTCCTCCGGGTCATCGTCCTCCAAGGGCGAAGCAGAAGTCATAGACGGCGGCTCATCATCGGAGGGGTCTCGGCCTAGATCACTAGAGCCATAAGGCTCCACGTCCACCATTGCCCTCAAGGCTGTCAGCCCCAGGCGGTCCAGCTCGGCCCTCGTAGAGTTCGTCACGTGGCTGTAGGGCGGCTGGGCCGTTCTCAGTACGAAAGGACTTCTCGGTATCGCTGCAGGGGTCGGCATCGGTCGACTCCTCAGGCTCCCCAGGGTGTTTGTCAGCCCTGCCGCCAGGTGGTTGGCCTGTACTCGGTGGGGTGACATTCCCACCGTGGTAGGTGACGCTTGGGGCGGTATCATCAGGGGCTCCAGTTTCTCTCAGATCTCTTGAGTGAGGTCGCCCACGATTTTTGAAGTGGCTCCTCGAAGCACCTCGTTGATCTCCGACCGCGTCAGGGACCTGTTGGAGGATCTCCCCGATCCTCTACTCCTGCCTCCAAGAGACTCAGGTCCTCTCCTCAACCCACTCAAGGTTGCATACCCAGGTGCATACCCAGGAACATCCACATAGGTTCCAGTAGCGGGTAGTGGATGGTGATAGTCAGCCGCATACCATCGCGGCGCAGAGCTGGAAGCCACCGGCTCACTGGCAGTAGTTGCCTCAGGGAACGCACTGGTAGGTGGGCCCATACCATAGGCGGGGTAGGGAGGCATGCCAGTAAAGCCTGTGCCCTCTGCCATAGGCGGGTTGGTTATGGGAGTGGATGTTGCAGCGGCTGGGTCTGGAATTGGGAGTGTGGTGGTTGTAGGAGGGGCTGATGCGTGGAGGCCAGAAGCGCTTGGTGCGCCTTCGAAAGTAGGGTCATTCGTCAGGTCTTGCCCTTGTTCCTCTCCTTTGTCTGCTTCGTCTCCAGCATCCTTCTCGCTCTCTCTCTTCCTCTTCACAGGCTGAGTGACCATCTCTTCGACTGAGAGGGCCCTGAAGGCCGTCTGGAGTCCATCCAACGAGTCCTCAGCCACTTCCACTGGCCCATGTAAGGGCTCCGAAGGTACAGCGCTAGGTCCAGGTCCAGGTTCACCAGGTGCTGGCCTTGCCGGTGCCTCAGGCGCTGTCTTCACGTCGGCGTCCTCCTTCCTTGTGTCCATCTTCGTTCGCCCCTCTGCTTTTATGTGACTGTACTCGGCGCACTGGATGTACGGCGCGGGGTTGCTGCCGGTGCGCAGAGACAGTCTGCCTCTGCTACCAGAAAAGGTTATAGTGATTTCAACACTGTGTTTGTGCCTCTCCTGCTGCTTGCTGCTGGTGTAGGGTTTCCTGCTGCTTGTTTTTGAAGATGAAAAGCTTTTGTTTGCTCAAATACAGTCAATCCAGGATAGCCCAAGCCAGAGGTATGCAAAGAGGAGAGAATCAGGATCAAAGCATGAAGGGCTGCAGTGTAAACAGTGGAAGATGAAAGGATATTCACAGAAACTGCAACTCAGGTCAAATCGGATTGCATATTCACAAAGATAGCTGAAATGTTTTGGAAAAGAGTTGGAAAACTGCCCCATGATCACTCTATCTCCATAGTGCCATCTCAGGAGATGTGCACTCTTTGTGTTGGGTCCCATATGTGCTGAGGTGGCAGGGCATGTGGCGATGAGGTCACTGCCATGTCACATGGGATCTTCCTACTTAGCTAGGCTGACCGGGAATTGAACCCAGGACCTCTCAAAAAGAGGTGCCCAGCCCCCTAGGGTGCATACCACTGAGACAGCTAAGTATTCATGGAAAAACATAGATAAATTCATAGGCTCTGCCCTGGATATGTCAGTACTCAGTCAACTCAGGGAAAGATGATTTGCCTCACATTGAAAGGGGATTAAGGGGTCCACTCCATATCCTGATTGGGTGTTTGGTTCCATAGGTCAAAATGTGTTATCACCAATTTTTTTGGGCCAATACTAAGATAGAAATGCCTGGATGCTCAGTGCATCCCTAATACAACTAGAGTGCGCCTCAAAGCGTTGGAAAAGCACTTTTTCTTACTGGAGTTCATGTTGGGCATACCGTTCAAGCTCTTGGGCGATGCGCTGTTGCCTGTGCATGTGCCACTGCTGCAGGTCTGCCCTGATGTGGGCTATCTGTGTGCTGCAGTGGTGTATGTGGCCGCGGGTTTGGGGGGTGTCGGTGTGGAGGAGGGTCGCCAATCGTTGCTTCGCATGCCAGAGGTCATGGAACATGTCCCCCAGGGCCGTGGGCGGTCAGTCTTTCTCAGTGTGGGGTTGCTGCCTGAAACCGCAGGCGACGGCGGCTGTGCGCATGGCTGTGAGTAGGTTGGTGGGGTCCGGTGGGATGCGCCGGGCGCTGTCTATGGCCCTGTGATATTGGGACCAGGCCTGTTTGTCGTGTAGTGGAGCCATTCTCAGGGAGGGTGGTAGGCCTTTGTCCGCATCCTGTGGGGGGCTGGGGGGAAGGTTGGGGATAGTGAGGCGGATATGCAGGGGGCTATTGCCTGTGTGTCCCAGCGGGAGGGGTCCGTATGGGGCCTCCGCCTGGATGATGGTGGTGGGGTCGCCATAGCATACATCGATGCGGGAGGTGGCGGTGTCCGTTTGGTGGAGGAAGTGGGAGGGTTGGCCTCCGAGGTTAGTCGTCAGGTCCAAGAGCCCCAGCATTTTGATGGTGTCGCGGACTGTTTGGTCCTGGAGTGTGGCCTGTCCCCCTCGGTCCACCGAGCTGGGGGCGGCGTTCATGTCGCGGATGATGATTGTGGGGGCGAGCATGGCCATCTGGCGGTATGCTTCGGCCAGGGCCTGGAGGAAGGGTTCCGTGGCGTCGCCGAAGGGGACGTGGGCGTTGATGACGTTGAGTTGCCATCCGTCCCCGAGGACGTCGTAGACGCCTAGTCTCCCTGGGATGCTGAGTTTGTGGACGAGGTGGACGTGGATGCCGGCTCGGGCGTATAGCTGGGTCCCCTTGTGCCGGTAGCATTTGTACGCTTTCTGGTTCGGGGTATATATGGGGGTGGTTTCCGGAGGGTCGTCGCGTTGTAGGCCTTGTTCCTGGAAGGTGAGGAGGTGGGGAACCCACTCCGCCCCCTGCGCCATCAGGAGCTCCTGGAGGGCGGCTGTGGCGTCCTTGGAGTATGTGATGGCCAGCTGGTTGAGGTCGAGGAGGTTGACGGTGGCCTCAGTGGGGGCGGGTCGGGGCTGTGGAGGCTTGCGCCCTCGGCTCTTGCCCCGTCAGGGAGGCGGATCGGGGCCCGGGGACTTTTTGCCTGGTTGTGGGCGCTTAGGTAGGCGCGCTGGGGGGAGGCCCTGGCTCCGCTCAGGGGGGAGCTCCCCGGTGTATTTGGTGCCTCTGTCGGCCTTGTTCTTGGCGGTGAGGCGTCGGATGGGGTGGGCGCTGTTGAGCTCCAAGGTGTGGCCTTCCAGCTTGTCCGGGGCGCTGTTGCCTTGGTCTAGCTCCATTTGGCGGTGCCAGATCACCTGGATTTGCACCCCATCGTTGGGGCCCAGGTCGCGGAGGTGGTACTGGATTGTGTCCTCACACCAGATCCAGTCGCCCGTGTGGTCGTTGCGGAAGGGCTGCTGGTGGTGGGAGGGAGGATGATGAGGATGCTTGGTGCGGATTGGCCGGTGGTAGTGGTGGGAGGGAGGATGATGAGGGTGAGTCCGGGGGGTTGGGAAGTTGTTGCCCTGCCGTCTTTTCTGGCTTGGTTGGGGGCGGGTGCGCCCCTTTTCCGTCTCGCTCGCTCCGGTGAGATTGGAGGTGGTGGGGCTGGGGGGGCGTGGGGTTGGAAGGAGGGGTGCGTCTGTTTGACCTGCATGTGTCCTATTTACCTGGAAAACACAACACGGTAGCAGATGCTCTGAGCCGATGGGCTTATCCCGCTTCGGAGGGGCTGCAAAGTACCAAGATCCATGGTACGGAGCAGGACCGCCACGTCGTAATCGAGTTGCATCAGGAAGAAAAAAAGCTCACTCGACGTGATAGCATGCAATGCTCTGCTAAACCGCATGCATTACCCTGTCATGACATCACGGCCTTCTCAGATCCGGCGCATGCTCATGAAATTATCACCGAATCACTGAGAGTTGTGGAGAAAGTCACGGATCCCCCCTCCGGGAGTGTCGAACAGACGAAGTACACACGGCCTGTAAGTGGATTACACTTGATTCAGGGCATTAAACGTCAGGATCCGGCTAAATCTCCACCACTGCCAAAGGATTCTCTCATCATCCGTGACTGGACCAACGATTATATGGGTGATTCCATGTTTGAAGAGGTCTTTGAAAACTTAAAAGCCAAAGATGCTCACAAAGATGGAATTTATTCCGAATATTCGTTGGACGGGGGGAAACTGTGGACTGACGGTAAATTGTGCGTACCAGACGCCCTGGCCCCTCGAATGTTAAACTGGTGGCCAAAATGGGAATCCCCACACAAACATGGCCGTAGATTATGGTCGATGATCAAGCATACATTTTTTGACTCGAGGCCTCTACACGCATTGCATGAGGGTAGCTGCCGGATGTGCTAAATGTGCTGTCTCAACGCCCCCCAGCACCAAGAAGCATGGCCATCTGAAGCCCCATCCTATTCCGGAGCGCCTGTTTAACAGAGTCAGCAGTGATTTCTTCTATCTCGGTGAATTTGATGACGAAGAGTGCCATTGGACTAATAAAAAAGTCAAATGAGGTGCTCCTTATTCAACGCCGTCCTTTCGGCTACATTCAGGTGTTGCCTGGTAACATCGAGTCGATGACTGGCAAGGCTGCTGCAAAGTGGTGTGCGCAGACATGGTCGGGAGGTGGCGACGTCCCGTTCGAGGTGAGTACGGACTCAGGTAAGGAGTACACCTCCAAATGGTGGAGAGAGTTATGTAGCCGCCTTGGAATCCATCACCTCAGGAGTGAAATCAACTCACATCGAGCGCTGCCAGGGGAAAGAGCCGGCCGCTCACTTATAAATATGCTCCGTAAGGAACTCGCCAGTGAGAAGGACTTCCATTCGCTTGAGATTCTTTTCGCCTTGCTTCACCGTTACCACAACACACCTGTGTACCATGGCCTTTCTCCAGATGAAATTGTCTTTGGACGAATGAAGTGTTGGTGGAACATGCCGTTGAATAACCCTCGCCCCTGTAAAGATGCTTTGTTGCTTATGGATGAAATCCAAAGGGCAGACAAAACTGTCTCTAAGTTGATTAATAAGCATCAGGCTGTCTGGCTCTGGGTCCAGAATCAGGGCCGAAAAAACCGACACAATCTTTGAAGTGGACCATCGAGTTTGGCTTCGAAAATTCGAAACCACTGTGGATGGAGATGATAAGTTTCTTCCTTTGTGGGAGGGTCCATTGGCTGTTACAGCCCGTCTAGGAGAAAACAGGTCGAAGATCGGTGTGGATGTCAACAGGGAAATCGAAGTTTCCGGCGACCGCCTCCAGAGAGAAATTCCTTCCTCAAAAGGGAGAGTTAAGCCTCTTTTTTGGACCTCGAAATTTTTATCGGATCGGGTCGTCGAAGGAGGAAGTACAAACTCAAGAAGATTTTCGAGGCGCAGCGTGACGAAAAAGGCGAATGGAATGTTTTGTGTGAGTGGAGGGGCTTTGATTCCAGTCACAACAACTAGGAACCAGCCCATTCTTTCGTGCATGGATACACTAAGGGGTTCCTTGACTTCCTCAAGAAGCACCCCAAAATTGGTGCACTCCTGACGGATTGTCTGTCCAAACCAGACAGACAAGTTGAGGATGACGGAAAAAGACCAGTGGTAAATCCAGATTCACCCTGTTATGGCCCTCATTCGTC